>JAPFBL010000245.1:0-525214 GCA_026182355.1 Hermatobates lingyangjiaoensis
ATCTTGTAATATAATGTAAAACTGTTAATATTGTAAATGTAATATATAATTGTTAATATAATGTAAACACTATTATTTCTATACAAATATAAGGGCAACATGTAAAACTAATCTTAAGGTCTATTATATTATTCTAAATTAAGTTTGGGCCAAAAAGACCTTACCAAGGGAAACCTTGGATAGGTCGCACGGCTAGTGTAAATGCAATAACATTTACAATATAATGTTATGTGTAAATATTTTTGCAAATAAAGTACTTTTGACTTGACTTGACTTGACAGTAAGTCAAACGCTTTATGAATAGCATAATTTGTGCTAATTACAGACATTTGAGCTATTTATATATTTAATATATATTAAAATAGATATCTAAAGTTTCATATTTTATAAAAAGAAATAATATTAACATTATTTACAAGCACACTAAAGTTACTGCGTGGAAATACAAAGGAGACAGCTCTTCATTTCATTAAAATATTCTACTCGTAGCACATTAGAAGTTTGTCAAAATTTCTTTTTTTTGATAAATATCACTTACAAAATATAGTATTGAATAATTCAATTGCGATATGGTAAGAACGCATTATGTTTATATCTTATATATCCTAGGATTGTTTATTTTTTTGATTGGTGACTCATATAAAATAGCTTTCATACTTAAATATTTCCTTTTTCTCATCATCAAATTATATCATACAAATTATATCACATTGTACGACAACCAGACATGACTTCTAACTGAGTACGTGAGCTTATACCGATCCTTCTATATTCTAAATCTCTGCTGCCTTCTGGTGTAACAGGGTGGATACGATGAATGTAGTGGTTCAGTAGAAGGTACTGCTATTCTAAAAGATTCATTTCTGTTCCTTTTACACCACACTATGTGTATGTGGATAGGGTACGACGGAGAGGACATGAATTCAAATCTTACCATCCGTTTAAAGGGTAAGTAATGCTATGTAAGAGCATAGTGTGCTATGATTTTCCACATCTGTATCTAAGCCACAGAAATACTTGATATTACTGTTTTCGATACTGAACCAGAAATACCTTTGCTGCAACATTTCATATGTATCTTTTCCCAGAGATTGTGCTGTAACTATTACATCAACCAAGTGGTTATTAAAATATATATTAAAGATATTTAGTCTCCAAATCAACGAGAAACATCACTGCTTAATAAAGACCTTTTTATAAAACATCTTTTAACAACGTGTTATACATATTTAACTTGTTTTTGAAGACATTTTAACGGAAATTAATATCAATATGCTGAGATTGATCTCGGTTTTGCCGGGAAAAGAGATTCCTACATCGCTATTGGAATAATAGATGCTTGGAATATTGCGAGATATTGCCTCAATATATATTCGCTCGGGCAATTCTTCACATTTTCCTTTGTCGGATTCTTCGATACATCAGAGAGCTCGTTCCTTTGATAAACGACATGGGCATGAATTATGGACAACGAATTTGATTGAAACTTGCTTCTAGTCTCTCAAAAAAAGGACCTTAATTCTTTTTTCTCCGTTTCTTATATAGAATTATTGGCAAATATCTTCACACTACATTACAATGCATCACATTTGAAGTTTCTTTTTATCGTTTTTTTACGAAAAAAAATAGATATAGATCTTATTTTTTGAAAAATAATTCAAAGATTTTTCTAATATTAGTTGAAATATTGAATAATCTAGAGTAACATAACATAAAATAGAATAAAAATACATAGCATACAAAATAATATTTTGGACTAAATTTCCAACAATGTTTCAGAATATGAATGAAATAAAAATTCAAGACATGAAAAGACAACATGCCATAATGTCAACAAAATAATAAACTGAGAATGCAAAATGAGTTCCTATTTTAACATATTTGTAAAATGTCCCGACGAAATTACTAAATTTTGAAGAAAAATGTTCAAAATATTGATTAAAAAAGATACTACTCATCAAGTATCATAATCTATTCATAGTTCTACTCTTTTTTAATGTAAGCATAATAGTGAGTTACATCGACGAAAAGGATTATAGTCTTCAATTTATGAAAGAACTTTTACACAGAGAGTAATTTCAATGCACGAATTTGAGTGTACGACGAATAGAAACATGAATTATAGTCCCTCTATAGTGTAGATTTCCCTTGAGCCCGGGGGCAGCTGATTGAAACAACCCTGTATTTTTGCTTACACCTTTCGAGTCATTTTATTTCAATAACAATCTCAGTTTTAGACAAATCTGCCCCATCAATCTGTTTCAGTTATTTTCAAAAAAATTTTAACATCATATCAATATAAATTATTTAATATTTTTTTTTTTTTACAATAAGAGAGGCAGAATCCAATTTGCCTTTTAAACATATGCACAAACAAACATTCACTCAGACACCCGCCATTCCACCCATACACAGCATAATCACACAGACACACACACATACATGAATACACACATTTATATATAAAAGACGTTTTCACAGTAACACGTACGATAAAAATCAACTTCTAAACAGCAGTGAGAAAATCAAAAATATGACGAATATCTTTCAGAAAATTCTTCAGAAAGATCTTCAGAATGGTTATTTGTTACAATCATACTCATACTGACAGTAAGTTTGAAACTTAATGTAAGTATGAATGACGGACTTTGAACATAATTTCTCAAAATCTATTACTCTCCAGGCTTGTAACTTCTGTCTTTTCAAAAACCGTAGCATCCTATTTAAATGAAACTTTCATTAAACACCAAAAACTACTTATTTCATAAGATTCCAGAACAGGATCATCTACTGTCTTTCATCAAAAGTCCTTTTTTCCCTCCAGACCGTGGCGCAGGTAAAATAGAATGCTGCCTTCTTTTTTAGTATTATTTGTTTCCCTGCGGCCCATATATTATACTTCATCAACTTATGATCAACTTTATTATAAATAAGTATAGTAAAAAAACTCTTTGGCAATCAACTGAGTTTGTTTTTATTTTAATGTAGCTATAGTGTAGATGAACGCTATTGTATCAAACATTATTGTAAATAGGAGAAACATAATTGATCAGTTAAATGATTTCATTAATTCTAATGTGACATCTTTGTGTACAGCAATGTCGGTTATTATCTACAAATAATCACCACAATCGTGTCGACGGGACGTCCCCTTGAGGAAAGCCTTTAGCCGTCAAAGATCTAATTGTTGATGATTTTACATTTTATTAAACAATAAATCCGAATAGTTGTCTTAAAAATCTGAAGATTTCTTCTTTATTGACTATGTTATATTAATTACTAGCTGATCTACCCGGATTTACCCGGAAACAATTTAATTCCGGGTACAATTTAATTTCATATTAATTCTAATAATAAATTACATGAAACGAAAACAATTTAAATTTTCTATAGTTCCATTACACTTAACTTTGTTTGAGATAAACGAAATTATTACAGAATTAAAATTATAGATTACGTAAAAAAGATATAATCTAACACTGATTATAAATATCACACATTGTCTAATACAATTGGTAGTTCATAGATTAGATTAAACAAATAATAAAAGGAATATTTTTTGCCGAACAATAGATCAAGAAATTTTGAAAGAAGTCTTAGCTCATTAAATGTGATATGTCGTATCTGTTAAATATAATGACACGAATTATAAACCCACAAATCGTTTCAATTACCTGCGGCTACCATTACCAATTAAAGTCAAAATGTAAACAAACAGGTTATACAGCAAACCTTATCTATTATAATATTTTTGGGATATTACCTGAACCACAACTCTGATTTTTAAAACACTTTACATAAACCTTCCCAGGCATATACCTAATAATTTCCTAAATTTTCACGGCGATTGGATGTATGGTTTTTGAATCTATCGAGTACAAACAAACAGACATACATTGATTTTTATATATATAGATAATACCAAAATTTTAAACTGTATCATTAGTAATTTAGATGAAAAAAAATGTTGTTTAAAAAGACATTTTGCCAATAAAAGTGACTCTCTCATGAAGCAATACTGCCCTTTAAACAACAGAGCATATTTACACTGTTCGGCATACTTTGTGTAATGTATGAATTCGATCCAATAAACTGCGTGGAATGCAGAGTGCTTACAAACTTTTAGACACACACCCGCCCACACATACACATCTAAAAAACATCTGAAAAGGACATTGAAAATCTCAAAACAGCTAAATATGTCAAAATCTCCAGATTGATTTTTTTTATGATCACTAAACTTTACTTATGGTATAGTAAAAACTAAAAACTCAACTTTGCCTAAATGGTATACCAATAATCTGGGGTTGAGCGTTATAATTTGATGAATATTAATTTAGTCTTTTAAATAATAAATGTCAAAATGATATACATTTTTTTGAAATATAATATTTTAAATTGCATTTTTCCAATAATCTGGCGTTGAGTGTTATATCTTTGATGGCAATGAATTTAGTCTTTTAAATATTAAATGTCAAAATGATATAAATTTTTTGAAATATTATATATTAAATTGCGTTTTTCCTCCCTTTTTGAGTGATAAATTAGTTGATTGACATGCCTTATATTGTTGTGGCTAAATTGATGAATACTTAGTTTTGTTTTCTTGCTAATTTGTTTTTCGTTGTGTTTGTTTTCAATGAGGACGGTTTCTGCCAGTCATGAATGACAGTACATGTATATTCATTATTTAGCTCATCTCGTAATCACTCCATTAAAACTTCACCAGTATAATGATTTCAAGGTTAATCCTTTAACTTTTAATATGCCAAACTTGCATACGTTGGCCCTAAAGGATACTGTGAGCAACAATCAAGGATATTAGTTTGCCTTTATAAATTGTTATGATATCAGTTAAAGTTTTCCATTAATTCAAAATTTCCAAGTAATAATGTATCCATGAATGGTATTTAATTTTCATTAGATCGAATAGCAATAGATAACCAATTACAATAAGATGTAATTTTTGACACCAAACTAGCATTTAATGAATAAGTACCTGAACAAATGAAAATCTTGTGTCTTACAGCTGTACTGGGTAGTGATAACAGTATACTTCCAAAGAACTGCAAAGGGATTCCCCATCATCGGGTTAAAAGAGTACTTACTGTTATGGAACTGTCAGGTCCCCGTCTCCTAAAACTCAAATCGAGCGGAATATCAAAGAAGAAAATTAAATAGAAAATAGGAGAAAGCAAAAATGTATGTACTTTAATATTAGCAAAACTTCAAAATACTTCGTAGCATAAGTCCAAAACTTCTATTTGTAGGATTTCATTTTAGTTATTTAAACTATACCATTTTTAATTTATTAATTCTTTGAGTTTTTACAAAAAGTTAAAGAAGTGTGAGTTGCTTGAACTCTAGGTTTTGATATCCTTTTTTTAGGAATGCCACACTTCAAAGTACGTTGACTTCACTTTTGAGAGAAATATTAATGAAATTAGGCACAATTTTTGGAATAAATATCCCTATCCAGTTATCTACCTTTTAAAATAACTATTCACCCGATTACTAAATGTCTCAGGAAGTAACAATATTGTCTGAACTTGCTCAGATATATTGATAGGTAGTAATACAATGTTTGTATTGATTGTATTTTAAACACTACAAAAGAATAATATAATATAGATGAAGGTGAGTAAGTACCCAAAAATATTTCAAAAATCTCTTTCACAATAACATTATTGAACATGCTCAATTGCTGAGGTTTCAAATTTTGAAATATTCAATGGAATCTTTCTACTGAAAGATTCCATTGCACAATTGCATACATTTATATAGATAAAACAATTTATGCCCAAAATATATACAAAATATTGCTAGAAAAAGATTATATTTCAGGAAAATTCAAATGCATTTAATGCATATATAACAATATTTGAAAAGTTTTACACTACTCATTAGTCTATAAGATATTTATATTAATAACATTTTGACACATATATAAGTTGAAAGCTAAATAAGAAAATATGTGTTTAGTAAATACTGAATTAACTGAAATGTTCTATGCAAAAATGTACAATATTTCTAAGGTACAGTCACTTCATCAATCTTATTCAGCATATTTATTGAAATAAATTGACCAAAATGTTAAAATAAAAGGACCCTGAAAACAGAAGAAAAGGCTCAATATAAATGTGTCAATCTAGCACTTAAGTTGTGGGCAATAAAAAAATAAAAACATGCAATTGATACCACATAAGTTATGAGCTCTTAGTCTATTAGGAGAAGTCATTAGCTGAATTTTCTAAAAGTAGGTGTTGATGGAATATTCTTAAAGATATTGTATATTAGAAGTTGACATAATTGGGAATGTTAAATTTGGTATGCAGTCACGTTAATAACCCATACCGCACACCTGTTACCTTGGAGGGTGAGAAGTAGGCTCAGAGGGTGCAGAGACGTTCAGAGAAGACGTGGGGTTTGGCGTGGGTGCGCAAGGGCTGCGAGTCCATTAAGACCTCCCAGTTCATTACCGATATCTTAGCTAGCTCCTGCCTATCTTAGAGAAAACACGTAACTCAAGGGATTAACCCTCGTGTCGTCCAATCTCGCCTCTGCAAATAAACCAACACAGCCTTTGTCAATGCGTCCTAAACCATCACAAATCTAATTTATAACATTCCTTTTGATAATTTACTTGTCTCTTTAATTAACATTTCTAAACGTATTACTTGGATTTACTGTTTTCGTATCACTTGTTCATCTTAATTAGTTTAATCTACATAATTAGAATAAACTTGTTTAAATTTATAAGTAGCTGTCAATATAAAATAACGAAACATATAATTAAAAAAAAATTGAATGAGTTCATTTACAACAAAGGAAATACTTTACTGTATAATATAAAAGAAAAAAGAAAACAGAGAAAAAAGTAGAAAGAAAATTTTAAATTTCGTTTATTTTTCCTCAAAATAGAGAATTCAGTAAATCTGTGTACTTGGAAGATTATAATCTACCACTTTCCAGTTTATCTCAAAATTTTCTAAAATTTAACAACATTTATATTCTTCTATTTGTCATAGTTATTTATTTCTGGTTATAAAACTAAAGAAATAAGAACGAAATTTGTATAAAAGCATTTTGTGTTTATGAATAAATAATTCATTAACATTCATTCGTACCTGACATTCTGTGTGCAACGTCAGGTACTTCAACAAGTAATTAATTTTAAGGTAGTGTACACCATTACTTAAATTTACATTCACGACTGGAGTAAACTGCTGTCTATTAATTGGGGAACATTGTACTAAAATACTAAAATAAAAATTGTACTAAAATCGTACTAAAAATTCCCTAAAAAAATTAAATCACAAATCATTATTCAAAGTACACCTCCATATCCTATTATCCTCTACATAGCAATGATAATACAGTCGTATTATCTCAATATTAACAGTTATTTATATTTTTTAAAGCAGTATAGCAATAAAAAAAAATATAATTTGGTATGAAAGACGAAGGACTTGAAATTAATTAGTCTGAATTTTATTAGAAATGTTGAATGAAAGTTGCCGTGGTTTTATGAACAAGTGAAGGAAGCAAGAATGACTGTGGCTCAGGGTAGAGAATGGATGGTTTTAATTTAAGAATGTCTCAGGAGAGGCAGGTATTAGTTGTGACAATGAGGTCCCACCGGCTCTCCAGTCTCCACCGCCCTTGAAATACTTTCTTTTCAAAACATCTCCAGTTTTGTCTTCCCAAAACTTTTCACAAACCACCACTGTCTCCCACCAACTTACTTTTACAATAAATGTAATTGTTACATCAATAGCATCAAATCGTGTTTTTTTTTTATCCTTTAGTTGTATCAATTAGGTACCATTTTCAAATTCTTTTAATGCAACAGAAAAAGAAATGTCCAACTCCAGCCTAAAAAAGTATTATTTTAGTTTTTATATCTGAGACCGAACAAACTTTGAAATAAGCTTATTTTTAATTTCAAATGATTAAATTTATTTGGATATTGATGATATTAATTACTATAGAAAACTGCAGCAATTGGATATACAAAGTAAATAAAACAAAGCATTAACAATAGATTTTCGCCATCTGGTGAAGAGATATATTATCCCCAAAGTTTAGGATTGTGACAAACTGATTCACTAACTTACCGGGGATTACCTGAAAATTGCGTTTTATTCCTCTATATAGACGAACTATATTTGCATGGGCTATTAAACTAATACATCGGAAAGATGTTTAATATATCTGCGTTGACAATATTTAACGCATTAAACATGGACCATGAAGAAAGTAAACTACGACATTAAAAGAACTTGAGAATGTGTATACAAAGTTAAAGAAATCATGACCCAGTTAATCTGGGATTTTCCAAACCAATACAAAGTATCAAAGAACAGGGCTTTAAGATTATTTACAAAAAAATAAAGGTATCAAGTAGCTTTGATTGATTTACGAACTCAAAAAATACTGAGTCAAATTTATTTTTGTTCTTCAAAACTATTTAAAAAAATATATAATGAGGGACTTTAAAAAGTAGTTATAGTTGTGTCCAGATTGCTAAACTAAAACTAAAACTAAAAAATATATAATGTGGGACTTTAAAAAGTAGTTATAGTTGTGTCCAGATTGCATAAACAGACGGTGCATATTTTGCTTCTGGTTATTGCATTCTGTATTATAGTTGTGTGGAGTCTCTCTCTTTTTAGAAGTTACACACACTTCTAGCGCGGGTTACACATAATCCTCTAGAGGTTGTCGCAGCGTTTCTATTTTACGTGCTTCAGTTCATCGCTGTCACACCTCATCATATCAAATACCTCTAACTGTCAGAACACTCTGACCAAAAGTATATCCAACCATCTACAAAGCAGGACTCTAGCCTCAGCGCCATGATAACACCAGGGTCTACGGATTATGTCACATATGTAACAACATCGTCAACTTCATAGCTAATTAATCTCACCTACCCTGCCATTCAAATCTCTGATGTTTTCTGATGTGTTTGTCAGCCTTCGAAATTCTTCACCCTCAGACCTGAAGAAACCAGCTTATAAAACGTCAAGAAATGTTCTATGTTCCAGTTGACCATCGTCTTTGAAACAATTTATTCGCACTTTGCAGTTACCAGTACCTACATGTTTTCTCCAGATATTTAATATATTATTAATTTAATACGTACAACTAGTATATAGGTTAAAGTAGCATATTATTGACAAACTTGATATATTAATATTGACTAGGGGAGAAGATTTAGTTATGAATATCAAGTCTCAACTTTACTCAAGAGGTGAAGTCAAAGTCACTTGAGTTTGACCTACTTCCTATCCTAGCCAGAAAGACGAGCACTCTTGCTTTGGAGTCCTTTAATGCAGACGTGACTCCAATCATTACGACTTCACAGACTTTGAATAACAAATCCTTCCCCAAGCGAAAATTTTGAAATCTCAAAGCTAACCTCAAATCCTTCATTTCAATTAATTAATGCGCTCCGACATTTAAAACCTCTCAAATCATTTGTTCCTCTAGCAAAATCCCTGTAAGGATTCCTTATATCTTCTCTTACAATTAATTTATCCCATTAGATTTTTGCTGCACCAATAACCTCTGAAACTGTTATTGATGCTCTAGCCCACAGTATGTATAGTAAATGACTAACCTTCAATTCAAAGACACTCTTGATATTGCAATCGTCTTATAATGAAGTAATCTAGTTGCCAAAACTCAAAGCCTAATTCAGACTAGTATTTGGATTAGACAAGAGTAGCATTGACAGATAATGAATGCGTGTTCAAACTGACGAACGAAATCAATATATATTCACACCATGACAACTGGCTAGATTAATAAGAATTTTACACCCTAACATATGAGTTCATTTTTTGAGATGGTTGTCTGTCAGCATTTGGGATCGCTTTTCCAGACTATAAATACACTCTATTTATTTAATAAATGAGATTAACTGTAATGATTAAGAATTCTCCATGATAGCCTTGGCTTGCAAGTTTTTCTCGTTGTCAACGCCTGGACATAACCAAACTCTCTATTTTCCTCTATTGCATCAGGAACTTTTTTAACAAAGTTAAAAGTTTCCTGGCATACTTAAATAACACAAATTGTATCCCTCTATCAAAGCTTACACCACCTTTGTGTCTCTGTACAAATCCTATCAAAATGTCCTACGTCCAGGAGCCAAAGAAACATTCAAAATAGTTTGATACGGAAATAAAAATGATGTGAGGATGGCTTCTTCAGTTTCATTACTTCACTGTAAGTAAAGTGATAATAATTTTCCTGGTAAAAGAGGAAGATTTTGAAATCTCAAAGGAATATTTTTTTTAATTCGTTAATATATAAAGAAATCACCATGTTGAAAACGGTTAACTAGTGTATACGAGTATGTTTTTATTTTTTAAACCGATCCCCTATCGAGTGATAACCTCAGCTGTTTATTGGCTTTTTGTTTGGTCAGTGATTCTGCAGAATCTACACTGGGAGTCCTAAATTTTGCCTAACTCAAGTGAATTTTGATAGGGATTTCCAACAAGTACCTGACATCGTATATGCTAGGGACCGCTGAACAGTGGGGCAAAATCCCGAAAAGCTGGGCAAAAGTCGAAAAAAAAAGTTTTTGTATAGGTAATATTAAGTAATCAGTTGGGTAGTTAGGTTCCCAGAATGTCTATTTTTTATTTATTATTATTTTATATATTTATTTTATTGTTCGTTTTTTAAACATTTCTTACACCAGATTTTATCCATAAATTTATAATAAAATTAATTTTTTTTAATTTGTATTCCCTATATTGGATCTGACATTATGTTTATTAAAATTTTAACATTGAAATTTAAAGGAGTGAAAATTTAAACCCTCTTTACAAAAGTTTATAAAAATGTAAACGTTTTTTCAAATTTTTTTTTAACACTTTATCCGCCATACTGGATCTATCATTTTGTGCTTTGAAATTTTTACATCAGAGTCGTAATGAACAAGCCAAAATACCATGATGCACAAAACTTCATTTAATTTGGATAACGTTTTTACATTTGGCCCAGCATTTGAGGATTTTGCCCCACTGTGTGATGGTTCAACATTCTGTCCGAGGCACATCGTACTCAGATTTATTCACCTCCCACTTGAATAAATGGAGAGCCAGGTGGGGATGAACCCCGGGCTAGCAGCCCAGAGGCGAGCACGTTAACCACTGATTTAGCCTGTCTCTTCATTAGTGTAACTATTAGATCCACAATAGTAATGAACACTAAAATTTGCTCTAAGGGAGAGGTGTGCAACTATTCTTGAAATTAGTTGCATTCTAGCTATTCTTGAGATAACTAATGTATGATGGTATTTTATTACTGCTGACGTAAAACTGATGGTATCATACATCGATTGTGTGATGTACAATAATAACCATATGTAGGCATAAGTGAATCAATCATTGTCTAAACTACTTCAAAAATGTATATACTTTAAACAACTCTCTTTCATTATCTCTTTTTAATATTACTCCATCTATTACAAATGTTTAAGTTTCTATTTATTTTAAAAATGGAAAGACCTCCATCAGAGATGAAATATTAAGAAAAACTGGAGTGGTCTACACTCAACCTTACTAACGGTAAACATAATATCAACTTATTGAAGCGATTGTGTCATACACTGTCACTTGGTAGCTGTAGCACCTTTTCGTAAGAAGCAATACCTCCTCGGATAGTTGCCTGCAGATCAACTTGTCAGATAACCTTAAATAACACGCGGAAAAACATCAGGAAATATATGTTTCATAAGCGTTGATTTTACCATTAGTATTTTTTTTTCTATTTTACATCATATTAGCTCATTAAATTTTCTTATTAAACACCTAAATAAACATTAATGTAAATTGATTCACTTAGGTAAGTGAATGGAAAGAGTGTATAAAAATATAAAAAAATCCGGTATGTCCAGCAGGTCATGCATTATTCCAAGATGAATTTTCAATGTTTCTAGCTTTCTTGTAACTAGATGATAATGAACTATATTTGTAAATTGCAATGTTTATGTTCAGTTTTTTTCTATATTTTACTGTTTTCTAATTAGCCTGTTCTTTAATTTCTGAAATCATAAATGAGATACAACAAGGCCTCTTTCTTAATGTAATTTTGAAAAAATATCATCAGATCAGCTTTATAATATTTAATGTTAAATATTATATTCTGTTATTATTAAATATTACTTTAGATTAAAAATATACTATATTTATTTATGATTATATTTAGGTATTCTTTAATTCTTATCTCTCAAAACATAGGTGTTGTCTCATCGACCTTAACATTCAGATTCAATAATATGTCAACATTTCTATATTTTATTAAGGAAATGTCTCTGCAGTGGCTTTAAAAACCATTTTTCACATAATACACGTGTCCTCCATGGTAACGATAAAATTACATGACTCTAAAAGTAGTACTTCAGGAGAACAAATGTCCAAAAACACATACTGGCCAAAAAAGTGGCTTCCTAGAACTGAGTATTGCCTCGAAACAGTAGCTTACTTCTACAGGATAAGAACCATTTTTGTGTAAAAAATAAATTAGATCTGTCATACGGTGTATTCTGTGGCGTCCTCACTCTCTTGTGGACATCCACACCCACCAACACACACAGAAAAAAAATTAAACAAATTCTTTGTGGTCTTCAAAAAATGTAAACTTGCCAGAATCTGGAGATTGAACTTTTTCATGATCACTATTCCGAACTTATAGTGAAGTAAAATCAGTTAGTTTTAACGAGTTTAATATTATGTTTACTTACAGAAAGTTGTGTATGGGCTGCTCCAAATTATTTTCTAATTAAAATAGTAAAAATACATAACTAACTGTATGTAGTATAATTAATAAAAGTAATACTTTACTTATTAAGAAAAATACTAAAAGATTATTGGTATGAAAAATATATAGATCAATACTGCAGAAATAAATATTATATTAAAAGCATAAAAAAAGAGAATTCATAATCTTCTTCTTTTATTTTAATAGTATTTATGATTACAAATCTGATAAAAGAGGCAACAAATGGGAAACATTTCATTGGTAACTTGATAAGCTCTTGGGAGTTGCAATAAAAGTGTTGGTCCATTAATATGCTAGAGGTAAGCAAGAGGAGGGAAAGTAAAGGCAGCGAAGAGGCAAGCTAAGGGACCTGAGTATAACCTCAGAATTCATCAAATATTTACCACTTAGCCGGAGAAAGTCAACTTTGAGCCAAATGGAATAACCATGGAAAGAGGGGTCCACTTTTGACGATTAGGCATAACTGAACAAATTTGTTCTCTACCTCCATTATCGCTTTCACAGATTTATTATCTTCCCATTTACCTAAAGCACTTTGTTTACTGTAATATTTTTCTTTATTAAAAAACACTTTCAAAGGAATTAGTAAGTAAAAAGTTGTTCAATGCAATAACAGAAAGAAAAAATATGCTAAATACATTTAAATAAAATTCTAACTATTCAAATAGATTTGACATTATGTCGTTTTATTTTGTTCTACTTTTTCACATATAACTTAGCTGATATCATTACAAATTCATTTCTTTTAAATCTCATTCTGTATGAACATAGGAATAATAATATTGCTTTAAAATGTTTTTCGCAATTTAACATAAAAGTCATGTTTAGAATGTTCCAGAATATTTTCAAATATGTGATCAAAATATACAGTTTACTTCACATATAGAATTAAAAACAATAAAATAAAAATAATTAATTTATTTAACTATAGTACCTTCTTCTGACATGAACTATATAGGATTCAAACAGTTATTCACATATAGGATTGAAAACAATAAAATAAAAATAATTAATTTATTTAACTATAATACCTTCTTCTGACATGAACTATTATAAAATTAAGAAGTTTTCAAAAATTGTAAAATTTTTAGGTTTCAATATACATATATATATTTATATATTCACTCAAAATTCGAAAAAACGATCCAAACTGGACGCAAATTAGTTCAAAAATGAAGAAAAGCAAACATAGAGAAAGAGACACACTTTACAAACTCAAATTTTTGGATGATCTGTCTTCAGGAGAAAAGAGAATGGGCGACCAAGCACGCCGGAAACACAACGGTAGGAAATTATTTTTGCTGCAATATAACTAATGGTACTATGTTTGGAAGAATCTACAGATTAATAACAAAATACAGAATCAGATTTAAGAAATGCAAAAATAAACTTCTTTAGGGAGCAAAACTATAACACTTAGATATTTTTATAAAGAAGGATCAATCTGTAATTTAATAATACTCGTACAAAATGAAATTTCTTCTATGGGAGATAAAGTGTACATCTTTTATTAGAAAGAAATATTAATAATTTAGTTATTTGTTGCCGCAGACAACAACCATCAGAGAATATTTTAGATTAGCCGTCAAATTGATCAAAAATAATCACACAGATTTGTAGCTTCTTTATGTCAAAATAAGAGGTTTTGTCTGAATATTAATTTTAAATATTAACTGTTTGAATAAAACTGGTCTAAAATTAGTATACAAACCAGCAAAAATAGATTAATTCTCATAATGGATACAATGGAATACAGGGAAAAATTAAAGCAGGAGGGAAAGATTGGAGAAATGAACAAACTACAACAACTAAAGCCTTTTTGCACAATATACTTTCTTAAGACTGCAATTAATGGTCAATAGACCAAGTAGAAAACGGAAATTAATAGTTGACTAGAACGACGGTGTCTAATTTTATCTGATAACCTCCCTCCAACTGTACATGAATTTATAACAAAAAGCAGTACAACTTAAAATGTAGGATTTAAAAATGAATGTAGAATAACTGGACATTGTCCTCTAATTAGGGCACTATAATTAAAAACCCTGAAATTAACCAACGACTAATGACTGAACATATTAGACGGAATACCTTACTTGCGACTGAGAATTTCTTAATTGCAATGAAATTATAAAGGAGAAATTACAGAAGGATGAAAAAAAATATGTCAGATAAAATAAATATTTTCTTCCAAGAGTTAGAAAAGCTTCTAGGAAATGTTATTAATTGCAAAGAGAAATTAGACGCTATATATTACAGTAGATGTGTACAATTGTAAATACTGTAAATGATGATCAAATACTAGATATAAATAACAACCTCAATTATTTTGATAATAAAACCAAATAAGTAATAGGAATTTTAAAATATGACTGATATAGCAATCCACAAATCTTCCACTTACCCTGTAACAAAAAGTATCAGCCTTTCGCGATGTGATAGTTGGACTAATGATGATAGACATGAAAATAACTTTATAAAAGAACTAAGTATAATAAAGCCAATAGGTGTTAACAATAGATATAGTTCAACCTTAATAATTAACTATTTCAAATAAATGAAATAGTAAAACATAGAAAAGTAAAATAATGAAGAATAAAAAAACACTAATAATAACAATAAGTAGAAGTCCTAACATGTAGAGAAGTTAACCAAAAAATTACTGAATTACTAAACCAATACAAAGTATAGATAGGTTGAAAACTAACAGTTTGATAGAGGAAATTATAGATAAAACAACGCGTTATAAGGGCACTATTCTAGGTTAAGCTAGCTTACAGTCTCACAAAAGAAGAACAGTAATTATCCCTTTAGAGAACTAAACATCAACCCTTTGTAGTGCGACAAGATGAATATTCCGAGTCCTCAATTTTGCCTAACTCAAGTATATTCAGAGTTGGGATCTTTAACGGGTATCGTACATCGTACAGACTAGGAACTAAGGCTTAACGTCTTCGCAAGGGACGACGTGATCAGATTTATTCACCTCCCTCTTGAATGCATCGAGGACCAGAGAGAGTATTGAACCCCGGATATACAAGTCTAAAGTTGAGCATTTTGCCACTGGGCTAACCTTATAGTACAAAGTTTACTAATTTTACATATAAAACTAGTGAAAACTAAGTTTATATAGTCAGATAATTACATACAGTTTGTTAAAACGTAGGTCATGAAATATATTTCAAATCCGGTTTAATTAGTTAGAGCTATCATAAAATACAAGATCATGTATATAAACATTTTTAAGCAGAAAGATATTTTTTTAGGAAAAGTATTAAGGTAGTTGTCTCATTTATTTATTTAATACATTATTTTTGTTTATTAAGATCCACTTTTATAGTAATTTTTGAAACTAAGTGTCAAATATTATTAGTACTAGGGATATAAAAGCTGGATAGACTAGCTGGATGAACGTTATACTAAGTGCTGTTTTCTTTATTGTTTCATAGATTCGAACGTAAAGGTCACATTTTTTTTAACAATTAATCCTAGAAATATAAATAAAATAATTAATATATAATAAGAAGAAGAAACTATCTTGATACTTTTACAATTAATTTGTAAAACCAGGGAAAAGGTTTTCTTTGTTTGTTAGTTCTAAAATTTGTGCTCCTTAGAAACGTGGATTTTAAATTACATTTTCATTTATGAATTTCCATAAGCATAAGCTAGTTTCAAAATAGCAAAAAAAAAATAACCGAAATGTAATGGAGTTGATATTACTTTTGTAAAAACTAAAATGTTTTCATGCCACTGAGCATACTGAGTAATACATACTGAGTGTTTAAAGAATAGATTGTAATTATTGATGTGTCAAACATCAGACAAGAATTGCTGCAAATAACAGACATCTTAAACGAGAGAAAAGGGAGAGCTGCGTGTCTGACATGCAGCTCTTAGGACTTGAACTTCATTGGCTGACAACGACAGCCTGCTTCGTCTAAAGCATGCTTCATTACAGTCGAGGCACAATAGCGGTGCCACATGCGACCAGCTTTGCTTAGTGCCCGCTCCATTCTGCGGCCTTTAACTTTTGTCTCATTGCAGAAAACTCTCTACCACTCTCTACATGCCATGCCTGGGCATCGTTCCTACAAAAGCACAAATAATTAGTTTCGTAGAACACACTGTACTTGTATTTCTATTCTTAAACATCCTTTTTGAAGAGCACACAACTAGTTTTTTTACTCATTATCTGTAAATCTGGATGTTAGCAAAAATTTTAACACAGTAAAGTCAATCATTTTATAATTTCTTTGTTAGGTATCTTAATTTTTGTCACAATAGAAATAAGTAACAATAATTGAAATTTGCCAGTTTCCTGTCGGTTAATTATACATTCTGGATGAAATTAATAAATCCACGATTGCTAATATTTATGCAAGCAAAGAAAAGGTCTGCATTTATCATTGTTTTCAATTGCCATTTTCTTTTGACATTTTTACTGTGAGAAAATGAATTAGTTGATGTAGTTTTCAGTTTGGGAACTAAAATGAACCCAAAAGATGTAAGATTAATGAAGAAATGTGAGTAGGAAAACATTTGGATTCTTTGCTTCACTAAGATTTCCCTGACGTAACCCTGAAGAGGTGACATATGTTCTCATCACAGAAATACCTCCAGGTAACTTCTGGATGATTCATGTTTTGCCACCTGGCATAATTAAACAGAGAAATCTTATTTAGATTTTAACAAAATTATAATTTTTTGAACAGCGAAAAATGTTTAAAAAAGTAGGATTAAGGCTTTTTTAAAACATCGTAGCAGCAGACATTAAGAATTGGCTTACAACTGATTTCCTTTTTCTTGATATAAAAAAAATAAATTTACCTACAAATATATGTTTCATAACTGTTTTAATTTTGTTAATTAAAAAATTACATATATCAAATTTTAATTAGATTCTACAAAAAATTAACAAAGTGTGAAAGTAAGATACATTCGTGACAGAGACATATCATGATTTTACAAGAATGATTCATTCTATAGTAAAACTATTCAATCAATATAATTTCTAACGTTGAATATAAAATAAAAAAACGTTTCAAATAAGAAAATAAAAATAAAAATTTCTTTAAAATAGTTCACTTCAATCGGTTTCTTGGACACTTATTACCATGGGATTATTATTACTATAAGGATTATATTCATGACAGGCTTTCAACGTGATACTTGATGATTTTTTGGGATACTGAGGTCAGAATAATTTTTTTGGATTGATACATAGATAAAACAATAACAATTTTAATTTGGAGATTATTGGATTGAATATATTTGGAAAAATATTTTCTGAGAATTGGAACTCTTTGTTGCTCCAAATAGCTCAATGTCGTAACTCCAAGTAAGCATGCTAGCAGTTACATTGTTTTTGTTTTAAAACATATCAGGAGAACGCAACCTGTAGACGCAGAAGAAATATATAAAATTGTGAAATTTTTACAAGAAGTGATATTTAATTATAAAAAAAAATATCAGAATTAAACTTATATAATTGGTTTTCATGTAGGCGAAAGTATAGGCTAGCGGGTGACACTCAGTGGCAAGTGTCTGTTTCTTCACATAGTTTCAACTATTAGCATTCTGATAGTTTCTGAATGCAGATGTAAGTGTAAATAACTTTAACTCTAAAGAGCTTTAGCTTACCGAACGTATTATAATTGCATTAAAGATAATAAATTCAATTGCATACATCGTTATAAATAATAAAAATACTTGTTTAATGACAATACATTAAACAAACATAAATACGATAAACAACTAAGCTTAACAACATAATTAAACTTTATTGCTTTTTTTAAAAATTTGCTAAACAGAAATTGTAATAAATAATAATAAGTAATATTAGCTATATATTCGATAATTATGGGGTTACGTTAAGTGGGCATATAAATTTAATTTTAAAGTATAACAACTTGTCATCTAATCCATCGAAATATATAAAAGAAAGGTTTTGCTGTGCATTGCTTAGAACTGACTCATTCCAGGTTTTCATTACGTTTCATACATTAGCAACACCGAATCCACCCTTAGAAAAATTTCTGTCTGTCGATTTGTCGGTTTGTCGGTTAACCCACAAAATTTTATCACAAGTAAACTCAACGACCATCAGACACAGCAAGCTGAAACATTGATAGTGGATTTGTGCATATCTAACTTAAAATATAGGCTCTGAATGGATTGTAGTCTAACAAAAAATGCAGTGTAGAAGCAAAGTTATGAACTTTTAAGCTGTATTTTACTAACTTCACAGACATGTTTATTTTGAATACACAGGTGTAGTAAGTAGATATTGTTTAGTTGATTTTAATTCATTTGAGTATATAAATAAATTGCATATTTGAGCTTATTGACAATGTGTTTCCCAGAGTTCAAGATGTACTATCTATTCAGTATTAATTGCTTTGTGGACGAGCAATTCTCAACTCTTACTACGAACAGGCAGGAAAAATTAACAAACAATTTCTTACGCTATGTCAAGCCGAGGAAAGAACTTACAAGTCAGTAAAGAGGATGATGTCAGTAATTAGTGATGAGGAAGCAGTTCATTATCAAACTTAATTTCTTGACTTCGTGACTGCTCCTGGACTGTTTGCTCATGAGTAAAAACTTAAAGTAGGAGCACCAAACATGTTGCGATTAATTAGCAGTAACAAATTTCTTGTTATGAAACTTGAGTGCCCAAAAATTTGTAACGGGACACGACTCTGAATATGTGCTCTGCACAGATACACCATAGAGGCGGATATCATGACTGATGTTGACTGGATGTAGTACTCAGAAGTGTGTGTGTATACCACATATACCATTGATTCCGAGCCACTATCCGTTTCTATTTAAAGCATTGCAATGTCCTGTCAG
Organism: Hermatobates lingyangjiaoensis; assembly: GCA_026182355.1. Taxonomy (NCBI): domain Eukaryota; kingdom Metazoa; phylum Arthropoda; class Insecta; order Hemiptera; family Hermatobatidae; genus Hermatobates; species Hermatobates lingyangjiaoensis. Next base: position 19,660 of record JAPFBL010000245.1, read on the forward strand.
CTTCTGTTTCACAATGACAGTTACAAAGTCGAAAGGAAAATTCTATCTACCGCAGGAATTGAAGTGAGTGAGACCACGTTTTTCTTACATTGTCAACTGTAGTTTGATTGCCCGAAAATCAGAGGTTCCAAATCTTTGTCCCTTCATGAACCTGAAGGACAGACAGCTATTGTGGTGTATACAGAGGCATTTGCTTAACACTGTACAAATGATGATGATATTTTCTGCTATTCCATAATTTCTAATGATCTTTTGAAATACCATGCCTCATATAATTTCTGATTTTGTCAAAGATGGGCAAATTTTCTAGTATTGAATAAAACATTAAACAATATAATCTAATTTTACAAGCCTATATCAGTGATTTAAAAAATAATTTGTCCAAAAATTCAAATCACAGAATTCATGGATTTGGATATTAAATTAAATATTAAAACAATTTTCTAAGATGAATATTAACCTAAAGAACTCATTTAAAAGCTATTACAATACGAGATATAAAACTTTATATAGCTCGTATGATAAAACTTCATAGCGATTAAATGCTCATACTTAATTAGATTGGCGTTCATTATCATTTTGTGTGAATCAGGTACGGATATGTTTCTAATCATTATGAAAACGTCTCAATATAACTTGCACAAAGTTCAGTATTAAAAAATTGTTCAAAAAAATTCTAGAGTAGTTCTAAATTTCTAGTTTATTACATGGACTTGGAATAGTGGACTTCCGAATCAAACTACTGCATTTGAAATTGGAAAGAGCCAGCTCAAGTAGCCAAGGAACAGTAATTGTTGGCCACTATATGTATGGCAACTGAGTATACTTCAGAGTCCTAAACCTTTGTTGTATACAGTACATTTATCAGCTAGATGCCAAAAATCTTCATCTCCAGTTGAATAAATTAATTTGCTTAAGTTAATCAGAAAACGGTTGCAGTTAACAACATATTTTCGATGTACATGTGACCAATCTAAGCAAATCTAAAAGTAGAAGAATAACCTTCACTGTACTAAATAATTTGTAAATTATGACAATTTTTTTTTAAAAATTGATGTTTCATATTTAACTTTTAACGCTTGGTTGTTTAACGAATTTTAGATTTGCTTAATGTTTGTCATTACATTTTTTTTTTTTTTTTTTTTTTATTTACAACGAAGGTTTCAATGAAATTAATTATTCTTAAATCAGTAATAATATCTTGGGTAAGCTAAAGCTGTTTAGGTGAAAGTTATTTACACTTGTATCTGTATTCAGCAACTATAGGAATGCTACTGAGAAAATACTATGGGAAGAAACCGACAGATTGCCAGTGAGCGTCGCCCAAAAGCACATGCCGTTTTTAATCATACATTCACGTACATGAAAACCATTTATGGAAACCTTATTTTAGGTTATTTAATATTTGAATCTGTAAGCAATCACTCTTAGAAAATGGTTCTAATTACAATTACAGTAATGCAGTTGTTAAATATACGCACAATTTGGCCTAGTAAGTAGCTCCTAGTAATCATAATGAAGCTAATGAGTTAGGAAATTAATTTGCAATAATGACTTCAATTTTGGTGAATCAAGGGGTGAAAACGTTGAAAATACAAGAAATCTGTTCGAATCAGTTCTATAAACCACAGAGTGTTGACACTAGTTACAAATCTCTGGTTAATCCCTCCACCCAGGCAATCGAGTCGTATTTTCAAAATAAATTCAGTTAGAGAGTCTAAAATAATTGAACTTCTTGCGCACCTCTTAAATTGAAGTATCAAAATATTTAGAAACCATTATGAAATTTCCATTTTAATGACAAGAATGCTGAAATATCATTTTCACTATATCAGACAGATGAAGAATCCATATTCTAATCATAACCTATGAATGAAGCGGTAATTATTTTCAATGGTTTACGTCGGTCTATGCTATTGGTAAGTAAATGAAAAGCAGTAAGTAAACTTCTTTTAAAATTCGTTTTTTAAAGCAAAACATAACATCATTTCTTAAAAAAAAAATACAATTACCTTCAAAAGAATCATAGTACTTTACGTTCGAGTTATTTACCTTTAACTTTATTAACAAAATGATATAGATATATATAAAAAAATTTAAGGATAGTAACAAACAGAAAAAGAAACACACTTACAAACTCAATTTTTTGGGTCAATCTGTCTTTAAAGAAAAGCCAACGGCAAGTACTATAAGCAACCATTTCTGAAGGCGGATTGCTCGAAATTCTCTTTTCTACTGATAGCGGATTGCCTGAAAACTTAAGTCTGTAGGTATGTTTCTATACTCCGTGTTTTACTCTTCAATTTTGAGCTCGTCTTATGTCCAGTCTGAACCGTCTTTCCGATTATATATAAATATCAGGGTGATTGAAAAGTAACTCCCTATTTTCAAATAAATACAATTTATTTTAAATCTCAATTTTGTGTATATATTACTTAATGTATGGCAATTTAATTTATGTTCTTGTTTTCCTTTCAGATTTATTTAAATCTGAATTTAGACGAACTTGAAGGGCGAATACGAGAAGTTATGATTTCCATCCCACAAGAGTTTCTTGCGAAATCAGTTGATGCGATTCCTGGTCGACTTGAGAAGCTGGTGGCAAATAAAGGCGCCCATATCGAATTTTAAATAAAAGCCCATGCATTATACTTCCTTCTCATATTCATTAATTGTAGAAATTATATTTTAAAAATAAATTATTGTTTTTTTTAAAATAGGGAGTTACTTTTCAATCACCCTGTATATATATATATATATATATATATATATATATATATATTTTGCGGTTTCCATCTCAACACCAGAACATCGTATTCATCATCTTGATAACGATGTATGTCGAAATATCAAAGTGATTTTCTGTAGTGACTTTCTTTGTTTATTTCGTACATGTTAAAGTATATATATATATATATATAAAATAACTTGCCAACATTAAATCCAGTATGTTTCTTACAAACTTTCTCGAGTTTTCCGATATTATTCCTCCATCTTTCCGGTACCATAAAAATGAACTCACGGAATGATTTGTTTTTATATCTATTTTCCATATTTATATAGGGTCGACGTTTCGGCCTACACTGACCATTATCAAGGAATTCTTTTTACAAAATTTTCACAATTCATAATAAAATACTTATATTCATATATAAGTATAATACTTATTAAATTAACAATCACTTTGCTTCATTCAAAGATAACTAATGATAAAATATACTTTGAAATTTACAACCTCCCTTAATAAACCTAAACATAAACTTATGTTTCTGTTTTTTTTTAAAGTTGGCTAGTTATTTAATGATATATGTATAAATCAGGAGAGCTGAGAAAGGGACACCAAGCGCACTTCTGAAGCTACAGTTGGAGACCAAACCGTCGCTTTACAGGTGCGCTTGGTGTCCCTTTCTCAACTCTCCTGATGACGGTTCAACTAAAAATTAGAGACAGTAAGTGTTTGTTCCTTAGTTCTGTGTTTGTGATTCATCGTGAAACGTTTGTTGTCCTTTTGGATCGTTTTTCTGTCTACAATATATATATTTATATACGTAGATATATGCAGAAAAATCACAATAAATAAACACATGGCGCAATTAATGAAGTTTAAACCACAATGAAAAAAGGAAAAAATAGAAAAAATACTCTGAGGCCTTTGGATGTATGTGATCAGAGAGCAAACAAAGTAAAAACTGAGAAGCTAACATAAAAGTAATAGAGAAGGAAGGTAAATTCTTATTTCTGCATATAAATAATGAAAATCATCATATTGATTGGACAGGAGCTCAATTTATTACCAATGGAAAATCAATGTTGTTAAGAAATATTATCGAATCCTATCTTATTCAATTTAATTTATCAAATATTAAAAACATTAGTAACGGGCTCTTCAAGCTTGATACTTTCTTTACGAGGGTAATAGCCCTTTCTAAGAAGGTTTACAGCTAGGGGATAGTTTTTTTGTTACTCTTTCTTATTGTACTCCTTGGTTTCCCCAAATATCCCTCTCTGGGCATTTATCCTTTCCTGCACTTTACACCCTTTTAAAATACCACTCTTCCCTCCCACCCTCTTAACCCCTCACCAAGATGTTTCTACATCTTGTGTTTCAGTTGTGTTTTTGACTCTGACGAAAACCGCTTTACAGTTGAAAGATCTTAATCTTTTTTTTTAATTTCACTTTGTGTTTTGATCATTGATAGTTATTTCAGGGGTTTATGTGAAATCATATTAACATATATATATATATATATATATACAATCAAAAGAAACGGTCCAGCGGACTTTTTTAAATAAAATAAATTCAAAACGAAGGAAACACACAGAATGATACAGACATAACTCACATCGATATTTCCATCGTCGTCATCAGGAGGTGTGAAGAGCAAAGAGTCTCACAGGAAGGCAGGGCGGTGACACCAGCGGGACTTTTCGCTCTTCACACCTCCTGATGACGACGATGGTCTAAATATCGATGTGAGTTATGTCTGTGTCTTTCTGTGTGTTTCCTTCGTTTTGAATATATATATATATATATATATTATTGGTATACTTTGGGAGCAGACCTTCTTTTAAACATACCTCATTAAAGATCTTGCCAACATTAAGTTTAGTATGTTTCCTACATACCTTTTCAAGGTTTCGAATGCTACCTTTCCATCTCTGTGGTACCATATAAATTAACTCACCGATTTTTTTATCTTTCATTGTATTTTTCATATTACATTTCCGACGTTTCGGTCTACGTTGACCATTTTCAAGGATTCTATATACAAGGTTTTTTTAAACAATTCTAATAAATACTTATTTACAATGACAATTACCTCACTTCTATCAAACATAACTAATAATAAAATATTCTTTTAAAAAACACTACCTTAATAAACATGAAAAACAGGTTTGCTACAAAATTCCCTACATGAACATTTACACAACATTATTTAAATCACTATATAGTTATTTTTCACGAATGTAACTTTAAAATTCTGGAAAAAAACAGGACTGATCATTAATGTTCGGCTTCTTTTCCTTTATGCATAATGATTCAATTATATGCAGCCTCGTGTGATTATTTTCTGCATATAATACTTCAATGTTGTCTTCCAGCATTTTTCTACTTAGCCTGCTTTTATGTATGTTCATTGTGTGTTCTTTCGGTCCTCCGGCTGCGAGATGCATCGTAAGTCTGCGTGAAAGTGTTGTCGTCGTAGAACCAATGTAGCTCGATTTTAAAATCGAGCTACATTGGTTCTACGACGACAACACTTTCACGCAGACTTACGATGCATCTCGCAGCCGGAGGACCGAAAGAACACACAATGAACATACATAAAAGCAGGCTAAGTAGAAAAATGCTGGAAGACAACATTGAAGTATTATATGCAGAAAATAATCACACGAGGCTGCATATAATTGAATCATTATGCATAAAGGAAAAGAAGCCGAACATTAATGATCAGTCCTGTTGTTTTTCCAGAATTTTAAAGTTACATTCGTGAAAAATAACTATATAGTGATTTAAATAATGTTGTGTAAATGTTCATGTAGGGAATTTTGTAGCAAACCTGTTACTCATGTTTATTAAGGTAGTGTTTTTTAAAAGAATATTTTATTATTAGTTATGTTTGATAGAAGTGAGGTAATTGTCATTGTAAATAAGTATTTATTAGAATTGTTTAAAAAAACCTTGTATATAGAATCCTTGAAAATGGTCAACGTCGACCGAAACGTCGGAAATGTAATATGAAAAATACAATGAAAGATAAAAAAATCGGTGAGTTAATTTATATGGTACCACAGAGATGGAAAGGTAGCATTCGAAACCTTGAAAAGGTATGTAGGAAACATACTAAACTTAATGTTGGCAAGATCTTTAATGAGGTATATATATATATATATATATATATATATATGGTGTAATTTTTTTGAGGGTTGAGGTCCAATGGTTTTAAACTATTCCTGGGCAATAGGACTAGTTTAAAATTATTGGACCTCAACCGTCAAAAAAATTACATCATATAAATATTGGGTCAAGAAAACAAATCATGATGTATATATATTAGTATAAATAGGGAGCAGACCTTCTTTTATACAGGTTGTGTTAAATTGAATTGCCTTAATCAAACATACCTTTCTTTTAGCAGTTTTCCATATTTTCTAGCTAATTTCAATTCGTTTTGATTCCACTGGTGAATTATATCAGCAAGGTTATAATTATATCAGTTAATTACATCAGTATTAGATATAGTAAAATTTATGTTTTTAGTGAAAATTTTATTTATCTCACTGTTATGTTTACATACTTGTTCGATTGATAACAATTTTATTTCTGAAGATGTTTGGAGACAACCGAAACATGTCAAGTTTATTTTAATTTAGTTGTAAAATCTTGTGTAAAATGTACGTTAATAAATAGTGATGTCCAACCAAAATTTCGCTGATATAATTCACCAGCTGAATCAAGACAAATTGAAATTAGCTAGAAAATATGAAAAACTGCTTAATAGAAAGGTATGTTTGATTAAGCAAAGTTATTTTAATATATATATATATGATCAAACCACAATAAGAAATGGGAAAACAAGACTAAAATCCTTCTATGGTTGAAAGATGTTAGTCTTGTTTTCCCATTTCTTATTGTGGTTTGATCATTGATTGTTATTTCACGTGTTTATGTAAAATCTTTATATATATATATATATATATATAACAGATTCAATAATATATCGACCGTTTGATAGAATAGGTGTGTTCTCTAATCGGGGTTCGGTCAATTTTCCAGGATAAAAAATCAAACTCTCGTTGCCAACGTTTCGGTTTTATTTAAAACCTTTTTCATAGGCAGAAGTAAGAATTTTTTAACTAAGAAAATGAAATTTACATTGTTGTTCCTTTAAATAATGTAAATTTCATTTTCTTAGTTAAAAAATTCTTACTTCTGCCTATGAAAAAGGTTTTAAATAAAACCGAAACGTTGGCAACGAGAGTTTGATTTTTTATCCTGGAAAATTGACCGAACCCCGATTAGAGAACACACCTATATATATATATATAAATACTAAAAATAATCTGTGACATATTATTTTGAAGTACAAAATTTTGAAACAGATAAACTATATATTACATTAGAGATTATTTTACAAAGAAAACAGTCTGTGCATTTCAGAGAGAACTAACTAGTTTGAAAGAACTTGTGGCACTAGTTTATACGAACAGTGCTTTCCTCAAAGCACTACCTAAGAGGCTTACTACTATTAAGTAGTAGTTAACTGCTCAAAGTAAATTATTGCTTTGTTCTGAGAAATGAGTTTTGAATTATATCAATTATGGAAAATATCTACTTTAATAATTTATTTTTTTAATAATTAAGTAAAGCTTACTTAATCACATCTCTATAAAAAAAACATTTATGTTTTCTAACACTATTAATCTTTGATAAGATCATTTTAGTTCCAAGGCAATTTATATTCTAGATTTCAAAATGTTTGTGTAGATTTAAGATGTAGGGTAAACCAGTTCTTAACCTGGCTGACAATGTTTATTTAAAACGTTGTCACTGTTATGTGATAAAAGCAGTAAATTAAAGGGAAAAAAGATCTTACTCTTTTTTCCCATGTCATATTGTGGTTTGATTATTTATATATATAATGTATACAAAATAATGAATAATACCCGAAAATGCCTTAAATAATCACTCAAAATAGTTAATTAATTCGAAAATATTAATTTAAATAATAATTCAAATAAGACAACATTTATTCAAAAAACATGAAAATACCAAACAAAATCTTGTTATAAAAATTTTTTTTTACTTAAGAAAAACAATTTTGATTCTAATATAAATATAAATAAATAACAGTAAATGCAATTCTCTACCGTGAGCTTGGATTACATACATGTTCAGAGTTTACATGATGACTAAAAGATACTTAAGGAAAAGGTAATAAAAATTGGAAAGTTTTGGCCTTTTAAAGCTTAGAGGTTAGAGAGGAAATGAGAAGTTAATTCCAAAAACGCTCATAGCTTTATGATTTTCAAATGGAAATTGATATATCTAATATAATAATCATAATTGTATTATAATAATAAATATTATTATCCTGAATATAACAAGGACTATTATAATCTAATACTGATAATATTATGTAATATTATAATAACTAAATATTGTTTAGATTGCTTTGCTAAATGGATAATTAATAATACATTGTTGCTGCATTCATGTAAATAATTATTGAGCGGTTGTTTGAATGGAACCAAGAGAAGGGCAACAGTTGGTTGGATAAGCGTTACATATATATGCAGAATGTATTTAACTGAGCTCGGCATGGCACTGTGGTGGACGGGGGAGGGGTTGTGTAACACTGAGATCGATGAGGCCACGTGACACGGCTCGTGAGGACTCACGCGGCCAGACCGGGTCCCGCTACCTCCTACTCACCGCCTACACCCCCTTTCGCCATCTTACATCAACTATAGCATCTTTTGTTATAATTACCTGGGAATTACAACTTTTAAAGATAATACATAGGAGCATTGCAGTCAAATATATAACAAGATTTCACATAAACAAATCAAATAACATCAAAGTTCAAACCATAATATGAATTAGACAAAAAAGGGCTAAGAGCATTCAACCACAACAAGTGGTCAAAACCAGAGTTTTGACTCTGAAGAAGAGTGTTTGTAGTGGTTGAAAGATCTTAAACAAATATATATATATATATATATATATATCATGATTTTCTCTTCTTGGCCCACTATTCATAAGTGATAACATTCTTGACGATGTTGTTCTAAATTTAAACTACTTTTTTTGCCAACATTTCAACATATATTTATGTTCTTCTTAGGGCTAAAAATATGTCTTTAGAATTAGTACTAGTGGTATAAGAATTTTGGTCTGATCTTTAATAGCAACGAGACAGTCCTATAAACGTTAGATATACCTTCTTTATATCTCCATCTCACAGTACTTATGATACTCTAAGAAAATCAAGGCATTGTGACAAACACAATCGTTACAGAATGGTTACTTTATAATTGTATAAATGGTTACTTTATAACCTTTGAGAAACACGCATGAAAAAGAGAAATTGGGACTCACATTAAATATTTCGACACTTTTAAAGGTTATCCTCAGGAAAGGAAGTTGAGTTGCTAGAAGACGAAAGCCAACTAAACAGCTTCACAGAATATGTACAGGTTGGCTACAAGAAAACTAGAAAAAAGTACTAAAAATACTAAAGAAGAATAACAATGAGAAAAAAAATAAAAATAAACAAATTAATAAAAAAAAGGAATCTTCATAAATATAAAATTCAAGAGAACAGAAAATTAAGAAATAAAAAAAATTATAACAAATAATAATAATAATAATATATAAATTAAAAAATTAAATGTATGAAAAAATTAAATTTAAGGAAAATTTACCTCTGAATACTGCTTTAGTCTTCAGATTGATGTCAGGATTTCAACGAACTCCTTAGAGCCCATGTATGGGTTCCTTCAAAACTCCAATAGAAGTTACAGATCTATTGTTAAACTTTTCTATTACTTTCTTGTTTTTTACTTTGTTTGCTCTCTGATGACATAAAGCGAAAGGCCTCAGAGCATTTATTTATTTTTTTTTTCTTTTTCCTTGTGATTTAGACTTCATTGATTGCATCACATGTTTAATTGTAATTTTTCTGCACAAACACAAACACACACACACATATATATATATATATATTGTTAAATAACGCCCCATATTTGGCTTGTATCTGCTTCTTACACAATTTCTCCAGTTTCCGGAATTCCTTCCTCGTCTCTTCATTAAAACTATAAAGTCTATCACAATATTATTAGTCGACATGTTTCGAATGTACCACATTCATCATCAGGACAATAATGAGAGTAATAGTAGGAAAGCTAGTTATATACATAGAGATGGATTATTAATGGAAAGTTTACAGGGCATCGCCCTGTATCACGGCGCATTATGGGGGATTAAGGTAGGGTGGTTGGGCTCACCTACTACCTGGCTAATCTGGGTGTTTCTGTTTGCAAATAGTTTTAAAATTCGACAAGAATTATTAACTTGGATATTTATGGCTGGTTGCTTTTCTTGAATAATTATTGCTTCTAATAGTTGTAATTTAAAATGATTTCTTTCTCGAGCGATAATTTTCGTGGAATTTACCATCATTTCTCTTGTGAGTTTTGTCTTATGGACTCCATATAGTCCATATATATATATATATATATATATATATATATATATAACTTTAAATTACACAAAGCACGACACAGAAAGGAGAATACAAAGAAAACTTACAGAATTCAATATTTCGAACTGTTGTTCGTCATCAGGAGAGTAGACTAGTAGAGAGGACGAAGTGAGAGAGATCTCCCCACGTCGAAGAACGGAGCGCGAATCAGTTTGGATCGTATTTCGTTTTATCAGTGAATATATATATATATATATATATATATATATATATATATATATTCACTGATAAAACGAAATACGATCCAAACTGGACACAATACGAGTTCGAGATTAACAAAGAGCAACACACAAAGTAGGGAAACACACTTACAGACTCAAATTTTCGGGTAATCCGTCTTCAGGAGAAAAGAGAATGGGAGACCAAGCACGTTGTAGACGCAACGGCAAGTAACCAACCCGGCAACCGCCAGTGCTGTCAACCGTACCCGGTCTTAAAGTATAGAATTAGGAGAAGATATAAACAGAAATTCAGATAAGCAGTACTGGTTGGGTAAAACTATAAATAGGTGAAAAATTATAAGCAATATAAGATAAAAACAAACTATAAGAAACAAAAATAATGATAGAGAAAAGAAGAAAAAAAATAAAAAAAAAATAAATAAAAAATAAATACAATACAAAAAACTTGCATTGGTTGTTTTAGTAAATAAAAGATAGAGACTGAATAAAAGGGTAAGTATGGGGAACTAGTTAAGAATAAGAATTTAGAAAAATAAAATAGGATAAAACAAACTAGTAGTAAGTGAAGAAGACAAAATAGATATACACAAAATATACGAAAGAGGAAAAAAGAAGTAAGTATAAGTATTTTTTTTTTGTACTTTTTTTCCAGTATTCTTTATTCTCTAGTACTTATTTCTTTTTTCCTCTTTCGTATATTTTGTCTATATCTATTTTGTCTTCTTCACTTACTACTAGTTTGTTTTATCCTATTTTATTTTTCTAAATTCTTATTCTTAACTAGTTTCCCATACTTACCCTTTTATTCAGTCTCTATCTTTTATTTACTAGAACAACCAATGCAAGTTTTTTGTATTGTATTTATTTTTATTTATTTATTTTTTCTTCTTTTCTCTATCATTAATTTTGTTTCTTATAGTTTGTTTTTATCTTATATTGTTTATAATTTTTCACCTATTTATAGTTTTACCCAACCAGTACTGCTTATCTGAGTTTCTGTTTACATCTTCTTCTAATTTTATACTTTAAGACCCAGTACGGTTGACAGCACTGGCGGTTGCCGGGTTGGTTACTTGCCGTTGCGCCTACAACGTGCTTGGTTTTCCATTCTCTTTTCTCCTGAAGACGGATTACCCGAAAATTCGAGTCTGTAAGTGTGTTTCCCTACTTTGTGTGTTGCTCTTTGTTAATCTCGAACTCGTATATATATATATACCCTTCTGTAACGATTGTGTTTGTCACAATGCCTGGATTTTCTTAGAGTATCATAAGTACTGTGAGATGGAGATATAAAGAAAGGTAATCTAAGGTTTATAGGACTGTCTCGTTACTTATTGAAAAAAAAATTGCTATCCTATCAGAATTGTTTTTACTTGTTTTCCTTATTGTTTTTAGTTTGACTGTTTCAAAAAGACAAATGACTATAATATCAACGGCCGCTATTCATGGATACGGCAACCAGGAAAAGTGACACAACCTTTTTGCTAAGTTTATTTGAGAAGTTGTTGGCAGTAACCAATTTGATCAGTTTACTTTTCAATGCAACAATGATGAAGATAAACACTAGTTTAATATTGATGTTTATCACTGATTGAATCAATTATGAACTTTGATCAGATTCTGATTCCAGTAATTATTCTCCCTTTCAAACTGCTAACATTATTTCAATATAACTGATTGATATAAGTTATAGTTATATATATATTATAATATATATATATACTATATTATATATTTATAATATATATATACTATATTATATATTTATAATATATATACATATAAATGTATATATAACCTATAATACTTTTATAACCTATAAAAGTTATAGGTGGGTTATCTAATCGGGATTCGGTCAATTTTATAAGTTCAAAATCAAACTCCCGTTGCCGATGTATTGGTTCTATTTAAAGCCATACAATTTTCATTGGCAGAAGTAAAAATTTTTTAATAAAACTATTAAATTTAGATAATGTAAAGGAAGTATCAATGTTAAAAATGTCAAAAAATTACTATTTCATCATAAATATAATTTATAGTTATATAATATAACTTCTTTTAAACTTTTCCAAGACATATTATAATTGTAAAAACATGTTTTTAGAATTAACACTATTCGTATAATAATTTTGGTTTATTCTTTAAATTTATATAAAACACAAATTTTAAATATATAAATGAAGGGTAACTTGAAAGGTAATAATTGATAATCTGGTATGGATACAATACTTTCAGAATTTGCTGTATATTTTTTTTTTAGGATAATTTCAGAAAATTTGTCTAAGATATGTTGCCATTTTTCAATTCATGATTGAAGAAGGATAATTGTGGATCTTAAAACTACTGATCATTATATTGGAGATTTTAAAGCTCAAAGTTTGTGTAACAATATGAGGAGAGGAATGACAACAAGACAACTGTGGAGGTGCTGCAGGAGACGAGCTGCACTTTTCTCACTGCATAAACCCCCTCCTTCATCATTAAATCCGACTATGTTAACGGGAGATCAGATCTGCTTCCACTCTGAACTGATTTGCCCACTAAAAATTACCTAAAATATATTTAAATTTTACTTTAAAAAAAAAAACCTCGAAGTTATACAAAAAGCCTTACTTAGCTGCATGTTCCATGTGACTCATATATTATGTCACATATATTATGTGACTAGTTACATAGTACTAGATATAAATCAGTAGCTGTTACAAGTTTAACTGTTATAACGTGAGAATCATTGGGTTCTTGATAATCACCACGGAGGCATGCCGAGTTAAAGTGGACAAGTTCTGTTTACAGAGTTTGTTTCGTAACGGGCAGTGACTAGAGTTCACTCCAAACGCTTTACTAGAGGTAACAGGAGTTTGAGTAACTTCTAGAATGACAGTTTAATGTGGCATCTACATTGAAAGTAAATTTCTACTTGAACTAAACAACAACCAAAACAATACACTAAGTTTTTAGTAATTCATCACCTATTGTTCTTCTAGTAAATATTTTTTTTACATAAAATTATATTCATCAAAATAATTTATTTTGCCTTATTTTGTCAAATTTTGTTGAAAAGCCGGTTTAAAATAAATAACACAATATTCAGATATGTAAACTATAAATTAATTTAAAAACTAAAAGTATAGTTAACATTCTTTGTATATATAGTTTAAAAATATTTTTGAGACATTAAAAATGTTTAAGTGTTCAATTTACAATCTATGAATCAATTTCAAGCAAAGTTTAAACTTTTTAATATTAAATTTAAATTATTTTCAATTAATGATATTGCTAATTCACCATAATATATCACTATTACTATTCACCATAAATAATTACTAATTCACCATATTTAATTAATAATTAATATCAAAATAAAAATAATTAAACTTTTCAATATTTTAGCATTGGTATAAAATGTTATACAAATGCTTTCAAAAATTATGCACGTAGTAGTGTTATACGTAGTCCGAATTGGTTTAATTCTACAAATTTTTAACATTCCTGCAAATTGTTGCAGTTTAATCTGAACGAAAGGACTAAAAGAATACTCAGTTGACAAAAACTTCCCAGAAGTGCAAACTATCTCTACAAAAATAACATACTTTTCGACTAGAACTATATACATGTTTTACGTGCAAATAATAAATTCATTTCTGTTTAAGGAAGACATGGAATTGAATAAATGTGTACAAATCAAGTGTTTTTTTTTGTTCTTATAACATACTCTTTCAAAATGTTTTGGCTTTCTATAAATGCTTATTTTTTCAAGCATATATGATTATAATATTACCAATAGACTTTGAATAAAAATAATTGTGCTTTTTTTTCTCGTAAAATTGTAGCACGTAAAATTAGCTTTAAAGTTATAATTATTCACAATAGTGCTTTTTAATTTTTTCATAGCATAACGGTTGGTAAATAACACTAGTTTTCTTTTGTTATACATATAAGTAGATGTTACATAATTTTTTAGAGATGTTTAGTGATTTTTATGCTTAATAATTAACATAATTGTATAAAATTAATTTTTTTTTAACATTCAATCACTTTGCAGAGCTGATAGTGATTAAACTTCAAATCACCATAGAAATTCGAACTGCTTCTGAAGAATCTTCTTGATTCAAAAATCTTTCTAAAAACCAGTCTGAAAACTTTCCAGATGTTACCTACTGTTTCTAATGGCCTTTAACTCTACACTTATACAATAATTTTCTCCCTAAAAGTTAGCTCCATTAACTCTTATTATTTTTAGACCTCTTGCAGCCTAAACACTAAAACTATGTAAAATTTAACTGAAATATAGAATAGTTTAAACAATTTTTATTTTTTTATTAGAGTTAGTACTGGTTTTCCACTTTTTATATTAATTTTACTTCAATCATGAATTAAACGCTTCAAATGATATAACATGAGTAAATATATTGTCCACTGTGCTAAACATTTTTACAAAACACTATCATGTGGAAAAATAAATATACCTTAAGGTCAGTTGATGCCACTTACAAGCGTAGTATAAGAACTAAGGTTTTAAGTAAAAATCAAGTTACTGTGTAAAAAACTTTGTTTTCTCTTACGAGGCAGAACTTATTTTCCACAAACACCTTTCATCTTAAGTTTAAATGTACTTTCATCATTTCATAGCTCAATCTTTCTTCTTTGCATGCCTGCTTTATTGGCTGGCCTTTATGTCTTAGCATCATAAAGACGTGGTGGTCTTTATACCGCTGGGTATCGTGCTGTTATATCTTTCTCAGCAGGTCTAGCGACTGGTCTCTTTGTGCCCTGGCTCTGGCTGGTACAAAGCCACAGCTCTAGCTTGGGCTCCCCAAGTAGTTCAATTTTTATAGCCAGTAGTAGTTAAGAAGACAAATTGCGCTTTGATAATCTAGATATATTTCTAATCTTTTCTTTACAGATAAGGTATTTTCTTACAAATATAAAATTCAATGTATATCAAGATACATGACAATTTAAAAACACACATTTAGAGTATCTAATTTTTGTTTTGAACCGACGTCAAGAGAGATAAGAGAGGGATTTGGATTGAGTTTTTTAAACTAAGTTAAACACCGTTATAGTACCCAACATTTATCTGCTTCATCTATTCTTCAATATTTTCTGCTCTATTCGGTTCAATGCCTCATTCCTATTTATTCCTTTCATTAATTGCATCCACGAGTCTAGACTACAGAAAGTTTATTTGAGTTAAATATTTTCTAACTCGTCCATTGACCCATTCCCCTCACTACATTCCTATGATTTGGCACACACTAAAAGTAGATTATTTATGATAGTTTCAATATAAATTTTTCACCACATCATTATACCAGATTAGAGTCTTTTTGTTGAATTCCAGAAGTTTTCTCTCCAGTTGATCATTTGTAATCACGGTAACGCTCTCTTTATATTCTGCCCGTACTAAATATATCTTGCGATAGCATTCTATTAAATCATTTTAAAATCACTAGATTAAGAAATCTATATATTTATTCCTACTGAATCATGAATAGTAAGGAAGTTCTATCATAACTTCTTTCTAAGAAGTCCAGAATAATTTGTTCAACCCATAATGATTTTTCCATTTTGTTCACCAAATTTTTGGAATTGAACTGAACTTTTGCCTTCATATTATCTTTTTAGATTATGAGATTATTCCAAAGAACTAATATCTTAGTCAAAACTAATTCCTTGAAGTCTGTTGTGGTGTGTCGTCGGTGAATATGCCTATCTATCAAAGGCTTCTCATGTAACTGTAGATAGTGCTTTCAAATTTTTAAGGTAATATTGCTGATCTAATATTGTAAGCTCAGAAATTGCATAATATTCGTAGTTTGGCAATATCCAAAATTAAATTTTAATAATTTAGAATCACACGAGAAATGGTTTACAAATATTTTCTGTATTGTCATATAAAAAATAGTACCTTTCCCATGCTCCAGTAATACCAGTTCTGAGACATAGAAATATATATCAGAATATATAATTGTAATTAAAGTATTGAAGGGTACTAACGCAGACTGACTAAAACATTCTAGCTTGTTAATCGTCCTTCAACCTCAAGAGTACTACAATGTATGCTTTTTTGGCGTTTGTTTATATATTTCCAATAATTTATTCTTCTTATATATCTTACTAATTAATCACACATCTTTAATACAAACTTTTCCATTAAACGTTGAACAAGACATCTGATTTGTTTAATTCTGAGAATTAAACTTATAAAAACTTTGTATATTCACTACTGTCCAAAATCTTTGGTAGATTAAATTAATATTTTACACAAATATATACCTCACAGCGTAAAAGAGCTCTATTATTTGGGGAAAATATTTCATGATGGGAAATTTTTTCTAATTGAAATGTGTTGAATATTTTCAGTTAATGCTATTATTGGTTACACAATAATCGAAAAATTGTAATACTCCAGCATAAGTAGTTAAGAAAAAAAAATTTTGGCGAAAAAAGTGGTTTTCCCATCAAGCAATATTTATGGCATATTGCTTTAGTATTGTTAACATACAATCATTAATAATGATTACTTGAATTATAATACATAATTTATATTTCATAAAAATCGTTCAGCTGACAATTTTTTCTACATTTTTCATAAAAGGTTAAAATGTTTGTTAGAACAAATACAAGTATGAGTTATCAGACATTGCCTGCAAGTAAAATTTGACGAAATTATTAAACCATAATTAAAAGCATTGTGAATCATATAAGTAGCTATAATATAATTCAGGTGAAGAAACTGATGAGTCTCAGGCAAGCATGCAAATGCATCAGTGGTCGCAAACTTATTAACCTAATTTGGCAAAAGTTAAGCACTCCAGACTACTCTTTGAAACCATCTCCTCTCTGCATTGTTTAACTTTCGTCAACACCACAACGATGGAATTCTGCAAAGTTACCGTATTCAATTTGTAACAAGACAATTATGGTAGAATGAATTACTGAATTGTAATACAGTATAAAATTCAAACATTGAATTTAAATAGAAAGACTAAAACCCTAGTGGAAGAAAATGAGAATATTCCTCAGAAATATCCTTACAGCTATTATACTTTACATCCTACTGTATACTGCATATATTCACTTATTTTATTTACTATGTGGCGTAAAATGCTAGAAACATATTTTTTTTTTCAATTTGACTAGGTAATTCGTACCAGGTGTTATGGATTTCAGCATACTTTAGTCTATTAATAAACGGACATCCACAGTGTGGTTGGAAAAACAGTGGTTCTAAGCTTCCTGTAAAAACTTAAAAAAATATTAAGAAGGGCAAGCTAGAGAAATACTTACGTAAGGCTGTTCTTGTTTCTGGAATTTTTATGCTGCCTAATATTCATGTTTTTTTAAAAAAATTAATACTTCTAGTCACTCTAATTAAAGAGTATGAGAGAGATGATCGAATTACATGATAATAGCAAAATAGGCGCTTAACTTGATAGAGATAGAAATCCATACAGCTCTCGGCTTAGTGAAGATGAGGAGGAAGAACTACCACACTGGTCTCCTCGTCCATACCTTTAAGCCTATAACATTTTGTTCACGTCCTAACTCAGACTGTTTGTCAGGACAAACTAGTCTTTATCATTTAATTCAGTAAATGCTTTCTATTACAAAAAATCAGATAAATACGAGGTGAATTTTTACATTCTTTGGCAATATAAGGAATAAAGTTGAAAATTACATTATAGGTTTAGAAATCAGTATCAGTTGTATGAAAACTAAAAAAATAATGTTTATTCCCCTGACAAAATCTTTTCACTCCAATAGGCAGAAAAATGAAAATATTGTTGTGAGATTTTATAAAAAAAAAAAAACTGTTTATTTTAGATCTTTCAGAACGTTGCTTATTATCTTCATCAATTTTTATTATATTTGAGAAAAATATACTTTTTTTTGATGGATTTTATATAAGAAAAATAAATAAATGGTAGAATGTTCCTTCAAAAAAGCTGTGTATTTTTTTTTGTAATTACCCAAAGGGTGTTTGTCTATGTGAGCGCTGGAAGAAGAAGCGACAGAAATTAATGACCCAATAAGGGAGGAAGTGAAGAATCACCGAGGGTGGCACTAATTATATCTCCAACAAAAGGGTGCTCTACTCGGCTATTGGAGCTCAAATACACTGCCCGGTAAACCTTCGAGTAATAAGTCCTTTTCAATACCACAAAGCACCCTCAGCCTTCCTTAGATTATGTCAACTAAAATTAAACACCTTTATTAATATAATGTTTTTACGTAAACCTAAAAATAACTTTAAATGCTCTCTTTTTAAAGTAAAAAAAATACCAGGTAATTTACCAGACAATTTTTTAATATTTATTTATTAAAGTCCAAAATTGTTGTCGTACATAAATCAGCAAGTACTTTATAACTCTTTATAAGTATATTGTTTTTGTTTCTTTCTATATTAAAAGAAATAACAATGCCACTAAATTATTCATTATATCATTATTATAATCTTAAAACATTTTAACTTAAATTTAAATAATAACTATGAACAACACAAATGGCGTAACTAAAACCAAAACCGTATCTTTGCATCATGGATACATTGATTGTCTCAATAAATATACACTTTACTAATCGTAAGTATTTTTACGTAAATTCACGATTTCTTCTTGTTTTTTTTATAACAACACTTTTTATTTATTTAGGTTGTTTTAAAAAATTTTTGGTATACTGAAAAAAATAAAAGAAACCCATACAAATAGATGACCAACTCTAGCATTTCAACTCTTCTTAGGTTTGCACTGAACGTATAAGATAAAATAGAAACAATTAGTTTAACACTCTTCAAATGTGTTTATTAAGTATGCCAAAATATATGATGTAATACCAAAGTACAATACTAATGTTTATATATTTAATATAGAATTACTTATGTTACCTGAAGCATAATAGGAAAAAAGGTAGAAAATAATTTGTGACGACCTATACACTACCCAATAAACTATTTAGGCTAGTGATTTTATGGATTTACGTTTAATGCAAATAGTTGAGAAGACTCCCTATTGTTTTAACAATAGGAATCTTTGAACCACATAAGTGTCAAGTGGTTACATTTGTAATGGGTATGGTTTGTGTGGCCTGTGTGGGGTATGATTTCACTTCTACGGAGTCGTTTTCCGCAACTTGCCTAACCAGAATGAACTCTCAAAAGATATGGATAAGCAGTATCAGGTGAAAACTGTGAGGCTGCAAGCCTGCCTGTACGTAGCTTTGCGTATAAACTAATCGCGGAGAACTTGCCAATCATTCACTGATTCAAACGATAATGATGATCACCGTGTCGGTGGTCTCTGTCATGGTACAACATATGTTTCATCAGTTTAGAGATTTTTTATCTATTATATTTACGCTATCAACAACTCCCTTTGCAACTTACAACCCTATAATCCGGGTCTCTTCTAACAAATGTAATTCTACATAAAAACTGTCCTTCTTGTTGACATTTTCTATTCCTAACTGTTTAACTTATTTATAAGATAAATAAAGATAGATAAATAATAATGATCAGTGCCTACTCTAAAATTTACTCTACCTTAACAGTTAACAAACTTGTTCACAATAATTTATTCTAGTTTTATTTATTTCATATTGTTATATTCTAGGAGTATTATCAATGTTGTAAAAGTATATCAAATTGACAGGCAGTCACTTTAGTTACTTCATACATACGGAGTTAGAAACTGACTTCATGTTGCTCGTTAAACAAAAATTCAACATTTTTTCTATAACAATCAACAGTTTGTTACCGCACATATCCTCAAACCGTGCAGTCATTGCCACAATCATAAATTATCACAACATTATTATAATATTATTATAATCACAACATTTATACTTTTACGTAAAAGAACACGTTCTTAAATTAACAATTAACTTTAGATTGTTCGTACTCCTATCAAAAATACTATGACACATTTTCTTAGTATTATATTACTGAAAACTATAGAGCTTATCTAAACTGTAGGAATAATTTTTGTGCATAATATCATAATCATTCATTATATCATGTAACAGGTAACGATATCAATGTTTTGAAAACACACAATCTTTAAAAAAAAACAAAAGTTAAATGAAAGGACATCAAAATGTGTAAGTACATTCGTCGCACATTGCAAACAGAATGTGTTTATGAATAGTATAGTTTATTTACGATAAAAAAAATATGACTTTTATTTGCTCTGTTTGAATTAAAGTCATTCTATTTTTTTCAAAACTTCATATATTAAAAAAAATTAAAGGGTCACTAAACAGTTGTCATTAAAATGGACTTAAAAAAATAGTAACATCTATTTGACTCTTGTGAGCTCAGTTGTCACTGTGGTATTGTTCTGGTTTAAGTGATATCAGATAGGGTCACTGCGTCGTTATCATGCTTGTCTCAGTAAAGTTAAGGTTTACTGCGTTATCTTCCTTATCTTGGTGATGTCAGATGTGGTCACTGCATCATCGTGCTTGTCTAACTAAGGTCAGATTGGATCTGTGCGTAATTGTTTTTGTCCCAGTGGGGCTAGTGAGAAGGGTCACTTAATGAACTATTCACACTTCTGTTAGCAATACAAATAATCCCAGGCTGAGTGCACTCGGTAGTACTGCATTTTAACTATTATCAGATATAGTGAATAATAAATATTATCAATTAATTTATTTGAGTGTAGCTAATACGTTTTGCCAATTGTGATGAAAATATATTTGGGATGTTAGTTCAGACAATGCATAACCTTTTTGAAGTTATGATGATTAATAATAGTAACTTAGTAATAAGAAAAAATCAGGTAACAAAAATCTGTACGGAATAAGTCATTCCCATAGTTTGTTAACTATTGCCATGCTAATTCATTCATCAAATTTCACTAAACGTAATGAAAGAGATTTATCATCATGCCAAAGAAAGTATCAATTGAGTAGCGTAAATTTTTTTTAGTTAATTTGATAATCAGTTTGTTTTATTATGACATAAGCAAGATCATAATAATTTAATGACCCTTGCACAATTTGATTCTTATTTACAGTCGAACGATTTCTTTAAAATGTACTTTGAAATTGAGATAACCTGCTCTACTTGTCAAATTGATTGATATTTACTTACATTGTTTACATTGACATAGAAATTTTTTGATTGAATCCCACTAAAGTAAAATTAATGTTTATAATGGAAAAATTTTAATAATTTATTGAGAAATAAGATATATTTAAAGATATATTTATTGATCATTAAATATAATCTCATATTTATTTAAATAAATGTGAGAAATAAGAGGAATAATATTTTTGCATGTGAAAAATCACCGCCAGTGGACACAAATTTCTATTACTCTCCCTAGTATGATGGATTGGTCTCACAAAATGTTCCAATCAATCTATTTACTGCACTCTTGAACAAAACTTAATACCAGATGTAAATGTTGTTGTGTTTATGAATCACAGTATCTTGGAGTAACATTCAAGGTGAGGAATAGACTCTTTCGTTCTATAGAAAAGAGTATATATTGTTGACAAGCATCTAGTTTTTTTGCTATTATAATCTTATAATTCATGTTCGTTAGTTTTAGAAATGTTAACCTTTCAGCTAAAAAAGTTTTAAATTATTCTGAAAAACCGGTTCTTAATTTTATTTGAATATCCAAAACTGGCTCATTACTGATATTTGTTTTTTTCAATTTTGAATTACATTTAGATCTTTTATAAAATTATTATACTTGGAATTTTATGACATGCTAGTGTTTTTATAAAATCACTTTTCTTTTGCTTTGTTAAAAATCATAATCCAATTTAATCTAAGCAAGTGTTAACTTTTCCCTGCGTGATATAGTCTGTTTGATATTATATTTATTATCGTAAAGCTTAGTTCAGGCCACTCCAGATTTTTATATCTTTATTATAGAATCCGAGGAGTGCAAGTTGGCTAGTCGGTGCTTTTGTACTCAAGCTTGGTTATCAACTCTGCCATCTCACAGTTTGACAGATTCAAATGCAGTTCTTATACATCTCCGGTTGTGTAAATATCCTCAGTAAGTTTTAAGAGTTATTTTTTCCCCTTTTTTGGTTAATTTGCGACTAACATTTTGTAATCTTCCTAACTATAACATTAAAATGGATTGAAAAAACCTTAGAAATTGTAAAAACCCCAAAATTTTGTTATATTATCCCTTTGATTTTCTTTTGGTGAATAAAAAATTCAAGATTTGTAATGTTTGGTTTGCAATAACCTTTGTTATTTACTGCTAAATATTGTTATCAGAAATTCCTCTACTCTCAAACTATAACATGCGGTCTAAGTTATATTCATTTTATATTATTAAACAAATGTTTAAGAGAGAATGTATGTTTACAAAAATAAGAAAAAGTTGGTTTTAGCAGCAGGGAATGACAGGCAGGAAGGATCTATAAAAGGGAATCAGGGCCTCCTCGGCGTGATGGTCCTTGAATGTTAATCACCTCACAGGGAATTTCTGCTCAAAATAACGCCACTGAATTCAGCTACTCTATACATACCAAATCAGTTTGAATGGAATATTCATATAAAAAAGCACAGGATACCTTCTAATAAATACTTTTAATAATATACTTATTCCAAATTTGCTATTACAAGCTGTAAAGAAATAATGCACATGGAGTGAGTTATCTTATAAAATTAACAAACATGTTCTTACTAATCCATAAATTACTTTGATAGGCTATATTATATAATCTTACAAAAAATTGTTTCTTATCAGAACTTTGTAATTGTTTTGTACTATCCATCCCCAATATATAGCATTTACTAGCGGGTACGCGATCGAAGATAAAAACCTAGAATGGCCCACACTCAACTGCATGAAAAATGCAAAGGACTGAAATCCAAAGTCTGGTGGGGTTATCCACCTGCTCAAGTCTTATGCATATCCTTGCGTACATTGATTGTATTGAGCATCCAATTGGTTGTCAGCAACTAATCACCGATATCACAACTCCACGAGGGCAGCCTCTTGCTCTCAAACGATAGGTTTCATCTACGCTATGAGGCTCCTTAATGTGAAAAACATTAATCTGATCCATCAAAGACTATGTAATAACAATTATAATTTTATAATCATAATAATATTAATAATAATAATAAAATATAGCTATTAATGATCAGTAATTATTTTAAAAAAATAGTCATTATAATGATGGAATAGTGGCGAATTCAGGAGGGATAGGAGTCAAGGAAGAAACCTTTCAGCACTTCGAAGTAGGCTGGCTGCCATTTTTTGCCAGACTCTGTCAGAAACTCTGTTGTTGGAATGGTTTTAGAGGGGCGCTGTGAAGAAAGACCCGTACGACTCCAAAACATCATCTGTATAGATCTCTTTTAGTTTGAATGTGTCTGTTGTATTTATGCTATATGGGAGAGTCCTGAATGTAGAAGGACTAAATCCTATATTCGGAGGATTGGGGGTGTCAGGAGTTGATTCTATAGGGCCATTCATTGAGATAAGTGTGAACGATCTTTTGGAACCACTGGGGTTGCCCCAAACACTGAAAGGTGTTTCAGTAGCGCCTTTTTAAATTGACGATTTATTTCATTTATTACTTCTCTTATTTCCATGATAATGCCAAATTTTCAAATGCACTGCTCAGAGAGGTGAGCATACTTTATGTCGCCCCCATCCGAGCGCTTTGCGTCTCGGGAATTCTTTCAGAATGTCTTTAATTTCTTCATACTATATCAAGATCTTTATAGCTGTCAAATGGTGTGATTTCTGGTGTGTTTAAAATATTCGCAAAAGTGTATGCAGGACTTCAAGGACTCTCAGTCCGTTAAAATCTAAATGCATTCTATTTTTTTTAATTTCAATATCTCAATGTTTTATAGTAGTAACCAGCAATACAAAAATGAGCAGGTGATTATTAAAAAGCAAAAACAAATGTTCTTTAAATGTGTTGACATAGAAAATGCAACATTTACACTAATAAAATATCAAGTCTTACATTGAAGTGTGATCTCAGCTCAATGAAACTAATTAGTTACTTCGTAACTAATCTAAAATCCCTGACATATTGGTATTGTTGTAGTGAGTATTCGAAAAGATCCGAAAAGCAAAAAGAAAACACAAGTACTAGTTTTATCTTTCTAAAATAGAATGCGTCTCTCTAGAAACATGTTGTCTATTTCACTATTTAAATTATAAAGTTAGATGCAAATAAACCGTTTGTAAAATAAGATGAATGAGATTTGATTTCCTACCAAGTGTTTTTATACAACACTTGTACATACTGGCTGTTCAAAAAACAGTTGTTTTCTAAGATTGGTTATATTTGTTTTCTTAAAGTTAACAAATAGTTTGATATAGTATATCAAAGTACAGACTAAACTCGTCATATCATACCGACACTAAGATGACCGGTATGGCATATTTTGACCTACCATACACATTCACAAATCATAAAACTACTCTTCAAAGTAGTTCCAACAGTTTTGAAAGGGAGTAATCTATATAAATAAAATAATGATTTTGTCTGTACATTGCTTAGAACTGACTCATTTCAACTTTTCTTTACGTTTCATACATTGGAGAAACCGAATCCACCCTTAGAAAAAACTGATTGTCGGTTTGTCGTTTGTCTGTTTGTCCGCAAAACTTTGTCACAAGTAAACTCAGCTACCATAAGACATATAAAGCTGAAACGTTTACAGTATATTTGTGTAGGTCTAATTAAAATATAGGCTCTGAATTGATAGAAATTCAACGTAGAAGTGAATTATGGACGTTTAAAGCAAAAACGTTTGTCACAAGTAATTCAGCCCATAAGACATGCGAGCTGAAACTTTGACACTGGATTTGTGTATGCCTAACTTAAAATATGGGCTCTAAATAGAATCATAATTCAGTACAGAAATGAAGTTATAGTGCTTTAAGCGTATTTTCTAACTTCAGAGACAAGTTAGTTTTGAAAATACACAGTGTGGCAAGTAGGTATTGTTAGTTGATTTTAATTTCATTAGAGCATATGAAATATTGCGTATTTGACATCTTTGAAAAGGTGTCCCAGTTGAGGATTGTACTATCCATTACGAATAATAATTTTGTAAACGAGCAATTCTCAGCTCTTAATATGAACAGCAGAAAAATCAACAAACAAGTTCTTACGCTATATCATACCGAGGAAAGAACTTACAAGTCAGTAAAGAGATTGGATTAGTGATGAAGAAGCAGTTCATTATCTAATTGAATTTCTTGACTCTGAATTTATTTCTCCTGGACTAGCTGCTCATGAGTAAAAACTTCAAGTAGGAGCACCAATCATGCTGCAATTCAGTAGCAGTAACAAATTTCATGTTACGAAACATGAGTGCCCCAAAACTGTGCAACGGGACACGACTCTGAGTTCGTGTTCTACACAGATATGCCATAGAGGCGGACATAATGAGTGGATGTGGTCTTGGGGAGTCTGTGTGTGTACCACTCATACCATTGATTCCGAGCCACTGTCTGTTTCCGTTAAAATGATTGCAATGTCCTGTCAGAGTCTATTTCGCAATGACGTTAACTAAGTCGCAAAGGGAGACTTTATCTAACGCAGGAATTCATGTTAGCGAGACCAAGTTTTTCTCACATGGTCAACTGTAGTTTACTTGCTCAAGAGTCAGAGGTTCCAACTGTTTGTTCTTCCGTAAACCTGACGGACAGACAGCAAATGTAGTGTATACAGAGGCATTTCTTTAACACTGTACTAATAATGGTATTTTCTACTATTCTATAACTTCTAATTATGGTATTAGTATATATAATACTATAATTGATATTTTGGAATACCAAGTATAATAGAATGTTTGATTCCGTCAAAGACGGGTACGTTTGCTAGTAAAATATAAAATAATGAAATATAAACAGAAATAATATAAGACAGAAAATTGAGCTTACAATAGTTTCTTTAAATTTGTGGTGAGTGTTCACATTTGATACCTAGATGGGTGTTGTAACCAAATTTAATAAAAACAAAACGGAGAATATCAGATCATCATGTCAAGAAAGTCAATGTATGAACTCCATTCAATCTGTACGATAAAGCTCAGTGTCAGTTTTTGTTTAGTATAAATAAAGAGAGATAAAATACAGAGAAAATAAAGAGATTTCAAACAAAGCAATCCCGAATCTCAAAATGCAAAGATTCGAAAATTTATTCAAAGATATTTTATGAACTCAAAGCTTTAATTATATGTTTATTTTAAGTTGCATAAATTTATCTTAACTTATACTAAATTTATTTAATTGTATAATTAAAATAAATTTAAACAAAATATACAAGGCATAAATTATTAAATCGGCAATCTCCGTAAGACAATAAAATTGATCACCACTTGACATAGGCTTCCATTCTAGAGCTTTCTTGGGGTACAGACATCCTATGATGAATCATTTCATTTAACTGTTTGTTATTTAGACATATCTGTATGTATAATAACATTAAGAATGAAAAAAATCTGATTCAGTTTAAACAATATTTTTTTAAATTAAACTCTGTAGAACAGAATGCCTTGAATATGGTTAACTGTAATGTATAAATATTTCATTTAAAAAAATGCTACTGCATGAAATATTTAAGATGGTAAATAACCACAATATATTGTACTTATAAATGGGTTAAAATATATTAAAATGACTTCAAGGGTTTTAGGGGAAACGTGGAGTTGTGTTTGAAAACGACAATATAAGCTAACAGATTTCACATTGAGGTTTATATTACAAGGTAGTTTGGCGAGTACTTGAAAGGGAAGCTGGTGATTGTTGTTGATTTAAAGCTACTTTGGGCGTAGCAAAAGTTGGCAGACTAATTGAAGAGTGACGAGAGTGTGGATGCATACACGGAGTTGGCTAACGAGGACGTTATACAAATGTCGGCCAGAGCAGAGAAGCTGCCTATCGATTCCCTCCCTCCAGCCTTTTCAGCTCCGCTTTCAAATCACTTATTTAGTGAACCTTAAGTAATTGCGACACTTTCTCTTCATTTGATATTTACCGACTGAGGTCGGATCGCTTTGTCAACAAACCTCTTTATGTACTCTTCAGCACCATCCCTCCACTTTCAGACTTTTCAGAATTCCCATTCCCCTATTCATATTATAATATATAAATTCAATTAGAGCAAAGCTCTTCACATAAGTTACATGTTTTGACGTATAAAAGACATCATTATTGAAAATAGTTTTCAGTGGTGTAAACATGTCATTATTATTATGAATACCAGTATCAATATCCAATGTCATTGGTATTTGGCACACTTTAAATTGATACACTTTAAGCATTTCTAGTGTAAACACTTTTTCCAACAAATTCTACCCATTAATAATTAACATAATTAATTTATTAATAATTAATACCAATATTTATTGTTTAATATATTTTAAATGAACATTGAAGTTCAAATAAACCCAGTAAGAACAAACATCATGTTCCCTGTATATATATATATATATATATATAATCAATAAAAGCTTTTAAATTTTTTCACATTCAACAGGTGATTCATTTAAAACTCTGCATATGTACATGATTAAACATTTAAATGGGCACCATAGGGGGGCAGTCAATGAAAGCAATGCTTCCTTATGATGATAAAAGCAACAACAAAAGCATTTGTTTATTTTCTCTAAACGTATATTCCATTATTCTGTGAAATCAATGTAAATTACGCGGAATTTAATACTTTCACCTTTAATTTCCTGACTGCGTGCTGATGCGTCAACCAGTGGACTGATGGCACGAAAAAATCCGCGGAGGGGAAGCAATAGGGATATTGCATCCCTCTGGATGGAATTATTCAACATATTGCTTAGATAAAAAGACAAATCGCAACCTGCACTGATAAGAAAATCTAATAGTACTAATTACACCTAAACTGGTTATACTGGTGAGTTTGAATTAGTGAATTGTGAATGATTAACTGATATTATTTAAGAACCCTAAAACAGTTGCTCACCTATTTCAAAAATGACACAATTTTGAAGAAAATAAGACACCAGCATGTTGACAATCAGTAATAGTTTATTCTGACATTGCTTGGAGGCTGGTGAGAGACATACCATGGCAGGTCTGTCTCCGACAGCATACATGAAAGAGATGAAAGAGAAGAGGGGAATGACAGGGTCATCTATCTAGAAATCCTGAGCTCTTTACCTTTCCCTTTGTTATCTCGATATAAATAGAGTTGTTGTGTGTTTGTTTTAGTTTGCTTGTATCCTATCAAAAATATTGATTTCATATGATGTATGTTTTACAAGCAATAATACTTTGTTAAATAGTGAAGCGATTAAGTCAGAAAAATATTTTTGAAAGCCTTAAGTATAAATTAGGTTATTCGAATAGAGAAGAGTTATGCTACATTTAAGTAAGTACCAAATACCAGTTCTCTGAAACATTGAAGGACAGTGTAGTACAACCCACCGGCAGTCTGTAAATTGCCAAGTAAGCGATCTAAAGTGAACACAATATTACTTAAGTAGTTAAAGAAATTCATGATTAGAGTAACGTTCAGGTAAGAATAACACTTATGAGGAAAATTGTTTACATTGAAAAGCGTTCATGAAAAGTATTATTTTGAATGCTTTTTGACAATGAGCTATTCATAGATCTTGGATATAATAATAAATAATCTACAAACACCTGTTACAAAATACAACCACCTATAATACAAAAATGTACTTCAAAAGTTTATCTGTATAAAATAAAAGAAAGGTTTTGTCTGTACATTTCCTAGAACTGACTCATTTCAATCTGTTTATCCGCAAAATTTTGTCACAAGTAAACTCAGACACCATAACACATAGCGAGCTAAAACTTTGACAGTCGATTTGCGTATCTCTAACTTAAAATGTAAGCTCTAGATGGATTAGAAATTCAACGTAGAATTAAAGTTATGGACCTTAAAGCACAAAATGTTGTCACCGCTAAACCCAGCCACCATGAGACATTGCAAGCTGAAATATAGACACTAGATTTGTGTATGTCTGACGTAAAATCTATGCTTTGAATAGATTTAAAATTCAGTGTAGAAGCAAAGTTATGAACTTTTAAGCTGAATTTTGCTTAACCTATTTAACTTTTAATTTATTGCATATAATAGACATAACACTAAAAATCTTAACTATACACACAAACACTAGTGTTGACATCAAACATCAAATGACCTTATATGTGAACGTATAGAAATTATAGTTATGATAATATTACCTTAGCATAAAGCTGTAGAACATTTCCTGCCATGTTTCTTTGCAGAAAGAAACGACGAAGAGCAGTCGCGAACTGGTGAGACAGGTAAAGAGCTTTAGAGAGTCCAAAAGTTCAGTTGTGCAGTCCCAGAATGAAAGGGTCAACCCCACTACCATTTGTTTTTCCTTCATTATGACATCGAACAAATTTCCTAAATGCTTCAACAACAATTGTGTAAAACAATCTATTCGTTTAGGAGAACAAAACTTTAAAGAAAGAGATAAACGTTCAAATTTTCTTGCTAGTTCTATTTTTTAGAAAATGTTTGTTTACACTCTTTACTGATAACTATTAAGCTTATTACCATATGGTTTAGAAGAATCAGAACTCGAGAATAACAGTTAAAATTTAAATTTTAAATATAACATCATAATTTTTAAATAATTTCCAGAAATAAATTATTAAATATTTAATAACAGGTTTTAGGAACAATATTTTACTACTCTAAAAGTAGAGTAATAGTTGAATGAAAAAATTCATTTGAAAATTTCTATGCATGTAATTTAAACGTGTTGATGTACTGTAAAGCCATTTCCGAAATTGTTTTGATGATCTGAGTGTACGTTAGTAGGAAACGTTTGAAGAACATGATACAAAATTATGAAATTCTTCATATAAATAATTCCTCATCAGGCAAATACTGCTTATTTTTTGTCAATATGGAATCATAATAAAGATTTTTTTATGGTAATTTATGCCAAACACTAAACAAACTACTGTTCCCATTCTTTTCGAGACAATAAAAAATTGCCATCTTACACATAACATCTTTACAATTTTGGGTCCAATATAAAGCATATTTGTTTTAGATAGAAGGAAGACAATGAAAGACAAATAACTTTCTTCTGTTATTACATAAGTAAGATTTCTGTAAGGATCACAGATTCTTAGAATGTCAAATAATTATAACCCATTACTTAATAAACACAAATAATCAGCATGCATCAAATCAACCCTCATAGCAAAATTAAAGTAAATGTGAAGTGTTATTTCATTTATTAAACATTTTAAATTTCTAAATACATTAATGTAAAAAATGTTTGCTCAATACATTTGACTTCCTTCCATGTGCTACATGCAGGAGCAAAAAACCATCCGTCCCTTAATCGTTAACATATTTAGTAAGTAAACATATTTAGAAGAGCAGTTTTTGCTCATTTATATAACAAAAGATTATTATATAATAATAATAATCACGCTGAATGAATGACCTATAAACAAAAACATTGTACAAAGTATAATTTGTATAAAATAAAAAAAATGAATCAGTTTACACTCAACATACTTTAAGTAAATATTCATCAAAACCACAGTTCATAAGTACAATTAATTGATCATTCTAAGGTGGTTGTTTTCATTATTCAAATTATAGAGAGATTATAAGAAAATATATAAGTAGTATTAGAATTTGGAGAAATATTTGCAATTTGTGTTTAGAGGTCTCCATCTCAAACAGAGGGATCATTAAACATTCAAAATAAGTTGTAATGATAGAGATCTCTCTTATAAGAGCAATAATAACACTTTATATTCAATTGGTTTATTATAATGTGCATAGAAGCATTTTACTGGTTGTGAAGAAATGATAATAAATAATTAAAGTAGTGAATCAAAAATTTGGAGTGGTCATTATTAAACAATGTTCAACAAATAATTTTGTCAATACTCATTACAAGAATTAAAATATCTTTCTTATTTTAAATATATATATTTTATATTAAATTTATTTGTGAAGTATAAATATCTACATTTGTCATATGATTTATATCAAATATATTTTGTTTAATTAATGCTACAAAATTCTAAAAAGTATATTTCTTAATTCATTTGAATAAACTAACGGAAATATTATTTCTTCATTTATGTTGAATTACAGCAAATAGTGTATAAAATGAATCAAGATTTCTAATTAAAAAAGGTCTAGTTTTATATTAAATATTCTGAATAAAATATACACTGTTAATAAGTAAAGGAAATAATTATACTTCATAAATAAACCATAATAAGCACTTCACATCTTTTTAAACGTTATGTTTAATCCACCAATTTTTTTTCAGCAGAATTTGTTAACTAAAAAGAATGGTCATTCAACTCGTCTTATTCATTAGATGAAATCATTAGTAACTATATGACCTTCTTCTTAAGTTATTTTCATATGCCATTAATATTAAACTATTTAAGTTCTTATTATACTGCACAAATTAGCAGAGGCAAAAATTAGAGACACTAATATCCTCTTACTATTTGAAGTTATGATTACATTAGATATCATATTGAATAAATAAACTTCTAAATTTAAAACTTAAAAGCAATTCCAAAAGTATAACACTTATGAATAATGGCGACAGTTTTGTTTTATTTAAAGTTTTGTTAAAGTTAATAAAAAGTTCACATAAAAATTTATTTATTTAGTTGTTTCTTTAAAATTGTTTGGTCTATGCCAACTGTACTATAATTAAATTAATTCTTAAAATCATAAAATAATCAATTTAACTAAATTATTTTCTTTACAAGCGACAAACATCGTTTTACAATGTGATGAAAATGTAGCAAATAGTTTGAGTTTTCGTAAAAGAAGCCATTGATCAGTAAAATTATTATTTTTTTGGCAAATATAGCAATTTATCTGTAATAAGTAGTTAGATATGGTTAGAGGTATAACTAACGACCATTTGTTTGTGTAAAAATTAAACCAAATTTCCTATTATTTTTAAATTACTATTTTAATTTTGGAATTTCACAGATAAATATATTTACTTTATCATTTGTACTGACTGTTTAACGATATTTTCATATAATATTAAAAGAACGATTTCCTAGCTGTCAAAATATAGTTATGTTTATTTGAAGTAATTAATAACATTTAATTTTCCCTATTTCTTTGATGGGTAATATAATATTTTTTTCCCATTAATCAAAAATATGAAAACAGATAATAAATTTGTAATCTCGAGTATGTTAACTGATATGGTATTTTAAAATTTGAAAGATTTATAGCATAAACTAATTTGAACATGTTTTTAAAAGGCCAATGCATTGCTATATGAATAAATCATTTCCAAAGTGGTGGAGATCTTAAGAACATCTTTTGGCAGCCAGATTTACTGGTACTCTTAAAACACAACACAACATTTATTATTAATTGGTACCTTCTCTTGCCATTATGATAATGTTCAAAAAAGTAATCTACAAATTAAAATAATTGTTGGTACGATAGTAAATTGTAATTATTCAGCAAATATATTTACTTTCCATAAATAGAAATAAAGATATAGATAAAATGGACCTTTCATCATTTATTACATATCCCAGTGATTCTGCATAGAAGGAGAATATTACATGTTAACAATTTAATCCTATAGTGACTTATGTATTAAGATCTTTCTTTTTCTTTGATTTAGGTATTCATGAGTTTAAGCATATTTACTATGCCAAGAAAATAACAAGTAAATCTTTGTTAAATTAAAAGTTTCTTATTTGCATTTGTTTTATGAAGGCATTCTTTGTATATTCTATACCAGTTAAACCAAAACTGCTAGTATTTTTTCTTAAAATTAAGAATATTCATGTTAATTTTTATATAGGTTAACATTGAGAACCATCAAATCTGATTTGTATTGCATTAACAATGTAGGTTGTTTGAATATATCTGCAACCAACAAATTGAAACCAATAAATCCTATGTTTAAATCAATATTAAGACATATTTTCATTCTGAATTCTATCAAATTAAAACAGTAACAGTGTAATTTACCTTTGACAAATGATGACAATTAATTATATAAGTACTTCTTTACAAAGTTATTGCAGACGGATAACACTAACTGAAAAACCTAGAGAAGAAAAAGGTAATGCACTTATCTCTGTTATCTAATCAATTAATTAAAATTAACCTAGAGTTATGCATTAATCACTTTATTCAAAAATTGAATATTACGCTTTTATACAAGAACAGCAATAATAATAATAATAAGTTTTAATAATTTAAAAACCATATAATACGAATCATAATTCAAATCAAAGTATAAATTATTTTGTAATAAAGTTAATGCTGCAGTGTTGGTGAAATAGAGAAGTAGAAACATTAAAATATCTTGACTTCACATAAAGTACAGTAAATATTACGTTGTTTTAGTTACACAGTAAGTCAAGATATCAGTGTTCTTAATTAAGTTCAAAGCAGTCAGTAATGTTCGTTTTTTATACTTTTTTTTTCATATATAAAATGTACTTTACCGAATAGAAAGATATAAGAACCATATGTACGATCAGTAGTCTGTTTTGTCATGTATTTAGAAACATATCTACAATAGAAGAAAGAAAGAGAGAGTTCACTTTTTAATGCAAATACTAAAATAGAGCGATCATGAGTTGAATTTTAAATTCACATTAACTAATGTTCTTTTATTTTTGTAATTGTGATCCCAGTGTGTTCTGTAACACATCTTGTACTATTGGACAGAGATCATGAGATCTTACAAGTCCCCAGTTTTTTTTGTTTTTCCAGTTTTACAGAAGAACTATTAAAGATGATATATAAAATTAATAAATCTGTAATATACTTTCAACTTTTGTAATTATTCAAGAGAGCAAATTTTTGCAAATTAAAACAGAATTTAAAACTATGCTGCTGGAATTGAAATGGAGTGTCATTTGATGCAACTCCGCCTGATTGGTCTGCTCATTGTGCTTTGTGTGATATCACCAGGAGTATCCCTGAACATCATATAACGACCTGCAATTCGAATGCAATCTGGTCATTGGTTCAGGCTATTAAGCGATAGGTCCAATTGAAACCTCTCACTCCCCAGCTGCCAGAAAGCTTCATGATGGGTTTTGCAGTTTCAACTTTTGTAAAATGTTTCTTTATATCCTTCAAAAATGTTGGAATTGTTTTTGTCACAAAAATATTTTTTTAATTGGCGCACTAAAAACCAATATCCTCTTTAAACTTCCTAACGGTAAGTAATAAATATATTACCATAATGCACGGTTTGTATATATAAAATATTTAATATTATAAGTAATATTTATTGAGAAATAAAAATATTATATGCTTAATTATGATCGTAAGCTATTTTTTTTTTTAAAAAAAAATTCATTTCACGTATAAAAAAATATTTTCATGAATTCAGACTATTCTTAAATTAACGGAAACGTAATGGTATCAAAAATTTCATCCTTAAAACTATATCTTTATAAAACAATACCAACAATATTTGACATACCGACCTTTGATGTCGACGATCCAAATTATGATAGACTAATAGGTCTGTACGCTGACGACATACTCATTGCAACAGGGACAAAAAGACGTAGACAAGCCTCCAAATTACTTCAAACACTAACTGACCAGACAATTAAGTGGCTTGACGAAAACAAACTTACCATCAACTCACAAAAATGCCAACTTTTAGCTGTTACAGACAAAACAAGTGAAACCAAATTGACAAAAATTACTATCCACGGAAGAACAATTAAGCCGACCAGAACCGTACAATACCTAGGAGTTACCCTCGACAGACGACTTAACTTCAAAACTCATATCAACAGCATTCTAGGAAAGGCACATGCTATACGGAGTAGAATCTATCATCTAATAAATGATAAATCTAGGCTTCCACTTAGAACAAAAGTACTGCTGTACAATGTCCTGATCAAACCAATAGTAACTTACGGATGTTCTTCATGGATTCAGTATCTCGATAAGGCCACTCTAAGGAAACTTGCTGCTATGCAGAATAAGACTTTCAGACTGGTCACCGGAGCTCCGAGATATATGACAAATAAACATTTACGAAAGGAACTATCCACAATAGGTTTAATTAAATATATTGATAATCTCTGCGTCCTCGAGCACAGCAGAAACAGGGAGAGTGACAACCAACTGATAAATAGCTTTATGCTCACCGAATCACAGTATAACGTAAGATAGATATACATAGCTTATCAAACACATACAAAATGAAGAAACACAAAGATTAAACAGAATTGATTGAAAACTAACAAGGAAGCAGAAGAGAGCTCTTTATGAACTCGGGACTGCTGGATGTCACCCAAAATGAGGGAGTCATATTACTTGCTGCTGCTGCTGCAACAATATTTGTTATAATATCCTTCTAAACTTCATTACATTCTTCAAAAGTTTGGAGTTACTTGTTAGGAAGATTACAATAGAATTGTTTGTTTCATCCAAAATTGTAAATTTTCTTTTGATTAATTATGCGAGTATCCTTTTAATTGCCTCCAAAAGTATCCGTTACTGAAGCATATTGAATATTACATCGTAACGTCTTTTTACCGTAAAATGAGCTTTTTATATCTTTAAAATTTATGTCATTATATAGTTAATTGAAACACTATCAAATTATTTTCACCCAGAATACGTGGTCTGTGACAGACTCAGGCACTCTATGTTCACTTATTACTAATGATGATTAGTAAATTTACTAATTATTATTAGTAAATTACTAAATTTACCATTTACTAATGGTAAATTCTCCAATGAAGTTCACTCCCAATCCAGAATCAATAAGACTTGTGTTATCCTCTGTCATTTCAAAGATTATCAATTTCGCTTTCATGTTCAGCACAGCACAAAGAACTGGTTTTAAACGTTATAGTCTATTTTAATAAAAGTTATAATTTATTATCATTCAAAAACGATTATCTCCGAAGACAATAAATTAATAGCGTCACACACCTAACTGTATTAGGGCATACTCAGCGATGTTTGCAAGAAGAAGCCGACTTTATAGGTTCATTGTTAGTATTGAGTTTGATATGGATTTGTTGTGAATGAAACATTAAAAGAATAGTAGCAGAAATATTTTTTTTTACACAGCAAATGTAAAAAAATGTAATATAAGGTGTCTTACCTTCTACATCCCACAACACACTGTTTTGCCTTTCGTCCGAGTTACTTTCACCCCTCAGGATAAGTATATAAACGTAATCTATACTTTAAAACCTCAATGTATAGGTAGAAAATAAAATTTTAAAACTATGTTTTGGGTACTGACTGGCATCCAAGTAAGCAATAATTTTTCAAAAAATACTTCTCCAAAGTCAGATAAACATATGTTAATATGCTTTACAAATGTGAATAAATATTATTAATATATGTGTATAATATTCTATATGTACACATATATATACCATATATTGTTATTTATATATATATAACAGATTCAATAATATATCGATCGTTTGATAGAATAGGTGTGTTATCTAATCGGGATTCGGTCAAATTTTCTAGGTTCAAAAATCAAACTCTCATTGCCGACGTTTCGGTTTTAAAATAAAACCGAAACGTCGGCAATGAGAGTTTGATTTTTGAGCCTAGAAAATTTGACGGAATCCCGATTAGATAACACACCTATATATATATAATAAATTGAATAAACATTCCACATCGACTATAAAACTTTAAACTATACAAAGCACGACATAGAAAAAGGAATTAAAATCCCACTTACTGAATTCTCAATATTTTGAACTGTTGTTCATCATCAGTAGAAGACTAGATGATGTATATATATATATATATATATATATATATATATATAATATATATATATATATATAGGTGTGTTCTCTAATCGGGGTCCGGTAAATTTTCCAGGATAAAAAATCAAACTCTCCTTGCCAACGTTTCGGTTTTATTTAAAACCTTTTTCCATAGGTAGAATTAAGAATTTTTTAACTAATAAAATGAAATTTACATTATTTAAAGGAACAACAATGTTAACCGGACAAAACCTTCGACTAGTCTAATAAGATAACATTAGAAAAAAAAAATCCCCGATTAGAGAACACACCTATACTAACAAACGGTCGATATATTATTGAATCTGTTATATATATATTAGAAAAACATATGTCTTTAGAAAAATACTTTTATTCTCCAATAGACATATATGTAGAAAATATTGTTTGAGAAAATGATATTCTCCTACATGATTCAAATGAAGAAATAGGATTTTCAAAGTATGCATAATTAACACAACGTAAAACTTGGAAATAATACAATTAGAAAACTCTTGTCTTGTTTGTATGTATAATAGTTTCAATACAAATGTAATTCTTGTAGGAAATATAATGTAATCAACATAAAACCCCTTCAATAAAATAAACACGAGAATGATATTAAGAGATATATAATTTGTACATAATACATTAGCAAAACAATATTGATTGAGGATGCAGTTAGGAGAGGAAGCTGAAATGGAAGGAATCTATAGCTGAAAGACTGATTGGTGGGAAACTTCTGAGAGTTGGCCTGAAACTCGAGAAAGTTCAAGAACCGATACCTGAAACAATGTGGCCAAGTCTACTTCATCATATCAGATTATAAACAATGACGTGCTCACTAATGCAGTTCATAATACTTATAATAGTATTTCATATTATACAGATCCCAAAGACTACACAAATCCATAACATGTGAGAATCTTTATCAACTAAATTCTGTCATTGAAATAAGCAGAAAAATGTAGTTACTGGTACCGCAATAACTGCAAGTTATTTGGGCATCCATTATGGTACTACACATGCATACATACATATATTATTATATAAAAAGATTTCACATAAACACGTGAAACAACAATCAATGATCAAACCACAATAATAAATGGAAAACAAGACTAAGATCTTTCAACCGTAACAAGCGGTCTTCGTCTTGTTTTCCCATTTCTTATTGTGGTTTGATCATATATATATATATATATATATACAATAAAATAAAAAACGAAGGAAACACACAGAAAGACACAGACATAACTCACATCGAAATATCGATGTGAGTTATGTCTGTGTCTTTCTGTGTGTTTCCTTCGTTTTTTATTTTATTGTAAAAAAGTCCGCTGGACCGTTTCTTTTAATTGTGGTATATATATATATATATATATATATGTATAAAGATTTCACATAAACACGTGAAATAACAATCAATGATCAAACCACAATAAGAAATGGGAAAACAAGACTAAGATCTTTCAACCGTAACAAGCGGTCTTCGTCAGAGTCAAAAACCCCAGTTGGGTTTTTGACTCTGATGAAGACCGCTTGTTACGGTTGAAAGATCTTAGTCTTGTTTTCCCATTTCTTATTGTGGTTTGATCATTGATATTTTATTATATAACAAGTTTTAAAATTTATTTTTTTTTCTCTTCACTGACACTTAGAGAAAGATAAATATATTTAGCTTCCTTGATTTAAACTCAAATTAGAAAATTACACTGATTTTACTTTTTATGAATTACTTCAGGAATGATAAGTTAATTTCTACATACGTTATGTGAATGGGTCTTCAATTTTCCCATTCAACTATCTATAAAAAATTGACAAAATAAAGGAAGTATATAGAAAGCAAGATAAACAATTATTATTAAGAAGAACATTATTATTAGAGAACGGGGTCATAAAGCACTTAAAATGATTGAAACATGGCTGGAAACAAGGGATTTTAGAATCGTTTATTTCAATAATTAAAACGAAAGACTACGGAAAAATAAGGGAATATTTTCATCGTTCTTAACTGAAAAAAATAGATAAGAGTTGAAAGGAAATGAAATATTTATTTTAGTGAAACCAAATGATTCTCTTGCAAAATATATTGATGAAAAGATAGCAGCAGTACTCATACAACAGTCAACATATTACCCTCATTCTATATTGTCGTTCTTTTTTTGAAGAAAATAATTAATTGAAATCACACTTCCTTGCTGCAATATGTTTTTTTCAATTTCAGATTGAATATTGCAAATATTGATCTCATAATTGCGTGTCTGAATGGTTTTTTTTTCTTTCTTTTTGTAATGATTAAATATTCTTTTAATTGTCTATATGATCAATCAAATATATGAGTGCTTGCTTAGGTTTTGGAAAAGCGAAAAGGATGTTGAGGTAAACTGCAAGCTGAATAGAAGACCGAGTGCCGACATATATTCCATTGAGAGAGAATAAAAGTGCCACATGACACTTCTATTGGGAATGCCCTCTGAATATCTAGTGT
This sequence comes from Hermatobates lingyangjiaoensis, assembly GCA_026182355.1. Classification (NCBI taxonomy): domain Eukaryota; kingdom Metazoa; phylum Arthropoda; class Insecta; order Hemiptera; family Hermatobatidae; genus Hermatobates; species Hermatobates lingyangjiaoensis. Next base: position 59,369 of record JAPFBL010000245.1, read on the forward strand.
GGAATTTGTGACTGCCGTCGATTTTATAGCATCTTTTCTCTCTAGTGGTTTTACTTTGCTCCCTTTCTTCAGTTCTTAATGCATACAAACGTACAACTTAAGGTTTTTAAAAAAAAAGTACAATATGAACGCTAAGAACAATGATCAATACATAATGTTATTTCAATGATCGTAATGTACCTTGCGCAGATGACAATAACATAATACTCTTTATATTTATTACATAATGAATGCAGAATAAAATCATTTTATCACTGCCTTCACAATACTTTATTTAATGATACCCTCTTTGGTTTTTTTTAGCTATTAATTTCTTGTAACAACTAGCAAGGCAAATAGCCTACTTTACATGTTTTCATGATGATCAAATTTATCAATAATTATATTTTCTAATTTTGTTCTAAACTAATTATCTTGTTAGATAATTAATCAAATTCTCAAGTCATTAACATATGATTACAAGTGCACATAATACAATTCTATAGCATATAGAGAAATATATGTTTTCCATAAAAATTTGGATTCAATAATTACTTGAAAATTTGATATAATTAAAACATTTAAAAAGAATTCAAATACGATTTGTGCTATAACAAGATATTTCATTCTCACCCTGAAAATTAATATTACCATGGTTTTCAACATAAGCTGTTGAAAGCCATGTTTTCCCAGTTTTTCTCAAAAAGGAAACAGTAAACTGGCAAGATAACGCAAAGAAGATTCCTCTTTTATACTAACTTTTAATAAAACAGTACACTGTTAACAAATTTATTTCATAGTTTTTACAAATATTTAAATAACATACATTTCATATAACATAGTGTAACAATATTATACACATATAATATAAAAAAATGGAGCATGTAAAAATATTACAATAAACTCCCTCCAAGTAGAGGTACTACTTTGAAGGAAAAAAAACTAGCATAGTATTTATTTTAATACTAAACAAAAATATTTAAACTTTCATTTCCATACAAAACACTTCATTATATGTTATAGGTAAATAAATGTTGATGTCCAGCATTGTGAATAGTTATAATAGGTAGAATTTTAATTGTTGTTAATTACAAAATGACCTCAGTTAATTTTACGCTACTTTAAATTCATGTACGAATTAAACAGCCTAGTGGAAAAAAATATATGTAAAAAGAAATAGCGTTTCAAACGTTCAAAACAAAAAGGAGTAGCAGGCATCTTTATTTTAATTGGAAGCATTATTAAGTATTACACATACTGCTGGAAGAGGGTAAACATGAAAAGATAAACATGAGTCCTTCTTTACCCAAAAAAATAACTTCCTCTTTTGAAAGATAAAGATAAACTTGATGTAATTATGTCTATATTTGTGTTTTAAATAATTAAAGTAAAATAATTTCATATAATTGAATTGTGTCTTTATTGTAATTATTTATAACAAATATAGCTTTTTTTTCAGAGAATTATCAACAAAAAATATAAACTAAAACATCCATATGAATTGTAGTTTTACTTTTCAACTAACACCAGAATATTGAACCCTAGAGAAAAATACTCAGGAAAAACTGGAATTTATTTTAGGTAAATTAATCCGTGGTTTTTAAAAACGAAGCGGTGCATGACAACAGGATTAAACGGGAAAGACCAGTGCATGATGAAAATTTGTTATATCGTGTACTGACAGTATGATAATATCTAGGAGAAACATTTTCATGCGACTTGACTTTGCAATTCAATGCTACGCTCTCAATCCAACCCATATTAAATCTAACTTATTTAATAAATAAGTTAACTCAAAGTATGTCTCAACTTCTGTAAACTTTACCAAAGCCATACACATGAATACTCGTTGTGTTTGAACCTAAATTATCATCACTTACGAAATCATCAGGAACAATTGTAGCATTTTCTGATAATTTAAAATATTAGCATAAATAAAAGAAATGGTTTGTCTATAAATTGCTTAAAACTGACTCATTTCAAGTGATATTTACGTTTTATACATTAGAGAGTCAGAATCTCCGTTAGAATAATGTATGTCTCTCAGTTTATTTCTTTGTTTGTCCGCCAAATTTGGTCACAAGTAAACTCAGCCACCATAAGTCATAGCAATCTGAAGCTTTGCAAGTAGATTTGTGTATGTCTAACTTAAGACTTCAAATTTGAATCGATTAGAAATTCAACGTAGAAACCAAGTTATGGACTTCTATGCTGTGTTTGGCCAATTAGACAGCCATTTTTATTTTCAAAATATGCAGGTGTTTTTAGGCGTCTAATAATGTAGTCAGTAGGTATTGTTGGTTAATGTTAATTTTGTTTGGGTTTAAGTTCCCAGCAAGAGCATATTGAAAGGTTGTTTCCTGGAGTTCAATATCTGCCATTTATTCAGAATAACTGACTTTGTGAACGATCTACTAATGAACAGGCAGGAAAAATCAACAAACAAGTTTTTATGCTATATCAACTTACAAGTCAATAAACGGAGTGATAAGTGATGAGAAAGCAGTTTATTATCAAAATGAATTCCTTGACTCCGTGACTTCTCCTGGACTGCCTGCTCATGACTTAAAACTTGAAGTAGGGGCACCAATCAAAAGTTAAGCACTGACTTAACACTGTAAATTATAATGATATTTTCTAATATTCTAAAATTTCTAACACAAGTTTGAAATATTCGTAGCATCTCGAAGTTTTTGTAAAATACCCGTCAAAGACGGGCAACAGACGTCTGTTAGTAACACTATAATGTCAGTATAAATGACATTGACTTTGTTGCCAGCAGTTGATAGCTGTTGATGTTATTTTTCCCAAGCAAGGCAGATGAGGGAAAACAACCAATGTTTTAACTAAACAGACCTTATAGTACGTTTTGTCTTTTGAGAAAAAAATTGTTGACACTAAACGGCTCATCAAATAACAATAACATTTTCCAAGAAATTAAAAGGTAAATTGGCAATATATAAAAAAATCTTGACATTTTAATTATCGCAAACAGCAATATATCTATAAAGACTGGATATTCATCCTGGACTAATGAATCATCTGCTATACTTGTTGGATTTGATTGCATTTATTACATTTTTTACATTGTCTTTGAAATATTTTGAGTGAATTCTCTGAAATAATATTTATGTTTGAGTTTTAATGGAAAAATTAGTGGCAATCGAACATATAATTTCTGAAACTTTCCCTTGTAATGATAGATTTGTCAAACGAAATTCTCTAATTTATATGTGTTTTCCTTGAACAAAACTTACTATCAGATGTATATTCTCTTGTGTTTTTTGAATCATATTATCTTCGGGTACTATTAACTGGTCAGTAAGGACTCATTTTTTTCTATAGAAGAGCTGCTATTTTGTTAACATAATGGCCTGTTTGGTCACTATTCTAGTCTAATAGTTTATATGTATTCCTTTTAAAAATCAAGGTTCCAGTCATAAAAGTTTTAGATTATATTGAAAAGCCAGTTATCAATTTGATTTGAATATACATACCTGCGTCATTACTGATACATTTTTTTCTCAATATAGATTGACAGCAACGTTATAACAGAGTATAGCACATGATAAACCTGACTTTGCTCAGAATGAATTCGATTTTTATGATTTTTACAAAGGAAAAAAATGTGATTTTATAAAAACGAATATCACATAATAAAATTCTCCGTCTTTTAGACTGTTTCTGGACTACCTGCTCATGAGTAAAAACTTAAAGTAGGAGCACCAATCATGCTGCAATTTAGTAGTAGTAACAAATTTTATTACGGAACTAGTGCCAAAAAATGTGCAACGGGACTCGACTCTGAGTTCCTGTTCTGCACAGATACTGGGGTGTCTGTGTGTATACTAAGCGTACCATTGATTCGGAGACTCCATCCGTTTCGATTCAAAAGATGCAATGTCCTGTCAGTGTCTGTTTCGCAATGACAGTAACTAAGTTACGAGCGGAAACTCTATCTACCACTCACAGAAATTGAAGTGAGTCAGACAATGTTTTTCTCACATTATCAACTGTAGTTTGCTTGGCCAAGAATCAGAGATTCCAACTCATTATTCTTTCATAAACCTAAAGGAGAGAGAGCTAATGAGGTGCATACAGAGGAATTTGCTTAACACTGATATTTTCTACTATTCTATAATTTCTAATGATATTTTGGAATAGGATGTATCATCGAATTTTTCATTCCGTCAAAGACGGTTTGATGGTATTATATAAGTATGTGTAAAACACGATGCTCAACATATACTTCGTTCTTGCAATTCTATAATTTCTAACACTTCTTGCATTTTTTCTAATTCAGAACTCTGCAGCCATTATCAAAAGAACAATTTTGCCTTCCCTTCCACCAAGAAAAATATTCTACAATTGCAAAACATAACAGCTCATAAAACTATAAAAGTTTTTATGAGCTGTCATGTCATTTTAAATTTTATTTTACTTTATTTCATTTTAGATTTTAACTGTCACGACCACAGAGGTGGAGTATGAATGTTTTATTTTACCCTCCAATAAATCACAACATTTGAGAGTAGGTTTTGTGAATCACATAGTGAACTGTACAGACCTATTTGAGTTCTTCCTATATTTGTGAAAAATAAAAATAAAAAAATATACTAAATTAACATGAATAAACCTTTTTCTGCAGTTTCGCAGCTTTAAAACAGTAAACATAAAATTAAGAATTTTTATTATAAGTCCATTTCAGTGTGCTCTCATCCTCCTTGGTTTCCTTTCTCAGAAGCACCAGAACTTAATTTACTTATTCACGTTTATTTACTACTGTTATTTTTATTGCAAAATAAAAATTTTAAAAAAAATGTTTACGTGTTATATTGCGAAGCCAAACGGATAAAACAAGGAACTAAAAACCCCGGGTTATAAACTCCCCTTATAATAATATCATTTTTCTCCTTTTTCCTTTTTTTTGCCATTCTGCTTTTTTATCACTGCATTCAAAAAATTTTTTTTTTTATAATCATTAAGAACTCCCAATTCACTATTTAAATCATTCAATATTTTCAAAACATTCAATTTGCTCATTACATATAAATATTCACTTAAAAACCATATACATCGTAACAAGGCTGCTACCAATTTAAGATCAACTTAATCCAGAAGAAACACAACTGCCTTTACTTGCTTCTCCTAAACTATCCTCCAACATCCTAAATTGCAGGTAATCTTTTTTTTTTAAGTTGTATGCCCTAGCCAGATTTCTCCTTTTGCTAGATATTTTATAACATGAACTGTTTATATTCTGAACACAGTACTCTTTGAATTTTTAAAATTAAAATAAAAGCTTATTCTAAGGTATCATATATAATTTCTTTTCAAAAGATGCAAATTATTAATATTATTAGCAAATCTTAAAAACGCCAATATAACTACTTCCCACATTGCATTAGTGCAAAAATTTATTATAACGACAGTGAAATTAATTCGCAAACATTAGAGAGTAATATATATGGATTAGAATACAAAATCAAACTAATATTATTATGAGTGAGTATTATAAGTTCACAGGGGTGAACTTATAATTGATGTATTGCATTTTTGATAATGTTTACCTCTTACATTGTGTATAGTATTCGAAAGGAATCAGATATAGCGTACGAATCAGGCTGTCAAGTATATTTGGTTTAAATCATTAAAATGCCTACAACCAAAAAAAAAAAACAACAAAATAAGAAATCATATCAAAGAATGTGTAATATTTTAATTATAAACATATTTTAAGAAAGACATATAAATTAAAATGCTTATGAATTATGTAAACCCTGTTAATAAATTAGGACCTCAGGGGAAACTAAGAGATTTAATTAGGAAGGGAAGTGGTAATTATTAGAAACGATTTTTTATTAAAACTTAGATGTCAATTTATATAAAAAATTAACAAACATTTTGAATATAATTTAATTAATGCTCATTGAAGAGAAAAATATTCCAGGCAAAGGTAAAATTATTAAACAGAACTTGTTTTCAGTGCAAACCATTCAAAGGGAACAACTTGTAATTGTTATTTTTTCCTATTAACGGTATTTAATTATTCTTGGTATCTGTTATTATATTTTTCATTTAAGCCAAAAAAGAAAAAAATAGTAATTACATTAGATAAAAGTGTTCAATTTTTTTTATTGAATTAAGACAGTAAAAACACAATTGCATAAAATGTTAATGCAATATAAATGAAGTAGTCAGTTTTGATTCTTTCTTTATTAAATTTTAGGTTAAAAATGTTAATTTAATAACAATTTTTTAAAATAAACATTTTTTCTAAAAGTAGCAACATGAATGATACAGGTTTTCCATTGGACTCTTAATTTTGTATATTAAAGTTAATATTTCGTTAAGGCTAACGCACTATCCAATGATTTCAAGGTAATAAAAAGCATTATCTTTAATACGATATAATAATTATAATCTTTGGTTTCTCATTGAGTAGTTGGTTATTAAGTTGTCAAGCTTTTGATATGAGGTGCGGCTTGTGTGAGCTACCGTTGAATGTTGTTTCTCTTACGCTTGCATTAGTCATTGTGTTGATGGTTCAGTGGTAGGATAACTTAATCGTTCATAGTTTGTAGCTGTTGTGTGGCTGTTGGTGGAGGTAATAATGACAGTGGTTATTATTAAGTTGAGAAGACAAGACCAACAACTTAATAATTTTATCTTTTTGCCAGCACTGATAATAGCTCTCTCTGTGGTGAGCTTAAATTTTTCCATCCTCAAGTTATTGTAATTCTAGACGTAGATTCTACTTAATTCAGACGTACATCAGTCTGAATACAGACTCAGGTATTTCACCTTTTCACGCTGATCACTATACCTGTTTCGTAACTATTTCAGTTGTCAGTCTCATCATACAATGAACACGTTAATTTTACAGTGAAAGCAAATGAGTTCAATTTTTTTTAATTTTAATTGATAACCGACTACTCTTGTGGTTTCTTTTTTCACCATGTCTTACAGGCCTTTATATTCCTGACATTTACAGTTACCCGTCACGACGACTTCGTCTCCTGCTCTCGTTCTTCATAGTGGCTACGTTATGAGTCCTAATGATTGTTAGTGGTTGCATTTTGTTTTTGTTTTTTTTTTTTTTTGGTGATACAGGTAGTTTAGAAGTATATATCAGTCGACTACCTATGTTAGTATGATCTATTATCATAAGTTGAAAGGTTTCCTCTATCTTAACATCTCAAAAAATCGTCCTGTTTGATAGTGGCTATTTGAAATCGCAGATTCACATTTTAATGTTATTATACTCTAATTACAGACCATAAGACTATAAAAAGTTACATAATTATATACAATTTATGCGAAGAGAATTGCATAACCCTTAATAGGTATTAGAAATGAAATATTAAATATTTACGACTTTTTTTGAAATCAGGTTATCACTTCTAATGACATTATAGTGCTCTCAGAGCCTTACTTCATTGAGGACACCCGTATATATATATTATATGAATATATGAAAAGCAAGTGCTAGAACTCAACTAATATTCCGATTGTGCATTTAAAAGTATAGCTTTTTTTTAATATAGCAAATACGAACTCATCGTCCAGAAAAACGCATATTATTGGCATCTTTATCACATTTACAGTGTAAATATCGATGTAAAGAGAGGCTTTATAAAAAACATATATTCTTCATAATCAGTTTCTTTTTAAAGAACTTCAAACGATTATTTGCTCTTGTAACTATTTATATTCATACACAATAACTATAAATGGTTGTTATTCCCTTAAAAAAAAAAGGTCATTCTCACTAAGTGAAAAACTGAGTTTATGTGTTTGGATCAATAGAGTGTATGGTTGGAGACAGATGAGCCCCCTGCAGTCGTGTATATATATTACTTGGGTCTGCGGACCACGGCCAATCCAGGCTCCTCTGGCACTGCATTACACTGAGTCAAGAGTCATTTATCTTGACAGTGGACGTAAATACGAAATATATATCGCAGAACAAAGTCGCCTCCCGCTGGCAACCTCTCCCAGGGGCAACAACATGCTCTTGTTTTAACAGTCTTAAAACCATTGCTGCGATTCATCGTGGTAGAAACATTATTCTTTAATGGTATATTCATAAACTAGTATACCATTCTCGATTATAACTTTTATAGTTTATCTATTAAGTGTTTAAATTATATAAGAAATGTTATTTTTTAAAAAATATTTTATATTAAATAAACTTTTAAGAAATACTACCGAATTTATTTTTTGTAATATTTTGTACTTTTAAAAATCTTCTCTAATAAAACTACAAACCATCTCAGTATGTTTTTATTCAAAACTTTTGTAATTTTACTGCAGATAGAGCTATTGTTTTTTAATAAAATATATTTTTATCTCATTCAAGTTTATATCAAAGTTATGCAAACACTTATAAAAAAGTTTAGTTAGACTAATTTTATTATTTGTAAAAAATATTTATAATTTCAGCATTTTTAGAAATTAGAACATAAATTAGTACGTAGGAATGAAAATTCAACTGAAAGTTGGATGTTAATACACAGGAATATAAAATATTGTAAGTTTGATCGTAACAAATCCTAAGATATTCGTAAAAAATTACAGAAAGAAGCAATGTGAGGCAGAGGGTCAATGTAGTTAAGAAAACTTCAACTGTGAAATTAATTCACTCATGATATGATGTCACTCACACATTGCTGAAATCATTGCGAAATAATAAATATTGCTAAATAAATAACAATGTATTTATTTTTGTTTAATAAGCATTCTGCAAAAATCTCTAAAAACGTTGACTTTTGGAAAACTTCATTGTTACTGTATACAATATATCAATGCGGAATAAAAACAGTACTCTTCGACTATAGTATTTAAAATACAGTATTGAACCAAATTTTATTATTTTAAGTTTATTACATTTTCTTAGAATTTTTGTTTACTTCTTTAATTTTTTCATTTATACAAATGAAAATATGTGGAGTAGTGCAAAATCAAAATTTCCTAATATTTAATAACATTTCTAAATTTAAATTGTACTCAGTCTATTAACACTAACTGCTTCCTTAACATTTACATGTGACATCCAGTTTATTACTTGCTGTTTTTTTTACTGCAAGTAAAATATTGTGATCATGAATAATGTTTTTTCGATATTTTTTCCCAGTTACAAGTATCGAGGTCCCTGGGGTTATTTTTTATATGTATTATGTACGCATGTATACACATATGTATTATGTATATGTATGATAATTTATGGGGTCTATATATTAAAACGTCTGTTAACTCCATAAAAGTATCCCCATTTGATAGAACTACTTCAAAATATACCAAAAATAACCGTTATGCTAAAGATTAGCGTTAAAGCTTTAGGGAAAAATTGATGCATGGTGAAATCACTCCATTGCTTATTACATCTTTTTACATACAAGTTTTTATCCTTAAACTAAATATCCAAGAGAATACCGTTTAACGGATTATAATGAAACTGAAAGAAAAAAATCCCATACAAGTGAAGGAGTCATAGAGTTTTCAGCAAATTGCTTCATTTCATCCAACGTGAATTGTAAATTCAAAATTTTGTACAATTTGAGAATTCAATTTTTTTTTCTTTTCGTTTAACGGTTAACACTGGAAAGCTTAAATTTCGCATATGACATCAACATAAAATTACTTCTTGAAAAAACAAAATAATTGCTCGTACTCAACTTACCGTTTTGATTCACAGTCAATTAGAAAACGTTTTATCCCAATTCAATCATGGGTAGTTATTACTTTCTTTGGACAGGGTATAACATATATCTTATCCGTTACTTTTATTTTAGCTTCTCAGTTTTTACTTTGTTTGCTCTCTGATGACATAAATTGAAAGGCCTCAGAGCATTTATTTCTATTGTTTTACCTTTTCTATTGTGGTTTAAACTTATATACTGATATAAATATATATCAACGTCTAAACTATAACAATAAATGAGAAAAAACACTAAGATCTTTCAGCCTTAACAAGTAGTCTTCGTCAGAGTCACAGTTCTAATTCTCTTAAACTGTATCGTTTACAGGAATACTTTGACAGCCATTCAAATTTAATATACCTTATTTATTATTTCATTTATACTTTTTGAAAGTGAGTTTTCTACAGCTTCCTGAAAATATTAATATTATCTTTGATTTTGGTATAAAACTACTAAACATTTCTACACTTTTTTGTCCTATTCTTGTTTTTATCTTTCAAACAAATTGCTTAATTGAATACACATATATATTTAAATGCTTTTGTAATCCTTTAAACTGGTCAGTTTAATATGGAAATAAATTGTAAATTTTGATTTATTTATTTCGTTATATTTTAACATAAAGTATAATAACTGAAAATCTTAAATAGTCTATTAGTAAAATTGACATGATACATAAAATTCAGCAAAATTAGTTCCAGACAGTAAAAAAATGTAATATTGAGATTTCATCTCGACAAATACAGGAAAAATAAAATAATTAAAATCATTTAGACGAAAAAACATTCTGTTTAATGGCTGTAATTATAGGTTTATGACATATGCGTGTAACATATGATATTTATTTTATAAGCCTACATTTGTCTTTGAGAGAAAAAATATCCCAGTGCAGCCAAATTGCTCTCATGAAATATAGAATCTTTTCCTCTTTTTAATATATTTTGAAATATAATGATTGACATAAAGACAACTATTGGTGATATATAATCAAAGAAGGATTCTCATTTGATGTTACTTAATCATGAAAAAAAAATTAAATGAAATATATGACTCAGGAAGAAGAGAAACTACACAGATATAAATCAACCGATATCACGTCCATGCATTTAACCATGAGAGGACGACACGTGAGAAATAAATCGGACCGCAACTTCTTTATATGAGAAGCTCGTTAGATGTCAACCATAAATCAGGTAGCTTTCTTCCACCTGCTTCAAATGAATCAACTAGTGCAGCTCATTTTCATGTATTTCCCTAATTTCCCTTAGTGATAACTGCCTAGTGATTTGTTATCATGTTGCTTGAAGAGGCCAAATGATCGGAGAATGATTACATATAGTTATGATCAGCTTATAATGTTATACTACACCCTTTGTCCTGACACTTAGTGAGCATGCTCACATAAAACCAAATATACAACCAAACATTGATATTGGCATTTATTCAACAAGATCATTTTGTATTATATATATATATATATATATATAATATATATATATACAAAGGTTTTCCAATAATTCAGTTTTCCAAATATTATTAACCTATAAATTAACTTCACATAAAAATCTGGAGTGGCCTACACTCTACTTTACTATAAGTAACTTAATGTCAAATTTCTTGAGTATATAAAACATTATAATGAGAATTTAAGCATAACATAAATATCTAAATGGGATATAATTATTAGTCCTTCATTCGTGAGGTAGTACAGATAGTGACTGAAGGACATATCAATTTATAAGCTTAATTTGTACATCACAAATAATTTATTATTTGCAAATAATTTCATTAGTATAACTACAGCAGTTATAACATTTTTGAAAAACCAAAGTGAATATTTCTTCATACGAAATATTCTCCTACAAGAGAACATGACTTTTGTTCAAATAGCCAGTGGATTTCTTACATTGTTTACTTGACATCCTTCTTCATTGAATATGAAAGTAAAATTTTCAAATTTAAAACAGGAAAATACCCTTATTTTCTCTGAAAACATTATAAACATCGAAGAAAAAATGTTGTTTTAAGATGATTTATAATTAAAGATCTACGATAATTACATTTATTAATCTCTAAACGAAAGATTTCAATTTTGAATTATCTTTTACATTTTTGATTTTTAACAGAATTATTATACTGGGAATTTTATGGCTTCTTAGTATTTAATAAGATCATTTTCCTTCCCCTTTGTCAAATAACATATATACGAATTTTTTCACAGTGAGTGTTATTATTTTCCTGCACAATATTATTCCTCTTACATCTCATATAAGTCAATAAACAAATTGAATTATTCCTTTATAAATATCAATTTTATCTCAGTGGATTCGCTCAAAAAATTTCTAAGTCAATGTAAACAATGTAAAAAATCTGGAGTGGCCTACACTCTACTTTACTATAAGTAACTTAATGTCAAATTTCTTGAGTATATAAAACGTAACGTCTCATTTAAGCATAACGTAAACATCTAAATGGGATATAATTATTAGCCTGTCATTCCTGAGGTAGTACAGATAGTGATTGAAGGACATATCAATTTATAAGCTTATTTTTGTACATCACAAATAATTTATTATTTGCAAATAATTTCATTAGTATAACTACAGCAGTAATAACATTTTTGAAAAACCAAAGTGAACATTTCTTGAAACGAAATAGTATCCTACAAGAGAACATGGCTATTGTTCAAATAGCCAGTAGATTTCTTACATCGTTTACTTGACATCCTTCTACATTGAATATTAATGTAAAATTTTCAAATTTGAAACAGTAAAATACTCTTTTTTTCTCTGAAAAAATTCTTAAACAGCGAACAAAATGTTGTTTTAAGGTGATTTGTTAATTAAAGATGCACGATAATTACAGTTACTAATCTCTAAACGAAAGATTTCAATTTTGAATTATCTTTTACATTTTTGGTTTTTAACAGAATTATTATACTGGAAATTTTATGGCTTCTTAGTATTTAATAAGATCATATTCCTTCCCCTTTGTCAAATAACATATATACGAATTTTTTTTTAATGAGTGTTATCATTTACCTGCACAATATTATTCCTCTTACATCTCTTATAAGTCAATAATATATTTTCATTTTTCCATTAGAAACATCAATTTTATCTCAGTGGATTCGCTCAAAAAATTTCTAAGTCAATGTAAACAATGTAAAAAAATACAAAAAATTCGACAAGTATAGCAGGTGATCTCTTAGTCTAGAATAAACAAACAGTTTTTATATCGTTATTGCTCTTTTCCGTAATTGAAACTTCATGAATTTTTTTTTGTGAATTGCTAATTTTTTGTTCCATTTTTGGTCAAATTTTCATTATTTTTTAACGAGCCGTTTAGCGTCAAAAAATCATTTTCTGAAAACACAAATCGTACTGTAACGCTCCTGTAGCGAAAGTAATTTCAAAAAAAAATATCTCAACTCATTCTCCACATAATGTTCTATTTGTAGGCATAGTTTCATTCTTGTTCGTCAAACAGTATGGCTTGTATCGCTCTCACAATGTTTGAGATTGAATTATAAGTCAAAATTTTTACATTTTATTGAAAAAAAAATATTTCCTGTTGTCTTAAAATTCTGAATATATTTTTCGCTTGTTGCATTTGTACCTTCAAAGATAATGTCAAAATTTCAAAACTCTAGGGTTATCAGTTTAGGAGAAATAAATGTTTTAAAAAAAACGGTTTTTGGCAAAAAAAGTGACTTTCCCATCATGCATAATTCTTCCCAAACAATAGGGATCTTCGTCTAAATGGGGCCCATTTTTGTGTAAAATATCAACTTGATCCATCAAAGATTCTGGACCGTAGCGTGGTAACAAGCAATGCTAACACACTCACCCACCCACCCACCCACCCACACACACACAGACATCATCGTAAAAACGTCATAAAACGACTTCTGGTACCTCAAAACATGTAATTCCGTCAAAATCTCGAGATCGAATTTTTTCACGATCACTATACTTTACTTATAGTAAAGTAAAAATTCAACCAAGATGAAATTTTTAAACAATCTGATTAACATTAACCAAAATAATGTTTCAATTAATTGCAAAATTCAACTAAAAATATTGACTTATCCCGCTCAAATTTTATAATAAAGGCACATATATACAGAGGGAATATACATTTATATTATAAAATAAAGGAACTTTTCATTTAGATGTTTTGATTGAATAAGAATCCATATTTGATATTAGAGATATCAAATTTGGATACTTTTCATATTTAAAAATATGAATTATGAATCGCCATGATTTATTATCCAAGATTGGGCGTTAACTAATAAACACATATTTTTTCACGTATTAAACTTCTGTTTTTTTTTAAAGCAGTACTTGTTTGTTGTTTGGTATTACTAAAATAAACCAAAAATAAATCACAGATCGACCGACGAGTTCTGTTCAGACTAGAGGCTCCCTACTGCTAAATTATCATACTGCTGTTTGGTTAAGGTCATTAAACATTGTCAAGAATGAAACGTCAGGCTTTAAGGGAAAGGAGTCGTTTTTGTGGTCTTATAGTCTTTCGGCTTTGTCTGTCTAAGGTACTGGATGGTACATACTTTGTATACATACTGTATACAGCACAGTAAACACAATACTTTTGACTTTATAACTTCAAAAGTTTTAAAGCCATCAATGCGTCTAAAGTCTGATGACTTTAAAAGTAATCAGATCGTCATATTTAACTCCGGCAGGAAGCTATTAGGACTCGTGGGATTGGGAAAGGTTAAGAGTTTGATTCAGTTCCCAAATAAGGAAATTTGGACGAGTGAGCAGTTTTCTATCTTCATTGGTAAAAAATGTAGAAATAATCAGTCGAGTAATGTAACAATCAATATATTCTCATTTCAGATCATGTTGAATAAGGTAGGCACATTCTCTACTATTTGGATGCAGTTCTTGTTCGTGGCCTTTAGGTTAGCCTATATATCGCCTATAGTTGCAATGACTTTCATGCACATAATTCCGAAAATAAAGAAATGAATACTAAATCTGACTAGGATCAACATGTATACGCTTGATTTAACAATAACTGTTTCTCAGGTGTCAAAAAAATTAAAAGAATTAAAAAATACAAACGTGACAATGAAATTGTAAAACCCATTGAGGAATAAGCGCAATGATGGAACGGAACGACCGAATGTGAGCCACTAGATATATAAGACTTACTCAAACATGTTATAGTCCATGAAGACATTCAAAAACCAATACCTCTCACTTGATTAGTTAGTACTCACAAAAGAATTGAAAGAATATTGCAGGACTATATCAACTACAAGAGGTGACCAATCAAGGAATAAACCGTCAAGTACTTAATAAAAACCAATTCTTAAGATTCTGTAGAACATTATTTGAACCCATGATTTAAAAGTAATGTAACATGAAAAAAAAATCTGGAGTGGCCTACACTCTACTTTACTATAAGTAACTTAATGTCAAATTTCTTGAGTATATAAAACATAACGTCTCATTTAAGCATAACGTAAACATCTAAATGGGATATAATTATTAGCCTGTCATTCCTGAGGTAGTACAGATAGTGATTGAAGGACATATCAATTTATAAGCTTATTTTTGTACATCACAAATAATTTATTATTTGCAAATAATTTCATTAGTATAACTACAGCAGTAATAACATTTTTGAAAAACCAAAGTGAACATTTCTTGAAACGAAATAGTATCCTACAAGAGAACATGGCTATTGTTCAAATAGCCAGTAGATTTCTTACATCGTTTACTTGACATCCTTCTACATTGAATATTAATGTAAAATTTTTAAATTTGAAACAGTAAAATACCCTTTTTTTCTCTGAAAAACTTCTTAAACAGCGAAGAAAATGTTGTTTTAAGGTGATTTGTTAATTAAAGATGTACGATAATTACAGTTATTAATCTCTAAACGAAAGATTTCAATTTTGAATTATATTTTACATTTTTGGTTTTTAACAGAATTATTATACTGGGAATTTTATGGCTTCTTAGTATTTAATAAGATCATTTTCCTTCCCCTTTGTCAAATAACATATATACGAATTTTTTTTTAATGAATGTTATCATTTACCTGCACAATATTATTCCTCTTACAACTCTTATAAGTCAGTAATATATTTTCATTTTTCCATTAGAAACATCAATTTTATCTCAGTGGATTCGCTCAAAAAATTTCTAAGTCAATGTAAACAATGTAAAAAAATACAAAAAATTCGACAAGTATAGCAGGTGATCTCTTAGTCTAGAATAAACCAACAGTTTTTATATCGTTATTGCTCTTTCCCGTAATTGAAACTTCATGAATTTTTTTTTGTCAATTGCTAATTTTTTGTTCCATGTTTGGTCAAATTTTCATTATTTTTTAACGAGCCGTTTAGCGTCAAAAAATCATTTTCTGAAAACACAAATCGTACTGTAACGCTCCTGTAGCGAAAGTAATTTCAAAAAAAAAAATCTCAACTCATTCTCCACATAATGTTCTATTTGTAGGCATAGTTTCATTCTTGTTCGTCAAACAGTATGGCTTGTATCGCTCTCACAATGT
The DNA here is from genome assembly GCA_026182355.1 of Hermatobates lingyangjiaoensis. Classification (NCBI taxonomy): domain Eukaryota; kingdom Metazoa; phylum Arthropoda; class Insecta; order Hemiptera; family Hermatobatidae; genus Hermatobates; species Hermatobates lingyangjiaoensis. The sequence continues at coordinate 75,604 of JAPFBL010000245.1, forward strand.
TTGAGATTGAATTATAAGTCAAAATTTTTACATTTTATTGAAAAAAAAATATTTCCTGTTGTCTTAAAATTCTGAATATATTTTTCGTTTGTTGCATTTGTAACTTCAAAGATAATGTCAAAATTTCAAAACTCTAGGGTTATCAGTTTAGGAGAAATAAATGTTTTAAAAAAAACGGTTTTTGGCAAAAAAAGTGACTTTCCCATCATGCATAATTCTTCCCAAACAATAGGGATCTTCGTCTAAATGGGGCCCATTTTTTTGTAAAATATCAACTTGATACATCAAAGATTCTGGACCGTAGCGTGGTAACAAGCAATGCTAACACACGCACCCACCCACCCACCCACACACACACAGACATCATCGTAAAAACGTCATAAAACGACTTCTGGTACTTCAAAACATGTAATTCCGACAAAATCTCGAGATCGAATTTTTTCACGATCACTATACTTTACTTATAGTAAAGTAAAAAGGTGATAAATGGATTAATTACACCAATGAAACACCGTTATGAAACTGTTAAAAAACCTTGTAACCATAACCATTTTATCAGTTATAAAGAACTTGAAATCAATGGTCAATCCGACATGTTATTAAACTAAGATTCCAAATAGCCTTCATGTAATATGCTAGTTTCATTCATTCTTATCCCATAAACGGTATCTTTTATATCCTCTTTACATCTTTCAGATTGAAGATGATTCGATATATTTACATTTTATTGGACAGATATCCTTTCAAAATGCTTTAAAAATCTTGAAATTTATTAATTTATTTCTTCTCTGATTTTTAATATGACGCCAAAGTTTTTAGACCCCAGATTAGCAGGTTAGGATTAATAAATGTCAACAAATATTTTTGACTAAAAATGACTTTGCATCATGAAATATTGCACCCAAGCAATATGACACATCTATACTATACGATTCGTTTTTATGTCAAACATGAATTAGATATACGTAATATATATCGAACAACACACCATGGCAATATTCTGGTGTAAAGTACCCTTTAGCAGAACAGAGGACCTTAATCCTAAAATCTACATTTAAGCTTAACAGAATTACTATTATTTCTGTGATAAAACACATTTTATTATATGCATCGGTCTAAAGTCGAAATGGTATCCAAACTAACCTTAATAACCAACAAATACAAGCTTTTCTGGGAATAATAGAAAGAATGGCACCCACCCTACTTCTAGAAAAGAAAATTTATTTAATGTATTAGATTGACAATTATAAAGAAAGAAGCATCTTGCAGCCTATTGAGTCTGGTACAACATAAGAAAACATTTATAATGTTGCCATCATAATTACAAAATCAAACGATTTACGTTTTATACCTACGCTGATAAAAAAACTGAAAACAAAAAAAAATTCTTATTTTTAAAAAAATTTACTAATGAATGTAAAAATGCTAGTGTTTTTTAATTAGTTAAGGGCAGTTAATCATTGATTCTATACCTTGACAAAGAAATAATTTCAATTGTACAAAAAAAATGATTGGGCTTATTAACTATACTACACTTCTTAATACATAGTTTTAAATCTATCAATAACAAGTATATACATTAAAAAAAATGTAACCTGAGTACTTAAAATGGAACAATATAGGGTCTATTATTTCAAATTACCTTAAATGTTGAACTTTAAAAATATCAGGTAAATTTCCAACTGTATACATCTTACCTTAGATTTAACCATATTTCTTCAATAAATAATTTAACTACATTTCTGTGATTTCTTTAAATCAAATCTTGGTTAGAAAATTTTTCGGAAAAGTTAAACCTTTCTAAATTAAATCGATCCAGTCATTTGTAAATGCAGACTGACAATCTGATAGACGCAGAATTTTGAACGTAGGTATTGATTTATGATGTCACAACAGGAAAAAGTTCCAGTCTCCGTTCAATACATGTACAATGCTATCGAAATATTGCATACTTTCTAAAATTAATGTAATTTTGATGCAATATAGAGGTGAAGAATATATAAATTGTTTCTCACTAAAAATTACAAATACAAATATTTGAGGAATAGTTGAATTCAACTTCTGCTTTTGCTGAGTCATTTAACAAGAAGTAAATAAGCAACGCTAAAACAAAGAGAGCTTGTTTATCAGATGGGAGAATTGATAGAGGGTTGAAATAGAGTCTCAGCCTGGGGTGGTTAGGTGGAATTTTTAAGGCGAGGCTCAAGGACGATGCTATGGGCTCTGATAAGACGAAGGTATTTCCCAGGAGGGGCTTGTTTATTTATCCCTATGAAGGTGAGTCGCTCCCACTGAACATTTGCTTATCCCTACTTATCGCTTCCCCATCAGCTCGCCGGCATTATCTCAGGTCCGCCTGCAAACAAGACTCGCATCTTCATTCAAGACCGAAAACCCACTGCCCCACACAACTCATTTGTATTCCATCTTTTATAACTATTGCAAACTTGACGACTAACCAAATTGAATTACTAAAACCACTTTCTTCAATTGTTTAAAATTATTTCTCATAAATAGTGAAATAATTCTGTCAAATTGAGTTTTTACAATAATTCATATCATTTCAAGATATTGTGCAAGAACATATGAGATCGAAAAGAACGAAGCATATCTACTTCATTATTTTTTCTTAACCACTAGTGTAAAATGGTATCAAGTGATTGCAATATATATATATATATATACATTTCTGTTGGAAATACAATCTGAAACGAACAAATATAATTCAATCTAGAAAAACAACATAGAGAAATCGAAATCACACACTTACAGTCTCTCATTTTCGGTTCGAACCGTCTTCAAGAGAGATAAGAGAGGGAAACCAAGCGCACTGGTTCAGAGACGGTTGGAGACACTCTGTATTATATATAGAAATGGTTTGATCACTGATTGTTATTTCACTTGTTTATGTGAAATCTTTATATATATATATATATATTATATATATATATATATTATATATATATATAGAAACATTTTCTAACAAATTAAATAGTGTGAAATCGGACATTCATTTTTTAAACGCATATATATATACATATATATATATATATATATATATAACTATTAAGAGGAAAGAGCATAAACGATAAAAGCTTATTTCAATACTTCGACTTCTTCTGACGCAACGAGGTCGAAATATTGAAGTGCTGATTAACATACCTGAAACTGTGTATCATGGTTTTTGGTTTATCTACCAAGTAGATCAGAGTCTTTTAAGTCTTAAATACCTTTCTCTTTTCTTAAACAAACTTTTATGGACTCATTTTATCGATCTGCTTATAGATTAATGTTTCTTATGAATATACTTAATTCCCTAAATTTGCATGTTACTATAGATAGAACTTTTGTTCTGTTTAATATAATATTACTCTTTCAGAATTGCATCTCATGAAATAATCGTATAATATTAATACTCAATAACACATTTTCTGTTTCATCAATCACTGGAGTTAAGCATAAAAAGTAGTATTAGTATTATCATAAACAACAACAAAAAATCATTTCTCATACACTAATATTACCCAAAAACAAGAAAGCTCTAAAACGCACTAAAAACTACATGTTCAATAATTAGTCATGTTATAGGGTGCTACTAGTAGATTTATTGTAACACATTTCCTAGACAACTATCCTTCACAATAGCAATCATTATAAATTATATGATTGTTTGAAGCTTTTTTTTAATCTTATTCTCTGCCCTTATCATATTAGTTGTTTAAAATATCTTTAAATATCTGCTATCAAAAATTAAAATGAGAAATATGAAAGGATGGATTCAGTTGAAAAAACTCTATGTTAATTTAAACAAATCTCACAACGACAGAAGATGACTATGATTCCAAGTTGGTTTTCCGTTTATTTCCCTTTGCAGCGATTGAAATTTATGATTTTTTTTTGCAAATTACTAACTTGGGTTGATTCTTAAACAACATTTTATTTTCTAAAATCAACTCCTTATCGATAAAAAGACATTTTCTGAAACCATAAAATGTACCATAACTCTAATTTTTCTCCATGTAATTTTAATATGAATTTATTCAGATCATCCTCTAAAGACATGGTATTTTTGAGCATGATTCAATTTTGATACCTTAAACATTGTGATCCCTATCGCGCATAAAAAAAATGGGTAAATGTTTTTCATTTTATATATAAAGCAATCCTTTTAGCTATTGAAGAATTCTATAGTTTTCATTAATTAGCACTATTAACAGTTAAATAATAATCGCAACACACTAGAGATAGTTGTTTAAGAAAAGATATGTTGCCTAAAAACACATTTTGGTAGAGAATTTTCCATGTCATGATCCAATCTTGCCTTAAAAAATGGAGCACATTACACTATAAGACCCACTTTGTTTAAATTTGAACTTGAATCATCGAACTGTGTGACTGCAGTGCGCCTTGGAACTATTACATGCAGACCCACCTGCCTACCCACATATACACCACACATACCAAAACCAAAAAAATTGGGAAAAAACGCAAAATAGCCATCTGGAGTTCTTAAAATATCAATCTGTCGAAATATTTAGATTCCATTTTTTTAGGATTATATACTTTACTTTTAGTAAAGTAAAAATCTGGACTGGCCTGAACTCATCTTTACTATAAATGAACATATTAACAAACTCGTTGAATATCAGTATTGTTATCATTTTAATTTAAAGTGTTTTCCATGTAAACGTAATATCAAACACTACTAAAGTATTCTCAAACTCGTAGATCATAAATTTAGTATGTTAGTTGTAGGTGCGGCAATGTAGGCATTTTTCATATAAGGCACCGATGATGGAACCAGGTTTTATGGTTCATCTGAAGCGCTAGATAGTGCAGAAGCCTGATCCTTTACTAGCCACTCGGGAGGCTGCCCTATCATTTAGCGTTTAAACTTCACTGTATTAGTAGTCCTGCCATTCTAAGTGTTCAGAGGGATCTTCTGAGACCACTATGACTATAGTGCACTCTGGGATCGGTGGATTTTTTTTTTGGTGGTCAATAATAAGTTTTAAGAGATAGATCCTAATACCATACCATTCACTTATATATAAAAACCTTATTCACTATGATGAATCTATAACTTATAGATTCATAACTATTATAAGTTAAATTATGGTAATGACTAATGCTGAGGTCCTTACCTTTTAAGCATCAATAGCTCAAGTGCGTCTTGAAGCGAGTAATCTCTATCAATGCTGATACTGCTTCCGGAGAATTCACTCGTGGAGTAAAAAAACAGAGGACTCTAAGGTTATGATGATAATAATGTTGTCTGCACCAAAAAACCCAACGCCAGCAAAAACCTTTGTATCAAATGACACGGCAGCAATGATGGAAGCAACAGACCTTGATAGATGAACTAGGATTGGGAAGAACTACGGCATCAATACCGAAAATATAGGTATTCAATCAAATAAAAAGAAAAACAGGCGTTTAAAATATGCCCAAACATAGAAATAATGAAAAAATGATACTGAAAGGCAGAAAAATCACAGCCAAGACATCAAGAGACGAATCTAATTGCTTAAAAATTTCTTGACAGAATAGTTAACATACTAGTCTAAAACTGCTATATTGAAGCCTAATATACTGATGTCTGATGATATTGAAGTAGGAAAAACATTTACCTGCATTTTGAAAAACATCTGCAACAATATCCATCCAGATGAAACAAAATCTGACATTCGATAACATAAGTCACAAAAAATTAGTAATTTTAAGATTATTGGTAAAATACATCACAATTTCATCATATCATAATAAATATACCAACTTTAGATATATAACAACAAATGAAACAACTATTTTTAATATTTCCTGTTGGTTTCTAATGCTTTTGTTATCTTGCATTAATTATCTTCATGTTAATTAATGATAATTAATTAACAGTTGGAATAACTAACTACCTAAATTCAAGATCTTTCAATTGATAACCAACCATACGGTATTCTAAATCTCAGCATTCCATACAGTTTCAAATGTAATTTATTTGCTACTGCTTATTACATCACATTAAGATAGTCAATTTAAATTCCTAATTATACGATTTTAATTAAGGTTTACAAACCTACGTTTCATTATTGATTGACAGCCATTTATTAGTAACTAATTAGCATTCACTAATTGTTCTGAACTTATATAAACAAATGTGTCCAACTTCTTTTTATATATCTGATAAACTTTTCAGTGTATTCAGCTACAACTGATAAACTTATTAAAAGATACCAATTAATGGATGGTTGTTTGTTATTTTGATAATTTTACATATAGTAAATTGGAGTTATCCAATACGAAATTTTGATTCGTTAGTAAAAGTAAATACATAAATTTGTTTTAAAACCAAACGAGTAACAATAGTATTATAAAACTTTTATGATGAAAATGCAATAATTATTTATTTCAATAAAACTATATAAAAGGTAAATCAATAATTGTGGGTACAATGCCTATGGTACAATATTATTCAAATATTTAGGTTAACGCAATTAACTTTCTAGTTCTTTAAAAAGTATTTCATAGCTTATTAAATTAAGAAAGATATTATAGTTAGCTAGCACTTCGAGATAAATACTAGTTTATTAAAATTAAAATGTATAAAAACTATATTTTTAAGATATTTTTATTATTGAAATAGTTTCATAATTCTTAGAGGAACAAAAGTGTAAATCATATAAATTCCAGTGAAAGTAAAAAGAAGCGAAGCAGTATTTCTGGTTTAGATCAATCAGATAAATTATTTGACGAGCATATCTGATAGAAATGACTTTAACAGTAGAATGTACGGAGAAGGTGGAGATTTGCCAGGCTGGTTTTGCGAGCCAACAACCAAGCCTCCTTTATCGATTTGCAGTGTCCTCCGGACTCCTTGTCGCCACTACCTCAAAAGCACCAGGCTCAAGATCTCATCAGAGTCACAAAAACATATACTAACCAAATGATATTTAACTCTAAATTAGTTGATTACATATACAAAACTCATAGAACCACTTTACACTGGCTATCAATAAAGACACTCCTAATAATCTAGCTCTTTGCCACCAAAACTCTCTCACTATACCTTTTCATTCAAAGTAAAATTACTTGCTAACTATTTTCCTTCTCTCATATTCCCTTCTGTTTGTTTTCTTAATACTTGTTTTTTCTTCTTTTTTTTATATGTATCATATATTTATTTAGTATTTCATTCTTGTTGCCTTTCGCTCTTTCTCCCTTTCACCCTCTCATCTCTTCGTAAATTGCCTCGACCTCTTTGTCTTTTACCCTGGTAATAATTTATCATTGTCATTTCGTAGTCTTCACCTATATTTTCCTTTTATTTAGCAAAGTAAGGAAGGTTGTCTTTTTTAAAATCAAAATAAGCTGCTTCTTCATCCTGTGGTGTCAGTGAATACCTGAAAAAGCCCTGCTGTGCAACGTCCTTCAACAGTCTGATCTAGTTATAAGGTGAGCAGATAAGGATTAGTACATATTACAGATACAAAATCATATTATCTGTTAATAAGGGAAAGTCAAAAAAATATCTTTCAGTCCTTAATAAGTGAATTTAGTTCTGTGTACTTGTATGGAATCGTCAAAAATAACAAGCCTGAAAACCTGACATAAAAAAATATACTAGTTCAATAAATTACTAGAATCATGCACAATGGAAAACCCTTCTAACCACAAAAATTAATGAAAGTATGTACAAATTTATGGAGTCGTTGTGAGTTTACCACTTGGTGTCAATTTTGCCCATTACATGTGTCACGTTAAAAAGAACATAATGAGCAAAAGAGAGTATGTCAAATCTATTGTCTACTGCCGATAAATAGACAAATGTTGTGTATTATCAAGAAACACAAACCAATGGTTGCACTCAAAAATTCATTCGAGGAAGAATCATACCTGACGTTGATAGCAGAAAAAGCAATAGATAACAAAATCTACTTTGTTAATATCAGTATTAACGTGTTACATTACAACATCTAAACAGCACCAATTAAGAATAAATTAAGTACAACCTCCTACCTCAATGTCTTAGGAGAATATCTTCAGCGCAACATGAAGCAATTACTTGATCGCATCACATTGGGAAATATTGAATGTTACGATCGAATTTTCATTTAAGAAAATAAAAACAAGTTAATAAGGACAGGCAAGAAATAAAACTTAAAGCTTATTAGACAAATAAATATTTCGAACACCACAAGGTTGACCAAGTGATATTAAAAGACATAGTATGGAGTCAAGTCAAAATTTAAATTTAAAAGTATTACTAGTTACCTATTACAGTAATACCCCGACTTACGCTATCCCGACTTACGTGAATTCGAAGTTACGTTATGATGCAGTCCGGCCCTATTCAAGGTCTCCAGAAAACTGGGCGGGAAATTCTCTCCCTTCCACTAGCTCTCCTCATTTAAATGAAGCTATGACCGAAGATGAAGACTTATCTGTAAAAGATTTTTGGAAAACCTTTAATATTCTTGGTGCTGTTAGGATCATTGGACAATCATGGAGAGAAGTTTCCGAAAAAACATTGAAGGGTGTTTGGAAAAAGCTTTGCCCGTTCTTCTCTATTCAGACACCTGAAACAACTGATTATCGTGATCACGTAAATGAAACAGTTGCAAATATAGTCAATTTAGCCAAGAAAATAAATATGGATGTAAATGAAGAAGACATCAACGAACTTTTGGAATCGCATGACGAAGAACTTTCACTGGAAGACCTTATTGAAATGCAACAACAAAATGCAGTCGAAAATGAAGACTTGGAACCAGCACCATCAGAAAATTTAATGACTATTAAAAACTTATCTGAGGGTCTTGATTTGATTGAAAAGGGAATTAAGATTTTCGAAGAGATTGATTCCAATGAAGAGCGCGTGAGAATCGTAAGACAAGACATGCAGAGGTCAATTGCTTGCTACGAACAAATATTACGTGACAAGAAAAAGTCATCGAGTCGCCAGACAACTCTGTTTGACTTTATTCAAACTTCAAATAAATAATCAGTACAAGTATGTATGTAATTTATTTTCTTTGTGTATTTTTTACATTTTCGCTTTTCTTTTTTTATTTACTTCTTCAACTTTTTGATTTTCTATGTATATTACATGCATATATATTTGCTGGATTTTGTATTGTACATGTGAAGATTTTCAAAAAAACGTTTTAATCACATATTCCTTTTTTTCTTGGGAAGTACATATATTTACCCAGTGAAAAATGATTTTAAAAAACCATACCCCGATTTACATAATTTTCGACTTACAGTATAGCACGCAGTCCCACCTATAACGTAAGTCCGGGGTATTACTGTATATATTATAAAAGACAACTTTCATAATATTTTATAGTGTGAATAAACTTTTTTCAAAAATAATAACCAAGTCAAAATCGGAATTAAAATACACATATCTAGTGTATACGAGTATACGTATAATAATATTATATATTATTATATATATTATATATATTATTATTATATATTATTATAGTATAATAATATATACGTATAATAATACGAGTATAATGGGGACTGTGAAACCCAAAGCATTCGTACATTGGTTTGATTACAAGCTTCCTTTCAAGAAGGTTCACAATGTACTTAATAACCGCAAGGGATCACAATATGAGATTAACCGAGCGATACTGTTAGCAAATAGAAAAAGAATGAAACAGTTATTTTCAAAATCAATGTCTGAAAGAAAGACTACAAAAATACATATCTGTAAAGTTTGTAATTTTTTTGAAAGACACCTGAACAATTTTTCTTCCAAATTAAATTTAAGATAAAATGGTTTTGCAAACAATTTAATTTCAAATCTATGTTCACTTATTTCATGCTCAAGTACTATAGTTTATGTTAAACCAAAATTGTAATCTGCATGAAACAAAAATTACAACATTGTGAAGATATACAATTCCTAAGATGTTAAACTAAGTTCAAATATTTATTATTTCATTGTTATTGCATAGATTATAGGTAAGTTTTGCAAAGAAGGTCTAATAATAAGGAAGCAGGGAGTTATGTTGTTCTCTTGAGATAAAGTTTGACCACAGCGAGCAAAGTTATGGGATTTAAGTTTGAAGCAAGCTACCTCTTGCTGAAAGCAACATTTCTAAATAAAATACAAGTTGATTCCCCAACTCACTCCTACATCCTCCCCACCACAATCTTCTCAATTCATGCTATTCAGAGTTTATTATCTACTTCTTTTAAAATATACTCTACCTTTCATCACCTCTTGCTGCCGTCTATAAATTCCACTTCTCAGTTTAAATGCTCTCTCCGTGTTAAACATGCCCTCTTCATTGGAGTGAAAGAATAAGAGGTTATTTGCCAAGAAATATACAATTCATTTTCTTAGGAGAAACTACTCTAGTTTCAAGTTTATTATGATCCCGCAGACGATATGATCAGGAAGGTTTTCACATCAATTCAGATTTAACCATAATTTAAAATTGATAATTTTTTTTGAAGAAAAACTAACATGTATTTTGGAAACGGTGAAAGGTTTTCTGTTAATATTTAAATCATTTTCTACTCGTTGCAAAATATAATATCCCTAAAATCAGTCGGATACAAGAAAAAATTCGGATCATAATCATGTAATTGGTGATAGACAACTTGCCATGAGGGATTATTGTCTATAAATAACACAGATTTTCTAAACGATAAGCTGTTCTAAATGATATTATTAGTTCTAATGTCAATGTCATCCATTAGTCAGTGTGAATTGGCTCACAAGCCGAATTAGAAACTCAAGGGTCTCAAAACGTGTTATTCACTTGAAATCTTTAAGTCGAAATATCCCATAATCTCAATACTTTATGTAATGTAAATAAAAACAATTAATCGAGTAAATAAAATAAGAAATTGACTAATATAAATTGCAGCGGTAAAGAATATTATAACATCCCTTCAGTATCTCAATTATAAATCTTAAATCCGACTCCTCATTTAGAATTCTATTTTCTTTCTTTGTTTCTAAAACAAGGAGGGCAGTAAAAACAACTTCCTACACGTAGAACTTTGGAAAAGGCAATACATTACAGAACTTAGTTCGTTAAGCAAGGAAATGCATTCAAAATTTATAACCGGAATGACGCCAAGGTAAATTTTGCATGCTTACAATAATTTATTTTGTGATCAGTTTTAATCATTAAAGACCTTGAACAAAGTTCTATCACTTCATTTTTGTACTAACTACATTGCGTTTTGGAATATCGTTTTCAGTGTTATTATATGATCCGCTTCTTAATTAAGATTCAGAATTATTGATGCATAAAAGCAAATACCCACTCAATAATTGATTTATATGACAGTTTTATTTTGAAATACAGATATTCCTATAAACTTTTCTTGACGTTATTACTATAGTTATATTAAATAAATTTTTAATTTCTAAGAAAATGAAAAATTGAAAAAATCAGAAACAGAAGCAATCTTTCTGTTTAAGGTAGCGATTCTTTCAGAATTGGTTTGTACTAAAAATGAAGCAAACTTTTAATTTTAAAATACGTTAGAACCTCAATTATCTAACACTATTCCGTTAATTTTAAAGTAGGCTGAGTAATATAACAAATATTTAAGATGAATAAGTTTAATATTCTTGGCTTATAATTTCAGATTTAGATTAGTAAAATACGGAATGATCAATGATGACATATGACTGGTATCTTGATTTGATGAACTCGGACAAAGGTCAGTGGAATGAATGGCTGCAGACGTGACATGGAGGCAATATGATTAGCTCCGCGACCTCCTCCTCTACCTGTCTTCAAGATTGGTAGGGTTAAGCTAATTAGGCCTCTCAAAGAGCACGTCCTCTGATTAACCGGGGACACCGGCCGCCTTGCAAATTAGATCTAATACCCTATTAATCCAGCGGTGGGCTCCCTTGAGAACCCCTCCTCTGTTTTAATCACAATGAACCTACCAAATTTATGGTACCACATTCAATTTATGCCACAAATTCAAAATATAACGATAATTTATTTATTAATTTTCTCTCTACCCCGGCAAAATCATACAGGCAGTACAAATCGTCCTCTAAATTAAATTCTACCTCGACAATTTAACTTTTGCCCTGAACTATATATTAAGTAATTATTTTAATTTGCTACCTTTAATTTTATGCTCATATGACAAAAATTACTCATCTCTAGTAAATAATTAACTTTAGGATTAAGGAAAATAAACCAAATTTTTTTTTTGGTCTGATTATTATTGATTTACGAAGAACTAGTGTAAAGAACAGTAAGCATTTCAAGCAGTGTTCGACTAAAATATAATAATAATATAACATACTATGGATAATGTAAGTATTATATTCTTACAACTTTACCATAAACCATAACGTATATGTGGCAAACGTGTACAACACCATAATTTGTGGTGTGGTTTAGATATCCAACAATAAATAGTTTTAGCAACAGGCAATCAGTAAACAAAACGCAAGAAAGAGTAAATAAATTACTCAATTGCTACATCTCTTAAGATTATACCTTTGTTTTGAAGATTAAGCTGTTCTGATTGGGAGAATTTCTACAAGTAATTATTCAGTATATTCATTATTCTGAATTATCATAGAAATGACAACATCTAATGGAGAAATTTGAACTACATGTAGTAGTAGGTAGTAGAAAGTTAGACAATAGACTGCACTTCATAAGCCATGCCATCCAAATGACCAATGAACTATGCCGAGTTCAAGTTGAAATGTGTAGAATTAGTCTTGAAGATTGTCAGTTGAGAATTGCCAGCATAACTGTTCCTGATATTTTTGCATTACCGAGAAGCATATCTATAAAACTTTAGTTCGAATAAACTAAAGTCCATTTATTAAGAATAACGAATAATGCTCATACTCTAGATTAAAAGCTATATTATTTGTTTGGGTAAGAAAAAGTAATTTCAATTAGCTTTTTCTCTAGGATAAATATTGAAAGTTAACTATGAAGTGATCAAAGAAAAAAACGTCATTTAAATCAAAATTTCCAAGAGTCTCATGATTGAACATGATTTCATGATAAGAAATAAGTCTTTATTTTTTTAAATAAAAACAACCCATGCAATTGCAAAATTAACTAATTTAGGTTCAACAGTTAATTACGAAAATTGGAAATACCACAACTGTGGTAAATGTAGGTAAAACTTGGTTGCGTTTTGAATTATTTGCAAACAAATATTTCTCTAACCAAAAAGTTGGAGAAATACAAACGCAAGTCAAATCAACAGAATATGAGCAGCGTATCTGACGATGGTTTTAAATTGTTTAACCAATCCAGTCAAGTTAAACCCGACAGTTATTTTCAAGAGTAGAACATTTTCTTTGAAAGAAAAGTTTCCAATGTTAAAAAACACAGGAATTGTAATTGTTATTCTACTTCTCTTTCAAATGCACTTATCAAGGCAATATTTAAGAGCTTGGTCAAACACATTTAGACAATCTTCAAACTTATTTAAACAATTTATATCTGAAAATCAATAAATTGGTATATTTGATTCAGTAAAATAATAATAAATACAACACAAATTTTAATATTGTGTTGTAAAACTGAAATTCGCCTACAATCAAGATGATAATTGAGACATTCTAAACTAAAATACATCGTGAAAAACAGTGAAAATTAACTATTTCTACTCTAAAAGCTAGGATGGTTCTTTGTTAATTGCATTCATGTCATATCTTTCACACTACATTCTGGGTTGCAGATCATCGTGAAGGATAAAATGATTAAGTGCTGACTATAAAGTGAAGAAAATGTACTGAAAATGTTGACCGAAAACAGAGAGATTTTGAAAAAAGTCATTAAGTGATCTATAACACAAAGAATATACCACATGCCCAAAAAAAGATGTACAAATCTGTCTAAATGCAGTCAGAGTAACAAAAACAAACAATAAGCAAACAACTAAAAACAGAATCAATTACAAGAAAGCAATAAAAGTGGACAAAGAACACTTTGTAGATATATATATAAAAAAATAAGTTAATAAATAACAAAAGAAGAAGCTTTAATGCTTTTGATATAAACATGATTTTGAAAGTTCATACATCTAAGTCTCTCAACATATAATCGACTGATTATGAGACTGTTTGGATGATCTCGAAGCTAAATGATAATTTAATGGCTATGTGTTTGAAATCTGAGCCTTGAAGTAGTTATAAAATAAAAAACCTGGACCATTAGAGTGAATGGCTTTAGGTTAGGGATAATAATACACAGCGGCAATAATCAAATGCTTGTCTGTGCGTGAATATTCCTATTGAATAACTTTGTCCCTTAAATTTTTGAAGGGCACTAAATTTGTTAGAGGTTACAATGGAATACGATTGATATGGATGCAAAGGGAAGAGTTAAGGATTTTATAATATGAGGAGATGGTGACTATTGAAGTAAGATATTGCGGGACATTAGAGGGCTGGTGCGAGAGGAGGCGGTGATGTGTCGTTCATCACCAGTGCACAGTGCCCCCTCCTCTTCCACCTCTTCAGTCGCCAGTCCAATTCATTGATTCCATCCCTTGTGGCCCAACTGCTTCTTACTCACATACACACAACACTTTCTCCTAACTCATATTAATACCTGAACCAAGTATTCCTCTCTAATAAACTGTTTTTGTCTAGCGCCCAAGTAAACTGCATCCTTCTGTCCCTGTCTCAAGAAATTTTATTATACGTTAACTTCCACATTTTCTCATACACATCTACTTAAAAGATTAGTTATGTAATTCCAATCACATGGTTACTAGAACTTGTAAGCTATCATTTCAACACTCTCTTAGACCTCTGGATGAAGGGCGTCGTTCAGGTCGTGAGAGAAAAAAGATCTTGTTCACTTGTGCGGCAAAGAGGTATCCTGATCCCTTACTGATCTTGATAAATTTCAAGGTCGGTGTATTGCAGGCATTCCCAAACTCAGCAGAGGTTAATACAACTGACTGAATCTAGCATATTTTTTTTAAACCCAATAATCTATTCATTCAGCCAACTGTCAACCTTACTCAAAGGATTATCCCATCAGTCGACACCACCTGCTCTCTCATCTCACCGGCTACTCTAACATCACCGCCTGACTTATTTGCCTTCAACTATATCCTACCTGCTGGACAACATTCTAACGGAGATAAACTCTCATTGCATTCCGTCCGTGCATTCATCTGTGTTGTCTTTGGACTGGATAGAGAGTAGTACTTCAAAAAAGAACCTCTAAAAGAATTTCAACATGTTGATAGAATAGTGCACTGAACTAAAGTATGAAGATGGATATTAATCAATCTAAATGCACCTTCACTGTCAATTTGTGCAAGTGACTGAAATACACACCTACACTGCGCATCCACGAACAGAATATACCAATTACAACTTGCCACTACTGGACGCCGATGTGGGCTAGCCATACAGCCAGATGTGCCTTTCTTAGTAAATGCTATGCGGGACCAACCACACAGGCATGTTAAGGCCCCCCCTCTCTGTGAAGGCGCATCGGGGGGGGGGGGGGGGATACAACTACCTATAGGTACCTTGGTGTTAATAGTGTCACAAAAATGCTATTAATATGCCATGAAGACCGCACACTTTTCAAGGCATATAGTGCAAGGAGTAGTATTTTACTATTTATTAGTGACAGGCTCTGTTCTCTCTCTTCGGACCAAGGTAAACCTGTCTAAAGCACATTTAGGTTAACCGTCACTTATTAGGTGACTGCCTGGGCTAAGCTGATGGATAGGTTGCTAAGACTCATTTATGCATTTCACCCTACAACTAATCCTTCGTCCACCATGTTACACGACAAATGAGTTCCCCCACAGGTAGATCAAGCTGAATTATATCTCCGGATTTGTTCAGAGGTAGGAAAGATGAAATGCAGATAAGTTCATTCCTCTGATTGTTGGTTTTGAGGATCTTTTATCTGAAGATTTCATGCAGGTGGAAGTATTAAATATAATAATAAAAATTGTTATTACATTATTATTATTATTATTACGAAATAATACGATAATTAGTATATAATCATCTAATTTAATAACTTTTTATTAAAAATAATAACATAATTATTAAAATTTTATATAATATAATAATAATACATTTATATGCCCTGATCTAAATTAAGGGTGTAGTTAAGCCCGATGAGTCTGGTGCCATACTGTGACAGGAGAGAAGGATGAAAGGTGCTCAGGTACGCTTGGAGTTAGACACAGACTCGAAAGGCAAGTGTTCCTTCAGTGAATCGATATAAAAGGTCCTAGGTAATACAGCGGCTGTCCAAGATCTAGGATATCAGAACAGATAGAGATCTGAGATAAAAAAAGAATTAAACATTACAATAAGAAATGTGGACACTGAAAATGTTAATTATAGAGGAGCTAAAGAGCTAGTTGACTCTCCCGTATCCTGATGGGCCAATGCCTGAAGGTATTGCACTTTACACCCTTCAGTTATTAAGAAAACGTCTTCCAAATGCTTTTCTTGAACCATTTAAGATGGAACATATTGTAAGAACCTCAACAATGTAAAAGGAAAACTATCATTGATAAACTAGATAAAGAAGATCACTTCAATTTCACAAGAGAATAACTAGAAAAGGCTCTGTTATGTC
Organism: Hermatobates lingyangjiaoensis; assembly: GCA_026182355.1. Lineage (NCBI taxonomy): Eukaryota > Metazoa > Arthropoda > Insecta > Hemiptera > Hermatobatidae > Hermatobates > Hermatobates lingyangjiaoensis. Next base: position 92,199 of record JAPFBL010000245.1, read on the forward strand.
TAAAGATACAAAAATGCTATAAAGATACATTATTAAGTAATTAGGTATCATTAATTAAGGCCTGCATATTTCTTGGTCACCCTGGATGACAAAAAGGCATTTAGTTATGTAATGTGGTATTACTTGTTTCATGCTTTGAAAGTGTGGTTTAAAGTGCCTGAATATTTCTTCAAGATACTTAGAGACCATTGAACAACCAAAGAATGGATTAGGATACATTCAGAGGAAAGAGAAAATGTTTGATTACGACAGGACCAGGGCAGACATTTACTGGGGCAAGAACATCTTCAATGATGGCATTTTCAACGTGGAAATGCCTGATAGTACTAGTCTGGTTAGCTATGCTAACAGCATAATGTTATGTACTCTGGAGAGAAAACAAAAAGAGTCCCTTGCTCAAGTAAAACTCAACAAGGCACTAGGATCAATAACAGAATGTCTGCAAAATCATAGCTTGTCACTGGTTACTAACAGAACGGAAACATGTAAGCAGGCCGTGCTTACAGAGAGACGATCACCAGTTTGGTCAGAATAGTTATCTATGGAGTATCTATGCCTATAAGGAGATTAGTAAGATACATAAAAAGATAGTCTTTTTGGATCACTTAAGAAGAGCCTTGCTACCATTAACATAGACACAGCGAGTTGATGACAAATATCAGAGGGCCAAAACAGTTAAAGAGCGACTCTTAATGTCTATATCCTAGACATGAGAAATATAGAAAGAAGCTTGTATCAATACTGCGCTCAGGTTCTCTAAAAGTGGTTCTAAGGTAAGTGTGCTTACCTTATTGTTTCTGAACCGGTAATAGTTGTCATTGCTGGAATTGTTCCAATCGACTTCCTGGCACATGAAAGAAAAATCCTAAGCAACAAGAATGGAGAAGACAGAAAAAATATAAAGCAAGAGCTGCTCCCGTCAGGCGATGTTAAAAAATCTGGGATGAAGAACCAAGTGGAAGGTAGACTGCCAGGTTTATCAATGATTTCCGCATGGCTGGGACGGAAACACAGGAGTTGACTTCCACATTTCTCAGTTGTTGTCTGGACAAGCATTAAACAGGCTAATGGAGAATGTTGTAGGTCCTAAGTTGAAGCTCTTGTTATCAGCAGTACAGTCTCTGCCTATACCTAGCAGAGTTTTGGGGAAACGTTGAAACGAAGAAAATCTAGATTACTTGCAGGGAAAAGAAGAGTACCATTAACCGTATGTTTCACTTACGTACAGTATCGTAGCTGGCAGTCTTATTGATTGTCATATTGATTGTTTTAGTTTTTAAAAAATTCTTTAAAATTGAATATATTCAGAATCAAAAGGTCCAAAATTACGTTCAAAACATATCTTCAATGCATAGTGACAAATAAGAAGAATTGAACCACCACAACCTCTGTACTATTCTACTGAGTTAATAATATGTACAGGTGGAATATTCTAATTTGGGCACTGCATGATAATCTCTGGTAAATAAAAATAACTCTTCAATAGTTCACGTAATGCTCCCTTTTCAATAAGGTCATTAGGATAGATATCAAATAAAAATCTGTCTTTTGGTTTAATGATGAATACATAAATATAAACTACACTCTATAATAAATTAAGTGTTCGTTGAAATATTAAAGGCAATTTAAACAAATTGAATTACAAGAGAACTGTAGCTGAGAATGCAGCTTAGAGCAAAGGGTTTGAAATGACCTGACACTTTATCACAAGAAGGTAGCATTAGGTATGCAGGCCGGGAGTTATGGGTCTGAGATTTCCATAAGAGGCAGAAGAGTGGTGACACCGGTCCTTGGAACCGCGCCATCAGAGGCCCGCAGTCCTCTAATCCCCACCCTCGAATTATAGCGTCAACTTCATTACACCAACATGCATTCAATGTATTCCCACTTATCTTATTTAATTTTCATTATCTACAATGAAAACAAATAGTCGATATAAATAAGCATGTGTTAAAATCGTTGGTTAGTATTAGTGTAGTTCCACAGATGGTCATCATCAATCTACAATTATACTTAGATGTTGGTTCATTAAATGTGCAATCTGTTATAGTGTATGTACACATATTAGGGTATTTCAAAAATTATGTCTCCACCCAAAAAAAGTTTATATGGAAACTAACAACGCGTTTCCAACACCTAGTGTTCTTCTAAAGGTTGACAACAAAACAAAAATATACATGTCTGTGAGCTTTAAGAACATGTTTTATTCAATTTCAGGATTAATTCATTCATTTTTCACACTCAATTCCTTGTTAAAAACCTCAATAGTGCAAATCAACATATGGTATATTCAATTTCATATAATTCACTTTGTTGTTCTTAAAGCTCATAGATATGCATATTTTTTTGTTTTATATGTAAACCTGAAGAAGAGCGCTGACTACTTGAAACGCGTTGTTAGTTTTCATATTAAACTTTTTTTGGGTGGAGACGTAATTTGAACCCCCCCTTAATGTTGGTATATTATCATTCACTCTATCTTATAGACCATAAATTCATAGTATGAAAAACAACCTAGTTTTTACTATGTTTGTTTTTTTACTTACACCAACATCATTAGATAACATCTTTATTCAGTCCATAATTACATAGACATTACCAGGTCTCGTTAATTCTGAAAACATTCTAATCCTTCTTGTAGAAACTTCAAAATTGTTCATTCTCATTCAAACGAACTACGAACTAAAAATAAATATTTTTGTGGACCCTGTTGTATGTCATAATTAGCAGTTTCAAACCAACGACTATCTACTGCTGAATTATTGTTCTACTATTTTTTGAGCAAGTCAGTAAATATTGTCAATAGTACATTATTCTGTCATGCTATCCTGTAGAAGATTCACGTGGTCTATAGTATATTATGTCGTGACTTATACAACAGTCCGTGCTACCAGTATTCATATGTCGTGAAAGAAAGATAAGGTAGCAAGAGCAGCAGCAAGGAAACTGACACCCTAATAGGGCCTCATATAGCAATTCCGAGCTCCCACAGCCCTCACCTGCTTCTTTGTTATAGATTGTCATTTCTTGGTTCGTTTTATCTATTTCACATTGTATTTTTTTTTCAGTTAACATTAAGTTTGTAATTAAATGGTTATCACTTTTTTGATTATTCGTGCTTCCCTGGAGGCAAACATGTTCTATACATTGGATGAGTCCCCCTTATTGAGATCACGTCTAATGTTCTTATTGGTAAGATATCGTCTGTGACTGCTAGAAGTTATCATTTCTGTTGATTTATAATGAGTTTACAAAACGTTTAGGTATTTAATTATCAAATCAGTAGCCGCTTTCAGTAGTTTTGAAGCTTGTCGTTTTGACCCAATTGCAATGTCGTCAGCATACAGACCTATTAGTCAATAATGATTGATTATATTGCAATCATTATTGACTAATAGGTTCCTACCGATCTTTTGGACTATAGTCGTCATAGGTCGGTAGGTCATCAATGTAGAAGTTCAAAAGCAGACGTCCAAATACTGAACCTTGAGGCAAGCCTCTGATGATTTTATGTAACACAGATTTAGATTAGTTGATTTATATTAAAGTAACTGTCACTTAGGTAATTTATAATTAGTTGAGAGAATCATTCAAGTCTTTTGAGTTTAGCAATTAAAATGTCATGACCTACTGTATCAAATGCTTTGTTTATATCAAGTGAAAGAGCTAACTTTGTGATGTTATAAGCATTACCTAAAAATTGAGTAACACATTGCAATTGTTGGGGTAACAATGATTTTTTTGGAACCCAAACTGGTTCAACGCCATTGTTGTCTAGTTTTAGCGTAACTCTTTTATAACATTATCAGCTCATTTTTTGATGTCTTTTACCCGATTTTTTGTGATCACTCAAATTTTCTGCAGTCATTTAATATTTTATTAATTTTTATATAGTACTTATCCGTTCTTATTAAAACATTTTGGGATATTTTACGAGTTTTTCTGAGTGTGATATTAGCACTTCGTTTTATTGGTTTAAGAGCACCTCAGAGTTATTTTTTCTGAATAAAGTGAATATCTATGAGCATTTACTATCGGAGACTTCTCTTGATTTAACTTTCACATCTGTAGTTAAAATCAGGATGTTCCCAAAAATAAAATTCCATCTCTTTATCCCAAATTGAGAAGGTTTGAAGTGAATATGACAGTTAGGTCCGAGGTTGAGAAGGTAGTGGGACGTATTAGTGGCCTTCTGGTGTATAATCAGCTATGCCTTATAACAAATATACTTTGGTCTTCCAATGTCTCTTATTTCGAAAATCACTCCTCTGTTTAGTAATTATTTTACTTCTCTAGGAAGTTATCCATTACCTCACATCCAGATTTACCTAGTCTGCTTTGACGAGAGTTAGACAATATCAAAAAAAAGTTGTCCTTGAATGTGAAATCATATAAGGATAGTTACAATATTAAAATGTTAATTCTTTATAAACTTGCTTAGTCTAAAAATTGTTAATGGTAAATCAACCAAAGGGAGAGATACCAGAGCACTACAATAGTCAGTTAATGTACAGATGTTGCTATGCAATAGGAAACCGTGCAATCCTGCCTACCATCAACACTGGAATGATGAATGACAACTAATAAACCTCCCAAAACAACCCCATTATCGCCTAAAATCTGCAGCTTCTGAAAGCCGTACGCAGAACAAACAAAACACGATATTTATTACAGAAATTCTTGTGAAGACGTAGTTATATTAATGGGGAAAATATAAATGTCGGAAAATAGAAATGTCCCAACTTTAAAAATAAAATCTGTCTATTAACTTACAGGTGAATAAAAAGCAGTACATACATTAAAAGAGGTAAATTGAACTTAAAATTTAGTTCAAATGAAACGAGATTGTTGAAAAAACCTTTACTTTTCCATTAAATGTCCTCGAGAACAATGATCAAACAACCCAAAAAAGCAAATAGAAACTGCATGATTTGAATGAGCTAGATTATACTAGTCGGATTCTAGATTCTAACTTATCTGCAGTACTACCGCATCTGACACATCTAACTTCTCTTAATCTTTTTTTTTTTAATATCTATGAATTTAATTTTGTTATTCAACTTCAAGATTTTCATTAAAAAGTTAATTTATAAATTATTAATAATTATTATTAATTAATTAAATTAATAATTATTAATTATTAATGTATAAATTATTTATCTAACTTCTCTTATTCTTTTTTTTAATATCTATAATTTATAATTTAATTTTTTTATTCAACTTCAAGATTTTCAGTAAAAAGTTAATTTATAAATTATTTTACTTTTCTAGAAAGTTGTCTATTACCTCTCATCCAGATTTAATTGGTTTCCCTAGACCTAGAGTTAGACTAGGTATCTCTTTTAGTTAGAAGTATGGTTTAACAAAAATCTTCATCCACTTCAATTCGTCTATTGCCTGCATTCCCATGGAATGAGATCAACAACCTCCAGACTGAGTTTGCATTATTCATATGATGTTGCATCTTGCATAATCAATAGTTAATGAAAATAAATTGCCTTTGAGACATTGTCGAATTCCACTATCCGACATCCATAGCCACTCACTCATACACACAGACACACAAACATACATACCATAGGCCTCGTTAAAGAATCATCGAATAATTATTTAAGATTGAGGTCTCAACACGAAAAGCTTTTAAAATTTCAGATTGATTTTGTATAAGTTCACTATACGTTTCTTATAGTAAATTAAAAAATATAGAAACAAAAAAATTTGAATTCATCAAAATCTCGGCATTCAACTTATTCATGATTATTATACTTTACTTACAGAAAAGTAAAAACTATGTAAATTCTGGCCTGTATGTGTAGCATGATCAGTAATAAGGTTTTGTGAAATCAATGAATAAACGTCATTTTTGCAAAGCTCATGCCTTTTGGATAGCATTACTAATCATTTTGTTTTGAAGAAGTATTAATAATCTAGATCAGTACAATAACAAGAATTGCTAATCAATTGTTATATATATCTCATAAAATAAATTAGATAAATTAACGTTATAATTACGGTGAAGTTTCATGATACAACTCAGGAAGTGAATTGAGTGTGTTGTTTGGTGCATAGCCTCATAAATCACTAGAGGCAGTTCACTGAAGGATTGTATTTCTTTTTTATGCTATTATAAATTGTGTAGTAATTTAGGGCTGTAATGCAAGCCTCGTGGATATACTGTTACAGAACTCGTCTCATAATAAACCTAATTGCTTTTAAAAAATCAATAATTAATATTAAAATATACGAAAATATTTGAAACCACCAGGACACAAGGTAATAAGTCGAATATATATAACAGTAATCAGTTAAAGTTATACATAGGAAGCGTGAGTGGTCATATCACCGAAAAAGATAAACCATGATATAAAATCTCCTTATAACCTTCAATTCAAAATTACATCCCCTCTTATTTAGTTTTGTCAATAGCACTACTGTACAGATTCTTTAAGGCAGACATAAAATTGTAGGTTTATTTTTTATTGATAGCAATGCAGATATATATTAGAGATATAAACATGAAAAATACATATTATAAATTATAATTTTTGATTTAATACAATGATTTACAAGATGTTTTCTAGCCTGTTCTCGATAGTTGTCTGACCAAAATTTTTGTAATCAATCTACATGTATTCTTAATGTAAAATATATACTTCCGGTTTCCCTTAAGGTACTCATTCGTTTTGCGTAACATTGAAGCAAAGAAAAATTAATTTTTTGTTTCTTAGGTCAAAGGCTACTTATTTTAAATTACCTCTTTGATAATTTCATATTTATACAATTTTCATTTGTCATAATTTCTCTACAGTTCTATTATTATAAGTCAAAATTTCTACATTTCATTGAAAAGAAAATTTCCTGTTTTTTTTTTTTAAATGTAAGGATTTTTTGTTTATTCCTGTTGCACCTTCAAAGGGAATGTCAAAAGTTCAACACTATAAAATTAGTAGTTTAGGAGAAAAATGTGTTGTATAATAGTAATTTACACTCTCTACCAGATACAGTCGGTACTGTATTGAAGGTGCTTTGTCTAGGCTCATTTATAAACTCTTTAAAATCTGTTTTTTTTTCTCCTAAAGAAAGTTGTGTGGACTATTTGAGCTGGATTTATATCCAAAATATTCTCCTTGATCAATTTAAAGAGCTAATTGCACAATCATGAAGGCAGTACCACCCCTAACAAAGATGAAGGGAAGTCTTTGTATAGATTTTAGAAAATTAAAGAAGTTAGTTAAGCCGGAATGTTTTCCATTTCCTTAGATTTAAGATATCTCCAATAAAGTGAATACTTTAGCGTTTTAAATATCAATTTCGCTTTCTGGCGCATAGCGTTTAAAACTAGAAGATAGAGAAAAAACTTCTTTGTTTATCAATTATGAAAAATTTACATTATACTTTTTTCACTAAAAAATGTTTTAGGATCATTTCAGAGAATATCAAATATTATTCCTAGAAATAATTTAGACAATTTTTCTTCAACTATACAGATGATGTTGTGATCTTCCATCGTTGTTGGGACAAACATCTTCAACATATTCGAGAGCAACATCTCCAATAAGTCGTTGTTCTATAATATTTGTAACTAGCACAAATCGGTTTGCTTTGAACCCGATTTAATATTACCGATCCACATTCCCTTATAACTTATTACGGCAATCTACTCATACATAAATTATTAAATAATTTAATGATTTCCCTTACCTTATTTCCCAACTAAATCTTCAATGCCCAACTAAATATCAACTAAATATTCTATGTTTCGTGTGAAAAAAATAATTACTTGTGTCATTATTTTTGAAAATTAATGACACAACGTATGACAATAAGTGATTGTATAATTAACTGGGAAAAAACTACCAACATTAAAAATAAACCCAGCTATTAACTACAGGTAAATAAGTAGTATTATATACTTTAAAAGAGGTAAATTGAACTTTAAATTCAGTTCAAATGAAACGAGATTGTTCAAACAACCTTTGCTCTACCACGAAATATCCTTCATTTCTGATTATCATAATCATGAATAATTACACAATTATACATTATCATTTATGTATACAATTCTATTTTATTATGTATACAATTATCATAATAACTGCTTTAATTATAAAATTTATATAGCAGAATATACTTTATCAGTTCGACTTAAAGAAATTTAAAAAAGTAATAAACCATCCAGTATAGCTATCCAGTATATTACTATTTAACAGCCACTAATTCAATCTTGTTTGATTTAATTATTATTATCATTATGTTTAACTAGTGTGTGTTAGTTTAGTATTTACTAATTAATTTTAACATAATAATAGACCTTCTGTAGTAAAAATATTTTGATTTGTATGTTAATAGATATATATTAAAAAATATTTGTAAATGACCAATTATGAAGGTTCAGATTAAAATTAGTTGCTTTTTTTTGTTTGCAGCAAAATCTGTTAAGTATTTGGGGCAATCTTTTTAAGAATGGGTATCACCGGCTCAAGAGAATTGGTTCCTAATAAACATCTTCAAAGTCCTTCTGACGAGTCTGATGTTCGTAGCATTCTAGGTAACTCTTATACAAAATACATGGAAACCAACTTCCAGAAACTTCAACCTCTTCAACACTTATTGAAGTATGGCGTTAAATTTCGATAGGCTAGTGACTATGACTCACTAGCTTTCACTATATCAAATTTTATTTATGTTCTAAGCCTATCCTAGCTATATACGATGTTAATAAGTCAGTTAGATGTTACATAGAAACTAATGCCAGTTTTTTTTAAAAGAATTGGTGTTACAATCAACGAACTACAAGAAGATGGAATAATTAATCTTGTTATATATTATTTTAGAAAGCTCTCAACATGGGAGAAATGTTTTTATATCAGACATTTATATAATTAAACCTGTTAATCACCACTATGGGCACATTGGTCTAGCACAAATGACTGTGATACTTAGATAAGGATAGATTGTTGTTTTACAGACATTGACGCAGAGATTCAAGCCTACAGTAAGAATCGTAAAGTTTGCATTGAAGACAAATCTCAGCGAAGCCGTACTATAGGATTACTTTCCTAATTTGGACTTGCCGAGTACCCGTTTCAGATCATATCATATGATAGTGTTGGCGGGTTTAGTGGTAGTCACTCCTCAAAACGATACATTCATGTTCTAGTCGGCCATTCCACAAGGGTCACAACTCTCAAAATGTTACACATCTTATTAATCCAACTGCAACAATATTCTACCTTTTTGGCTTACTGATATACAAGTATTAATTATATTTATTTTAAAAATTATCTATAGAAAACTAGAATATTCACATATTCAAATAAATGTATGTGAAATAAATTTTACATCTAGAGTCAATAATTTTATCTGCAGTATATTGAGAGAATATATTTGTCTCTCTTTTTAATGTCATTATTTGTAAAGCCAAATATTACTCACTGTTTTCTTTAATATATTTTGAATGATCCTGCATAAACTTAGTTGTGATGATCCAATGTTTTTACCTATGTGCAAACATCCAAGGCACTACCGTCAGTTGACGAATACAATCAAGATTTTTTTAGATCAGGTTTTTGAAAGCCTGTTGTAGGTTAGTCCCAAGAGCATAGTGCAATGGACCTCTAAAGAAAAGGTCGTTGGCTCGATTCCCACAAGTTCACTTATCTTTATTATTTATTTAGCTCAGACAATGCACAGTGGCAAGAATTCAAACAAGATCGAACTTCAGAGTTGTATAAGTATACAGATAACACTGAATAAACCATTCCTAATGTCCAGAGTATATGATTAAATTTAATCAATTTATAGTATTTCTTATCAACATAAGTATCTTATATGTGATCATTTTAGCTTCTGAGCTATTTATAACATGATTCTCATTATTATTTATGCTTGAAAAAGGCAATTTATAATTTTGAATAATAGTATCAGTTTTAAGTTTAAAATAAGAGTTGATGAAACATTTACGTACTGTAATACTAAATACCGTTATTCACTCATACTGAAACAGGTGATAAATGACATTTAGAAACATTATCAATTCCTCTAAAATTAAATTTAATGGATCAACTACATTAAACGTTTGAATGGTACATTCAAGTTAGACACAGTGTTAACAAGGGCAATAGCTTTGTTTACAGGTTGACAGCTGACCGACGACTTTTAATTATTCCTTCCTGTACTACTTTGTTTACCCTGATTTCACTTTTCCAGGCCTTTGTTTTCTCTTCTTGCACTTTACACCCTTTAAAATACTCCCTCCATCCCTCCCTTCTTAATACAACACCAGATGTTCTACATCACTTGTTTCAGGATGAGTCAAACTCTCACGAAGGTTTTTTATTTAGGTTGAAAGATCTTAGTCACATTTCTTTATTTCTTAAGTTTGTTTTTTTTTCTTCCACAGTTAATATATATATAATGCTATATATTTTTCTTAAGACATATTTCAATACAATTAACTCTAGTATTGGTATTTAAGATATTTTTCAATTTTTGTTAAATGCACTAAATCATTAGTTGGACACCCAGTAGCAGTTCTAGTCATAGTCTCAAATAATTATATGTTTATTAAGTTCGTTAAATCATGTAATGCTTATTAGGTCCTGAACTACAAAAATAAATTCAATCTCTTGAAAAACAGGATCTACCTCTATTAGGTGCCGGGATATGCAAGAGTAGAAGGAAATAAATAAGCAGACGAATTTGAAAGGGAAGGTTCTCAGAAACCGCAAATTGGTTCAGAACCATATTATAACAACACATTATATAAGAACTTCTTAGGAAAGAGGATAGGGGAAACAGGAAGCAATATTCGGATTCTCTTCAAGGACACAGACAATCAAAGATACTTCTCAATAAGTTTAAGAAAATCTTGTACTTGCTATGGAAAGAAGCAGGAATAATCTAAGAATTTTAACCGGATTTCTAACGGGTCACTGCAAACTTAATGGCCATCTGCGAAGAATGAGTATTATGAATGATGGTTTGTGCAGATTCTGCAAGGAAGAGGAAGAAACACCGTTGGACCTACTAGCTCACTGTCAAGCCACTATGCTACACAGAGGCAGGTGCTTCAGGACACTCCACAAAACTATAGAAAAACTTTTTTATCATTAGACCCAGCAAAAGTGGTAAGCTTCTTGGAGGCGGTGAAGCTAACTGGGGTACTTTAATACAGAAACGAGAATATACAATAGTTCTTAGGACGCGGTGCTATGATTACCCTCAATGAATAATAATAATAATAATTATTAGTATAATATGAATTGTTTTATCTTAAAAAAGGCCTTGTATTGTAAAAGCATTTTGATCTGTACGTAAATAAATAAACATAAAAGGGGCTACTTAAAGTGAATCCCTCTTTTATTAAGTATTTAATAAGTATATATATATATATATATATATATAAAAATGAAAGGTCCGTGTGGACAATAAACACTTTAACACATAGAAAAGAACACAGAAAGACACTACAGAACTCACTTCGATATTTCGACATCCGTCGTCATCGGGAAGAAGTGCGAAGTACTCGCGTTGAGAAGCAAACTACTACTGTACTGTAGTAGTTTGCTTCTCAACGCGAGTACTTCGCACTTCTTCCCGATGACGACGGATGTCGAAATATCGAAGTGAGTTCTGTAGTGTCTTTCTGTGTTCTTTTCTATGTGTTAAAGTGTATATATATTATATATATATATATATATATACATCGTCGTGCTTATTTAGCTAAATATATTTTTAAGTGGTATGAAATTATATATGACAGAATGCTGGGGGAAATTTTGCCTTACTAATTTTAACTCTCAATGAATTCTAATTCATGATAATAACTTTGACATGATATAAGCGTTATTAAAAACAACAGCTTAAATTTTTGTGAATGAATAATAGTTAAGAAGTTTCTGCTGTTCTTATAGTCTAGTGTCAAAAAAATGATATTAAGTTTTCTAGGAGAGAGTTGGAGCAGGACAAGAGCTTCTAGATAACAGGAAGATCATGGCAAGAAGCTTTTGGTGTGTGTACTTTGCTTCAGAGATTTATGTTAATGATATTGTGAGGCAACGTGATGAAAAAATAAGAAGCACCCTTAAGGCCAAGCTGGAGGAGGGGTGGGGTGAGAAAGGGTAGGAAAAAAGGAACAAGGGATGACATCAAGTAATGTCCTTCGTCTGATTTAACATGAGTTAAAAGCCTCATGTATTATGCATACCGTTTCTGTCATGATTTATAATTTAGGAGAGAAAATACGCACGGTCCCTGGTGAAGCAAGGGCGTATGGCTTCAGTAAACAAACTTCTTCTCCTAACTGGCTGAGAATCTCGACTTTTTTCGCAGTACTTTCCACCTAGTGATGGTAGCTTGTAAACACTCGCCTTTACTCTGACTTTACCATCATCCTTGCCTGCCTCTCATTAACTCCTCACCTTGCCCTCTTTGGTCCATTCATTACCCTCCATTCTTAAGATGAAATATTTAAACATCAATCTTTCATGAAGTAAAAACTCATCAAGTATTCAACCTCAGCTTTAATTACACAAAGACATTCAGTATAAAACAACCGTAATAATAATGTATTCTTCTTAAATAAAACCATAAATTCATTACATATTCTGAGCTATGGTATATAACACTGGAACTTCTTTCAAAAGCATTTCATAATTGTTCTTATATATGATTTATAATTGTTTTAGAACCATGTTTACGAGTTTTTTTTTCTTTTAAAGCAAAATACATACATTATTTACATCTGGAAATTTTTTTCAATAACAGGTCCCCCGCAGAATCTCCTTAGAAGAAGCGTTCTGTCTGTAACACTTACAAGGAAAACGGAAAGCTTAGGAACCCGACTAAGATTTTCGAGAAAAATTTCCAAAGCCACAGGGCCTGTAAATCCAGTAACAAAAAGGCATTTACTTGTTTCTTCAGAAAATTTCAGGCTTCAGCAATCCTGAAGGACCTGTGTACCAAATTTTTAGTGATCAACATCAACTGTATCCCTTTTTAAAATAGATTTCTCTAACATCCCTCAAAGAAAATTATTACAATTAATGTTATTTTTATTATTAATATTATTATTTTTGTAATAATTACCAATTTAAGTCAGTTTATATAGAAAATTGTGCTTAAAAACAATTTTATTATATATAAACATATGGGTCATGAGTTATGAGGATCACCTAAATGTTGTCCATGAAGGTTTTACAAAGAAATTCATTCGTAAGTTCTATGATAATTCTCAGATTCCCTATGTACGTTCTCTCAAATTATCTCAAAATTATGCGGATAACTAACGTTTTGGATCTGACTGTCTATTCAAAATCCATTGAAGACTTTCAGCAAGTATTATGTTAAGCATATGTCAAGTTTGGATAGGAGAATACAAACCCATCAAAAGACTATTTGACACAAAGTTTCGCGAGCTTTGGTAAATATCGATAGATAATTGATTTATTTAACTATAAAAAGTATGATATAGAACCAGGTCAGATATGATATAATACGGGAAGATGTCATTGCATCCAGGTTGGACAAATCATTTCATCTCACACAAAACTATACTCTAACCGTCAACATTAAAGGCTGTATACTATACAGCACGCTGTATAGTATACCACTAATCGTTCCTCTTGTTTTATTGTAAGAATGATTAATATAACATCAGATTACTTTATAATTTTTATAAATAGTAACTTCAAGCAAATATAAAAAAAAGTTACCTTCAAAAACTCTTAGTAAAAAAAAAAGTGGAAAACACGTTTAAAACTCATCATCTTCGAATTCTCCTAACAAGCATTGTGTATAGCAATTTCCCTTGCAGTAATCCAATAACAACAGATTCCATTAACCTAATCCCTATTCCACCTAGTCACTAACCGAGCCAGTCTAAACGAGCTTCCATTTAAAGTAAAATGGTGCACTGTATCAACCAGCAAATATAGAAAGGTATTCGTTTTCTATTTAACTTACTTTCATAAATAGCATTACATTTAGCTTTACTACAATTAAAGTTTACTGATTATGAAAAAAATTGATCTCGAGATTTGGATACATTTAAATGTTTTGAGGTTTCCAAAGCCCTTTTTTGACGTATTTCCGACGATGACAGTTTGTATACGAGTACTTTTGTATAATAGGTTTGCATCCAAAATTTTGGGGGCATACACCTATATAACATACAGCCTACACCGTTGGATATATCAAATATATAGTCAATACGAAGTGGGTGCTATAGTTTAGATGTACTGTATTGTTATTGTGAAATGTTTCATAAAAGTTAATAACTTCCCTGACCAAAATATGATTTTAGACAACATTTTTTCCTGCTAACTCTATTGTTCAAAAAAATTACATTTAAAACTGATTCTAAAAAATTACTATATAGTTCACACCATTCCACATATCATAGTAGAGGTATACCTCAAAGAGGAGCTTGTGGGGCCTTGAGCTGAATAATTTTTTGCTCAAATTACATTTAGGAAAAGAGGTGATACAGAGTATTTTCTCATTTTAGAAAATATTGACTTACAGTTAACTGCTACCTATCAAACAATAAAATGTTTGAAATTCTTATTATTGCAAATAGCAATGACTAAAAAAATCCTGAGTGGTCTACACTCAACTTTACAATAAGCAAACATAATATCAAACTCGCTAACATAATATCAACATTATATAAATAATACCCGTAATATCAATTTTCAGCGTTTTTAAAGGTATATTGTATATTTTGTATCGGAATATTATGGATTTTTGTAAAGTAATTTAGGGTTACTTCTTTGACAAAATTGCATTTTTCTTTAGTAAGCAGTTAAGGGTTAAAAAATATTTTCTAAAAAATACAATGTACCATAACGCCCCTTTTGGTTAATGTAATTTTGGAAAAAATACTTCATATCATCTCCCATATATTGCTCTATTCAAAGGTATAATTTCATTTTCATCCTTTAAACTGTATGACTTTTATGTTACTCGGAAGCTGTCAGATTCAATTATTAGTCGAAAATTTAGATTTTATTGAAATAAATGTTTTAGTTTCTTTCAAAATCGGAAAATTAAAACTCTGAGGTGACATATTTCATCTGCTAAAAATAAGAATATTTTCAAGTTTAAAAAGGGAAACTTTGTCTTAAATGTTTAATGTAGAAGGAAGTTACTCGTAGATAAATTATGTAAGAGATCCACTGGCTATTGGAACAAAAGCCATATTCTGCTGTAAGAGATTATTTCGTAAGATGAAATCTATACTTTCACTTTTCCAAAATGTTATTACTGTGGTAGTTATACCAATGATATTATATGCAACAGCAATGTGATATACAAAAAATCACATATTGATAAGTGAATCAATCACTATCTGTACTACCTCCAGGAATGAAAGACTTATAAACATTTTCCATTTAGAAATTTATATTATGCCTATTACCCCTAAATAAAATATGGGATATTACATATTATATACCCAAGAAGTTTAATATTATGTTACTTATAGTAAAATTGAGTGTAGGCCACTCCAGATTGTTTATATTTACTTCAATATTTTTTATCAAAATCTAATCATACAGAGTTCTTATTACAGCTTTAATAAATTAAATATAAAAGAATTTTAATCACTTAATATGATATGTAAAAAATAAATGACAACTTACAACTGTAAGCACTAACCAACCATACATTTTGTGATATTTTCAGCGTTTAATGGACAGTTGCCTACTAAACTATTGAAATCAATGTACATTTTGAACGTTCTAACAAATATTATGATATTCTTGGTGTGTTTAAGAACTAGATTGTTTTTAAGTAATATTGAAGGACAGGAAAGGTATTTTTTCGTTCATTACGATAAAAGGGCTATTAATTTTAAAATATATTACTGGTATCTCATGACTTTAAAACTTCGTAACAGATATATAGTCTTACTACAAATATTTCATCATTTTAAATGTTTGAAGAATAATTTTACTCTAAAAGTAACTACTGTTAAGTTTCATCTGTAAAAGGAAGAGAAATTGTTGGTAGATTAACCAAATATAGTTACAGCTATATAAAATAGGAAACACCTTGGAACTTGAAGGAATCGTTATCTGCTGCATATTGAAGAATAAAAGAGGCTTTACGATTCAATATAGTACCAATATATAACAGTACTAATTCTAAAAAAATAGAATTAAGTATAACAATCTAACACAAGAATATTAGTGCAGTTATAGTATCTAACACAACTGAAATTGTGGCTATTAACGGCTGCGCTCAGAAAGGTACCGCCTTTATTGTGGTGACTGGTTATAAATAAGCCACTGTATATTTTAAATAATCTAAGAATATACAGATTACTATGTTATAAAAGAAAAGAAATACTATGTTATAAAATAAATACTTGCTTATGCAGCCTTCTGAGTTGTTTAACTATGGTATGGGTAAAGAAAAACGTCTAGGTACATATGCGCGCAAACTAATATGGTAAAAATATATATGATCAGTGTCCTTACTGGTATAAACTATTTATTTACCATGTCACCATGTTGTATTTATTACAATACTGCAGTTACGGTTGAGCCGAGTGTTTGTTTGTATTTATTTTTTTTTAAAAAGTTAGAACATTTCTTATGTTTCTTGAAATTGTTATTAATGAAGTGGGATAAAATTTATATAAAAAATATTAAATAAGGACAAAAGAAGGTTACAAAACAATAAATCAAAGCATTTATAAATTAAAAATAAATATTATAATGAATAATACAATAATATGAGTGAAGAGCACGTTAATAAAATGAAAGATAAACGTGAAAAAACAAATAGAAGTTGTAAAAAATATGAGTACTCAGAAATATTTTATAGTATCAATAACAGCATTTATTAATATTTCATGTTTTTTATTGCATACTTATAAATATATTAATTTTATAACCCTAGCATTTATTGACACCTTTGTTATGAAATTATGTTTTCCTTAAACAAGAATTCAGTTTATCTATGTTCCCTGTATTTAAATAAACATCTCTCTCCTCTTGTTCTATTTTGTGATTAGGTATTCTTATGCAATATCCATTGAAATATTATACATAATGTAGTAGTATGTTTTAGTATATGAGAAATATAATTTGAGTATCAGAAATATATTTTTGTTGTCCATCTATCTAATTCCATAATTCACAAATTATCTTATTTCAGGATTTATGTTGAGATTTAACTTTTTACCAACTTTTATTAAGAACGTTTTATTTGGTTTGTGAAGAGAAATCCAATAGAAGTCAAAGATGAGACCATCTCTTCAATCATGATTCAATATTTCTTGTAATATTATTGAAGTACTGTCAATATTTGTGAAACACATATTAGAGAAAGAATAACGCCATTAACTGGCGATTCTCTTTGTTTTCTTGTTTAAATATTTCAAATGGCAACACTGACTGTTAAACTAATGCAGCTGGCTTGGTTGCTTGCTGACTTGGGTTGCAGCTTACCAGCCAAGTTATTTTATCAGATTCATTTCAGATACTGAATACATTTTTCATGAAGTTAGAGACTGTGTTGGTCTTTTGCCTGGTCTGCCAACAGATATTGATGTCTATTTGCATTTAATTTCACGTCTCTTCTATTACTCATGATAAGTTTATTATGAGTACTCTTTTATTGATCGATTTATCTTTTTCGATATCAGTCTTGTTTCTCCACAGTATTGATAATGATTGGTTCGTCATTTCAAATTAATAAACAGCTATTTTTTTTTTCTGCAATAAGATGAACTCAACATGAATATTTGAGTTCACAGAAACTATATTTCACATTTGAGTTCTGTGATTCAATCTGAAATATTTTGAAGCTGATGAAAACCATACCGTTTGACGGATGAAAATAAAATCATACCTAATAACAAATCATTATGTGGGGCATGAGCTGTTTTAACCTTTTTAAAATTACACTAACCACAAGGGCGTTAGGATCAATTTTATATTAACAAAAAAAAAATTGTTAACATTAAAGGGCTTATTAAAGAATAATGAAATATTTCCAAAATATTAATCAGAAAATTAGCAGCTAGTTGGATGTGTCTTTGTGCATGTGTATGTGAGTGAGTGTGTGTAGTATGTATAAGAATAGTTGGATGAATGTGAATCCAAGAGTTTTTGGAACTCTACAAGTCACACTGTTTGACCAGTAGAATATATTATTTTCTGTATATATAAAATAGCCCTCACGGTGTACATGAAGTGGATATTTTTTGCTAAATGATGGACTAAAATTGATTACTGATTGAATCTGAAAAGGTTTAACTTGTTCTCACATCAGATCCTAATAAAGTGAACGAATTAATGAATTAAAGTTTAAAAATAGGTTTATAATAGATAATAAGCTTCATAGATTTTTTCCAAAATTGATGGCTCAGAAAAAATGATTGTGGTATATTTTGTGAATTAAGAAAAATTGCTTTTTCGATAAAAAATAGATAATTTTTTTTAGATAAAATTTTTTATCTATAACACAGTAGTATTAATTGTTGGAACGTGAAATAATAGAAAACAAAAAGGAGTTTTGACTTTTGAAGAAGACGATCGAGCATTAAAAACCAGCTTAAAATAATACTTATCGAAACTACTTTTCGAACTTGTTTACATTAATGTACATAATTTTTTTAGACCATAGTGAAATCGATAAAATCTTATAATATACTGAAAACCATAAGCTACTTTTTACTGTGGTATACTTATATGTAAAAAGTATAAACTGTATGACACTATTAACACGAAATAAAGTAAAGAAAAAAAATCTGAAGGAAAGAAGATATTTTCTAGGTAAACATTCATTATGAAAAAAAAAAGACCTGGAGTGTATTAAAATGATTGAGTATGTAGCTTACGAGATGAATCCAAGAATATTTCGATATTATACAGTTGGTAAACTTATATAACAATATACTGAATAGAAATAAAGGCATACAGACACAGTTGACCCTAAATAATATTTTGTTTTTCCTTACTTTGATTCACGCACATTTTTTTGTTTATTTACATTTACTTGAAAAAAAACATTTTTTGGAAAAAAAAGTTTTTTCCCAAAAACGAGTTTTAATAATTTTATTAATTTTCTCTCAGATTCAATATCAGATTCATTTAAAAGAAAAAAAAATTAACATTTCTCGTTTAAAACAAAAATCTCTTTTAAACAGTTTGGTTCACCTGTATTGTCGGTAAAAAAAAAAGGAAAGAAAAGAAAGTTTTATCTCACTAAGCTGTTGAATCCGATGTAATTCCAGACTCAACTACAAAGGATTTAATTTGTCATTCCTAAATCGAAAAGGATACCATTAGCGAGTAAAATTGCTTTTTTCTCGGATTACCGAATGTCTTGGAATAAGAGATATTTTAATATTAATTAAAATGACAAACTAAGCCGGGGCTTGATGAAGGTTGAAAACAAAACAAGGATAGAGCATAATGATTAGGAGGCAGTCATTATATCGGACTTAATTCAATTCTGGTGGCGCTGATTTGAGTCCATTGTCAGGCTGCATCGACTGGCTTCCAATCCAGCCTCAATCATTGCCGAAGCCAAACGATAAAACAGTTTCACCTCTCTAAACCAAGACATTACCCAACTCAAATGATTGCGCCATCTTTACTCTGCAAGCCATTTCTATTTTAGATTACTAATTATTACATCCTTTTCACTAAACTTAATTCATTCAATTTTCCTTTGATTGAAAATTACTAAATTTTAATATAATGATAAAGGAATTATTTCTGTTACAAATTGTACAGTAAATATTTCAGCAGAGTTCTTTAACTTCATATGAATATTTACGGATTTTCTTGAACAGCCATGAAACTCTTTCATTTCTTACTCCTGTCGGTAGTTCATTATACCTGCATGTATATGTTCAAACCACACTAAGAAATGGTAGAAAAAGACTAAGATCTTTCAACTGTAACAAGCGGTCCTCGTCAAAGTTCAAACTCAACCAAAACACAACATGTAGAAACATTATGGCAAGGGGTCGAGAGGAGTGGGTGGAATTAGAGGTATTTGAAGGGTGGAAAGTGGCGGAAATGGCAATAGTAAGGGAGAAATATTTGGGTAAACTAAGGAGTGCAGTAAGAAAAAAGTTAAAAACCTAGCCGCTAGCTGTCAACACTCTTAGCGTATAGTTTTTAACTTTTTTTGTACTGTAAACATAGGAATGTTTGCCCAAACATCTCTCCCTAGACTATTGCTCTTTCCTGCACATTACACCCTTTAAAATGCCTCTTCTCGACACATTTTCTATAATGTTCTACGTGTTGTGTTTTAGTTGAGTCTGGACTCTGACGAAGACCGCTTGTTATGACTGAAAGATCTTAGTCTTTTTCTTCCATTTCTTAATGTGGTTTCAACATTGATTGTCATTTCATATGTTTATTGTGTAATCTTGCTACATATATAGCGTTATATAAGTTTCGAAATGCAGTTCCATTCTACTTCAAATACAATTTCAGATAAGCTTCAATAATAAGTGCATACTATTTGAAGTCTACGGTTAGCAGATTATGTCAATATTTACATACTAGTTTTGTATCACTTAATTTCCGTTATCTTAATGCTAAATATACAATTTTATTTGTTACACTGTTTTATTAGCTAGAAATGTTTGTAGTTGTTTTGGCGCAAATACATATGATGAAGTACCTTTGCATGAAGTAATATTTATCAAAACAATAGGGCACTTTTAACTAGTCAAAATACATACATTTGTTAAATTTCATTGGTATTTGCCAAACTGTTCATCCTGTAGCTTATTTAAAACATTTGGTTCTACATGTACGAAACCATGCGCTGAATCATCAAAAACATGTCGGATATGTGTTCAAGTAATATGAAAACATGTCAATCGTCTCATTATTTTTTTTGATTGTTCGTTAAAATTATATCATAATTTGATACTTCTAATTAAAATTGTTATCATATTAAAAGAAAAATAAAGAGTAAAAATCAACATAGGTGACAGTCATTAAATTTAAGATCCTGACTGACTGACTTAAGATACAAGTTTTCTAGCAATTTGCTTAAGTTTTAACATTTTAAGAAGGGAATTTCGTAATAATTTTTCAAGAGCAACTAGTTGTTCATCAAATTCCTCTTAAATATAGACGAGATACAAAACTGGTAGGGGAAGCTAAGTAGGATTTATGAATTAATAACTCACTTTAAACTTTCTATGTTACTATCAACCACCTTTCCTCAACAGGACCGATGCTATGAGGTGTGTGATTTAAGCATCATTCTGTATTTCTTACGTAATTATTACCAACTGCTTACCATTAATTCGTGTGCCCAAGTTCCCTTACAGAAACTGAGACCTTCTTATGCTTATTTCCAGATGACATTGAAAAAGAATTTGATGTAACCCCGATCAAATTTTATACCAAGACCTGCTGCAAGAATTTAGTAAGAATTAACCACAGAGGTACTTTATCTATGTCTTAAACTTTATTTAAAATCTCATAAAATACTTTAATCAGAGAAAATTGAAACACTAACTCTATTTTACAAAAGAGTATAATTTAGGTCTGATCTTAGAGTTAAATTATGTACCACATAATGAGATTAGGAATACCACATTTATAAGGTGGTAATTAGATAACATCTGGGAGCTTTAATTTATGAATAACTTAAATAATAGTTATAATAAAGAATATAAGTCATATATCAGGAAACAATCAAAAATTACACAAACAGCAAATCATTCCGGGACTAAAATCATAGCTTATGCCATTTATTTCCTGAATTTTTTTTAATGTAGTTTGAAAAGCACATTCTATCAAAAAAAACTCAACTTGGTTGAAATTAGTCAATAACCACTTCTCAAAATCTATTTTTAGGTATAATTATTCTTATTTAATATCATGTTTTAACTTAGAGCAAGTTGGAAATCTTTGATCGGCCCAGATTTAAGGGTACACTTTCTCTCGTGCGAGCTTAATAGAGGGCTGACCTTATTTTCGCTGGTAGTCATTGTTGAGTGCATCTTTGTTGTCGTCACTTAGAACATCACCAGATGGTGTTTTGTTAGCCAAATGAAAGAAGTTGAGATTCTCACAATCAGCTTCTAAGAACTGTTGCCAGAACTTTGCTGAAAATGAATGAAACATAGCGAACTGAATATTATCTGATAATGCCATAAGAACAATCAAAACTCTTAGTATAACGTTGATTATCTGTATTTAAGCTAACAAAAGTGTTTAATGCGCTCAAAGGTATTTTAAAATGGTAAAATAAAGTTGAGGATGTATTAATATCAGTACGTTCATAATAGCTTGTTAAAATTGCTTTGACGACATAATTGTAAAGGGTCAATACCAGTAAAGCCAATTTAAAGTTTACAATTTAAGTCAGCACAAGTAAAAATAATTACTACTAATGAAGATATTTAATATTCCAGAAGAATTGAATACATTCATAATACTTGCTTATGCCACAATAATTTATGCATCAAGCAAAGCTGATTTTGCTTTTAAAGTTATTAAGAGGCAAAAAGTTGAACTTAATAGAGCTACAATGCAAACAAATGTTGATTCTGACCTAAAATTGAGATTGCTAAAATTCATAAATAAAATAATAATAATTAATGAAACCAATAACGTATTTCATAATACTAAAGCATAGTAGTCGGGGTAAACTCAATTTTAGTCGGTAGATCGGGAGTAGATGAGTCGGTGAATATGAGGTGTTGAGGTTGGTCAATATCATAATGTCGGCGTTCAAAGCACAAGGACTAGATATGGAACTACATTTCAGCCATGTGCGGACGGCATGATATGAAATCACGTGCGAGACCTAGTGGGCAATACAGACAAATAGAGCATGAGGCATGTCAACAAGACATTCTCCTCCAATACTTCTATTTAACTACTCACTAGTCAGAATTTTTTAATGAAAATTATAACTAAGACGAAGATGAATTAATTCAAATTTTTTAAAAAAACATTTAAAATTATAAATAAGGGTAACTATTGTGAGTAAATTTGGGCAAAGTTAGCTCAGTGGTTAACTTACTCGTCTCTAGGCTGGTCCGGGGTTCAATCCCCACTTGGCCCTCGATTTATTCACAGGGTAGGTGAATTAATCTAAGTACGTCATCCCTCTGAGAGGAGGTTAAGCAATCGGTCCCAAGCGTGTACGATGTCAGGTACTCATTAAAGATCCCTACTCGAAATGCACTTGAGTTTGGCAAAATTTAGAACTCGCAATGTAGAATCTGTAGAATCACTGATCAAAAAAAAAGACCGTAAATGGCTAACTTTATCACCCGCTAATTGTAAGTATATTAGTACATCAAACCCCATATTATCTCATGGCAGGAGAAATTTTACGATGAGTAAAATCCAGACTAGATACTATTTAAATGTAATGTGCTTAGTAATTAGCCAAAAAATTACAACTATTATCAGAAACTAGAATAACAAACATGAATCAAGCTTTTATTATAATTATAGCAACAAGAGAAATGAGAATACTCAGATTATTCTCAATGAAAAGATGAAGGACAACGTACTTAGATTTATTCGCCTTCCTCGTGAATAAATCGAAGGCCAGAGTGGCAATTGAACCCCAGACAACTAGTTCAGAGACAAGCATGTTTCTCTTGAACTAACCTGGGCCTAACAATTACTGTTTCATTAAATATGTGAATCAATAATTTCTTTATTGCTAGCACTATTACTATGTTATCACAACAACTAGAACAGATTTTTTTTTAATATTATGAAAAACACTTTGCGGATTTTCTATTGATTGTTTCATGGAATACAATATTAAATCTCTGAAAGATATATTTTTCCATAATTTCCTTTAACTTATATGTAAGAAATTCAAAACGAATGTTCTGATCTACACAACAGGAAACTCATTTTGGATTGTTTGAATTCAGCAATAACAAGATTGTTTGGCAACATTTGAAATACGCTGCAACATCTGAGTAAATTCTCTCAGTTTGTAAAGTACAATTCTTTACTCAGAATAAATATTCTTCTTTTCCTTCAATATTTGAGTCTGTTTCATGAAAATATATCTATCATTTTTATTACAAACATTTAATTTGTGAAGAGATTCTTTTAAGTCGATGGCACCATGTATCGTGACTTCATTGACTTCCTTATCCTCCCTACCTTCAATATATACGACTGAAGGGAAGTCCAGTCCAGCTATCACCTTCTTACCTAAAAACAATTCTCCTATGATATCACTTTATTTTTTTTTTAAACGAGAAGTATATCATACAGCTTTTTATCATTGATGTTTTTTACCAAATACTTTAATTAGTATTATTTAAAATGTGCCCAATAGTTCATATCTTACACATCCTCGATAAAATCTTGTTTAGCCCTCTTATATATGCATAAGAAAAATAAACCTCTTTAACATAACCAGTTAGTTATTTTTCTTCTCCCATAATTTTTTAACTGATTTGTAATCCAGGACTATCAGAGGCACAGAATGCTTCGGCACTGCCTATCACACATTACAAAAACTAAGAGCAGAACTATATCATTTGTGATTACATGACGAATAAATGATTTTGAAAGACAAGTTTTTTTATTGATGTTCACTTTATATTCTAAATGTTCTTTAACTCACTGCCATTCAATTTAAAAATTCACTTTTCACTCATATAGAACTTTATAATTTAATATAAAACAATAGTCAGTTATATAATATTAGTGGTCAGACCAAACCTGCAGTGCTTTAGAGTTTTAGAACTACCATAGGATTCCTTTGAACTCAGTCGTCCCCCTCCGAAGAGGGCAAAGCCCGTTATACCAGGACCACGGCGTGCTACTAGAAGTTAATCGGACCCCATCAGGGCGTAATTGTGAGAAGTGTTGTTATCACCTCAAGAGAAACGATTCATAAAGAGAGATTAAAACCTTCCGTTAGCTAATGCCACCTGGTCTATGATAGTTATGTAAACTGAACATATAAGGCCTCGAAGGGGTGGTATCTAACCATCCCCACTTTCAGCTTCCGTCCAGAGCCGAGCCTCTACTGTCAAGTACCAGTTGTTCAGTCCAATCAGCTGAGTTCAAGGTCCTTTCCCACTGGTTTTGGGTCTCTAGCACCATGGTATGCTAAGCAGGCATCCTCCTGAGAATCTACAGCTTCTCACACAGCGACCAAAAGGGCCTACTCAACTTGGGTGAGAACCAACACCCACTTCTAGTCCAACCTCAGTTGTCAGGATGAAGAGAGAACCCTACCATGGGGCCCTGTCGCCCGTAGTACCGACTTACTTTAAAAGTTTCTGATCGAACTCCGGATCAAAGGTCCTACTGAACCTGCTCAGCTGCAGGTAAGGTCAGTGGCCTTTGTAGCCCCTGGTTCAAGAACCTGTGTATATATGTAAGCCGATGCAGCTTGTGATAGATCTGCATGGCCCCACTAAGGGTGGTATCAGTTACCTCATACTTTTGTACAGAAGTTTTAACAGTATAAATTGCAGATGTTGATAGATTTTTACAAATTTTCAGTCTTTAGAATTAATGCTTTATTGACAAACAAAATAGTATTAGTAATAATGCAAATAAATAATATTTCTATCCATAGATTTGTTTTCGCTAAATTTACTAACAAAACACACAAACAAGAACTATAAAGGTTTGGATTACTTATTATATTTTTATGCAATTTTAGCTTATATTGGGTTGTTGTTAAAATAGTGAAAAATGTTATGTTGTTGTTGTGAAAATTGAGTTCCTCAATAGCTGTAGCAATTTCATAAAATTTAGTGACCAAAAACAAGTTACTAACTTAAATTTAAGCTTGATGTCAATATAAACTAATTGCACACGCTGAAATATCAGAGGCACATGTTAGCGAGGCGTTGGGATTGACAGCACCTTGACAACTTAAATAACTCGCTGCCAATGGCTTGCCTAGCCTATCCAAAATATACACTAAAAGTACTGCCGCCCAAGCTAATTAACTCTTCTCTCAAGTAATTAGACGGCAACTTAACAAAGCGCTCCAGACGACGGTCCCAGTTTCACAAAGCCTTCTTCCTAATAAACAATTACCAGATAAGGTTGCTCGTTTGTGCTTGTTTTGATTAAATGTCCCCCAAACAACTTTTACTAAATTTTCTCTTTTAGAAGCTTTTAACACTTCAAATGAAAAGAAATATTAATAATGTCTAGCCCTTCTTAATTATTAAATAAAAAATTCAGTTTTAACTTTTACTAAAAATAAACTTTATTTAACTTTGTCTATTAAAACAATATAAAAAATGTACAAGTTGTTTCCAAATAAACAAAGTAATATTAATGTACTTTTTTTACTAATGGTCAAAGAAAAGGGTCTCTATTCACAAATAAAACTTGTTTTTAATTTTTTCTCTCTGCTATGTACTCTGATAGAAATCATGAGTCGTCTACACTCCCTCAATCACAAACTCAGGGGTAATCAACTTCTTTAACAGATTCTTTGGTTTCTAGCATCAATCTGACAATTATGTTGACTAAATGCATTCCGTAATTGTGGCGCCTAAGAAATATCAAACATGTGTCTTAGAAAGCCTCCTCTTCATATTCAGTAATTTTAAAATCAAAACAAAGCTGAACTTTCTTCTTTTGTTATAGACTTTTGAAAGCTGCTGCTGTAATAATTTCCTTCCAGAAACAACAGTAGCTATGGATAAAAATTTCTATTTTATTTTAAGAAAGACTAAACTGGAAAAGCAATGTAACTGATACTTTGGTTATGGCCACAAGTGGAGTGTTGCGCTGAATGAGAGTCTTCACTGGAACTTGAAGTTTTACCTACACATCTTCTCTCTACACTACTCTAGTAAGTGCAATAGTATCATAAGCATAACTAGCTTTTGTAAACTAGAAACACAAATCTGACTAGAGTGGTCTAACCACTCATTTTAAGTTTGATGTGTAGATTTTTGCGTTGAATGTATCAATTTCATGTTTCCCTTAGTAATCTGCATTATAAAAAAGTGTTGTTAATTTCAGTTATGTTATGTTATACTCTATGTAGTTATCGGTACTTGAAGAGATAAATATATTTTTTAATCATTTTTATTTATTTACACAATTTACTGTAGCAAAATTATTTAGAACCTAGGCTTTTTAAACTTCAAAACTTTTTAGTAAAAATACCATGAAATGATCAAAAGAATATAAATATAAATACACCATATAAAATTTGGTGAATACTAAGCATAAGTAAAAAAATTAAATGTACCATTCTGTGTATTACGTATATGATCATAGACAGAGAAATTACAATATATAATTCCATATCAACTTCCTGAAATAATATTTCATTATTACAAATATATTCAATACATATCAGAATACTCGTAGGTTTGAAATATACGTAAATTTTAAAAAGAGTATAACTTCTAATAATGGATATGAAATATTTTGTTAGCTCTTTATTTAGATTTAGGAAAACGTTTTGCTTCTTAACATGCACATCCAAATTTCTCTCGTTAACCTTATAAAGTATAGTTTTGATGAGAAAAATATATTTTGTGTTTTTTACAAATTTACACATTTGGAGGGCTAATAGAATGAATTTTTGCTGAAATTTGTATGTGTTTGACTGGTCCGTATCTATCAAATACTTTTTGAAAAAAAATTAACAAGTCAAGGCTTTTGAGAAATCTTAATGATAATGTCGTGCAATCAGTTATTATGTGGTATATACTCATTGTAGGGTAAAAATCTAATGAAATGGTCTCCACATTTAAAAATTTTAATGATATAAACAACGCGTTTCGAACACGTAGTGTTCTTTCTCAGGCATTAACTAAAAAATACAATGACACCAGAGAGTTATCTATAGTACAAAGTAAATAAGTACAAAAATTATATTTTATATTCATTTTTGTACTTATTTACTTTGTACTATAGATAACTCTCTGGTGTCATTGTATTTTTTAGTTAATGCCTGAGGAAGAACACTACGTGTTCGAAACGCGTTGTTTATATCATTAAAATTTGTAAATGTAGAGACCATTTCATTAGATTTTTACCCTACAAATCTTAATGATTTTCGCAGATATATAGTTTTTGTATGGCAAAGGACCCTACTCCCTCATTTAACCTACATTTCTTTCATGTTATTACTTGTTCAAAAATACTATTATATTATTAAACACTAAGAAATAATGTATTTCAAATTAATTATATTTGAGAAACATGAGTGTTTGTCTTCTTTCTGTGTTATTGACTTTCACGTTTTAGATATAAATACTACGTTTATCATTTTTCTATTAAATACACGGTGTTTTCATTTAATTATATATTTACCTGTTTTTTTTCTTTCGTTTAAATGAAAGGGTTTGTGCTCATTAAAAATGGCTTTCAATGCTTTGACTCTTGTTTTTTATAGACTTTCTTCTACTGCATAAAAAGAACATTGTTAACAACTGTTTTGTCGTTCTACCCTCCCTTTTCATTTTTAGCTTCAAACCAATTGAAGTTATTTGTTCACCTTTGTGATTTTTCCAGTATCACTTTTTTTTTTTGAAAAAAATCTAATAAAAAAATGGCTTCCTCCGACTTGAAATGGAGAGAGGTTTCCGAAATTAATTAGCGTTGTCAATAGATATTATTGGGAAAACAAACAGTATGACCAGATTTAATGAAGTTATTGCAGTAGGGTTTTTTTATATTAGTCTCATTTTTTACTATTAATATCGGTCCTGTTAATGTTTTACTGATATGCCTGTGTATAGTGCTACAACAAAAAATTCTGTTAGGGAAGATAGAAATTATATTGTTTCGATAAGGCAATGAATTAACAAATTAATTCATTATAACATGTCTAAGGATTTACAGCCTCTGTGATAGTGACAAAGTAAAAATTAATTTTCTATTGGGATAACGATGACACGTTAGATGTTTTTTTCAACATTGTTAAACTATTTAAATATCATTTTGTAAAAATATATAGCCTCTAACTATTGTATTTTTCTCTGCCAATAATGCTTATCATCAGTTAATATTCTCACTGGTCAAATAGTTTATTATGATGAATCATCATTACATGTGTAATATTTGAAATTTCCTGAAAGATTCTTTGATCTTCTAGAAAATTAAAAGAATTCTCTTAGGTATTAAATTTAAAGATGGTTAAACTATTAAAGTGATAAATGAAATAACTGATGACAATTTCATATCAGATTATTTATTTATAATATTTCATTGAATACACATTGTACTTATCAAAGGAACACAATAACACCATAACATACTAAATGAACCAAAAGTGACATAATTTGCCTGTTTGGCAACTCGTGTTTAAATTAACAATAGAGAAAGTTTAGTAAAATTAATCTAAAACTACTTCGCAGTCATGAAACGTGAATTTAAGTGTAAACACATTAGTAGCCTATGTTGTTTTAAAAGAAAATAAAGAGGGAGAAGTTAGGGACTTTTCTAAACTTGATGAAACTTCCAATAATCTGCTCAGGAGCAGTGGAAAACTAATTATGAAGTGCATCTGAATTGCTAGTCCTCACGATTTATATAATGCACGCTCACATGTATCCATAGAGTTACAGAGCTGCCTTCTATCAATAAACATTTATTATTTATTCTAATTGTCTTAAGCTGTAGAGTGGTATTTGCATCTTTATGTAAATAGCAATAATAAAAGAAAATTTTAGTTTGTCTTGAATATTTTCAAAAATTTTTGATAAATATAAAATGATTTATAATTGTTTTCAGTTGTAAAATAAATATTTCAAGCTATTGAAAGGCAAATTTACTGATTTAGGTACAGCGGCAAGTTGTGTCATGTATAAGAAAATGAATAATTGGGGTAAATGTAACCATCTAAATAAAACTCTTCAATAATAATACTGTGGACTAAGAGATAACTAGGGTACATATTTGAGAGTCAGTTGATGTATATATTTGTAGTTGTTAATCACTGGTGCTGACATAGAGTTTATTTTAATATAGAAATCTAGTAATCATAACTAATACCATACTAGTTAATTTATCATATTACAGTAGCTTACAAGAACGATAAGCGATGTCAAACAGTAAATTACGTAATACTCGTAAACAGTAATTACGTAAACAGTAATACTCGTAGTTATGTGCAGCCGTACCCGTAGTATTATAGGACAAAAATGTTTGAAATAGATAATGAAACGTTTGGACAGATATAACAGAAGGTTATTAAGTAGAAAATTAAGTCTTCATGATGTTTTAGGGAAGAGGAAATATTGACTGTTCGATTAGAGTCTAAAGAAGGAAATTTATATGGACAAGTTTTTTTTTGTGGATTGGTCGTGACTACATTGAACACCAATCTTCTAAAAAAAATCCAAGTCTGTTTGAGATTCACGGACATCAGAATAAAACAAAAGCATAGATTTTGTGCAGTGTGTTATCTTATCTCGGGCCGACCACGGAAGAGGAGTCAGATGAAACCAGGACAGTCATGACCTTGAAGACATATTTAAAAGAATAATCAGCAATATTTTTTGAAAATATTCAACAGATACAAAAATATTATCAGAAACTCCAGCCTTTACTTATGAGGAATTTCGTAAATTTCAATTAACTTTAATGGCAATGCGCATATACTAATAAAATATATCCAATAAACTGTTACCCCCAGTGAATGGATAAAACTTCATCCATCAATAATGTTTTTCTATAGATGTAAATGTTATACATATAATTTATAAATATCAAATATTTTTCACTAAGTTTTAAAGCGATTGTTTTTTATCCTCATTTCTCTATATTTCTATTGCATATTTTCAACTGTTCAAGTAATCTTTTAGAAGCACTAAAAATCAACTTAGAAAACAGATTTTTAACCATATTTGTCTAATCTCTAATAGATTTATGAATCTTATAGGAAAAAATTATTTAGATTAAAAGTTCGTACTAAGCCCACTCAGCACTTATATTTTACTAGATGGCCATAAACATTTAAACAAGCACTGACAGCAAACTCTCTCTGGAGTCCAAATGAAGTAAATTGGGTGATATGTTGGTGACTGGACAGCTATGACAATAAATCGAGGTGATCGATAAAAACCACCCTTCTCTTATACGTCAGAGCTTGACAAACGCGCTTCAGGTATATATCAACCGCCTTTATTTTAGTGTGACTTATACTATTAAACCACTTAAAGTCTTTTCGTATGATCAGATTATTATCTAAAAATGCCTGAATAATTTTAATTTCTACATAATGAAGGAACATTTATTTTTTATAGAGTTGTTTATGAAATCCTCTACTTTAATTTAATAGTTAGAAATTAACTGACTTAAAAATCTATAAATAGTGAAATTTAGTTTTAATTATAGATGTCACTGTGTGTCTTTGTGGTGAGTGAGTGGGTAGGTTTGTGTTTATGTAAGTATGTGTCTTTGTGGTGAGTGGGTGGGTAGGTTTGTGGTTAGGTAAGTATGTGTCTTTGTGGTGAGTGGGTGGGTAGGTTTGTGTTTGTATAAGTATGTGTCTTTGTGGTGAGTGAGTGGGTAGGTTTGTGGTTATGTAAGTATGTGTCTTTGTGGTGAGTGGGTGAATAGGTTTGTGTTTGTATAAGTATGTGTCGTTGTGGTGAGTGGGTGGGTAGGTTTGTGGTTATGTAAGTATGTGTCTTTGTGGTGAGTGGGTGAATAGGTTTGTGTTTGTATAAGTATGTGTCTTTGTGGTGAGTGGGTGGGTAGGTTTGTGGTTATGTAAGTATGTGTCTTTGTGGTGAGTGGGTGGGTAGGTTTGTGTTTGTATAAGTATGTGTCTTTGTGGTGAGTGAGTGGGTAGGTTTGTGGTTATGTAAGTATGTGTCTTTGTGGTGAGTGGGTAAATAGGTTTGTGTTTGTATAAGTATGTGTCGTTGTGGTGAGTGGGTGGGTAGGTTTGTGGTTATGTAAGTATGTGTCTTTGTGGTGAGTGGGTGAATAGGTTTGTGTTTGTATAAGTATGTGTCTTTGTGGTGAGTGGGTGGGTAGGTTTGTGGTTATGTAAGTATGTGTCTTTGTGGTGAGTGGGTGAATAGGTTTGTGTTTGTATAAGTATGTGTCTTTGTGGTGAGTGGGTGGGTAGGTTTGTGGTTATGTAAGTATGTGTCTTTGTGGTGAGTGGGTCCAGTATTGTGGGCTTACCTGTTTGAAATCCTATTAGTTGAACTGCTGGACGCCGGCCATACGCCTATCGCATACGTGGATGATTTGGTCCTGGTAGTGCGAGCCGGGTCCAGGAGGGAAATTGAGGAGAAGGCCAACCACTCACTGACAATAGTGAACAAATGGTGCGCATATGCAAAGGTGCAGCTATCCCTTGGTAAGTGCTCTGGATTAATGCTAAAAGGGACTCTCAACAGAGGAAGCATGCCTCGGGTTTTTTCTGAGGGCACCAGAATCAATTTCAAGTCAGACGTCAAGTATTTGGGAGTCACGATTGGTGAGAGGTTCAATTTTATAAAGCACATAAACGAAATGGCAGGGAGAGCCTTAGTAAAGTTCATGTGCGTTGGTAGGCTCTCCGGGCCGAGTTGGGGTATCGGAGGACGATCCCGGGGTCTTTTGTATGGTGCCATTTTTGAAGCCATAATGCTCCATGGAGCACCTATTTGGGCACCGTGCTTGAACTCAGGACATTGGAAGACCCTGATCTCTCACCAACGCAGGGCACTTTTGGCAGTCACCAAGGGATATAGAACGACGTCTGCCCTGGCAACACAGGTGTTGGCGGGACGCATGCCCATTGACATCAGGGTGAAACTCAGAGTTGAGCTGTTCTTCCTGAAGAGAGGGTACAGGCCGAAATGGATTACCTACTCTCCGGAAGAGGTCGGGGACAGGAAGATACAGCTTAGGCAATGGGCAGTGCGTTTGTGGCAGGCAAGATGGGACGAGGGCGAAGTTGGTAGGTGGACCTACCGTTTCCTACCAAGCGTGGAGGCCAGGATGAGTATGCCTGTCCTCCCAATTGAGCATTGGCTCGCGCAAGTCCTCAGTGGGCATGGAGATTTCGGGGCTTATCTAGCCAGGTTCAAGAAACGAGATAGCCCAGGCTGCTGTTGTGGGGCTCCGATAGAGAGCGTGGCCCACATACTGGAGGAGTGCCCCAGATACGCCAGGGAGCGATTTGAGTATGAGATGGCGACTGGGAGGCTGGTAGCAGAGACGTACCGGGGAGCCCTTACACTGGGTCGCAGGGAGTTTTTTAATTTCATCTATAGGGTAAGGAGACGACGAGGGACGCCGGGAGCCACGCCGCCCAACGCGTACTAGGGTCAGGTGCCGTTGTGCGGTTGTCTGGCCTTTCGTGGCCTTACATAGAGGGTTCTTTCTTTTAAATTTTTATTAACTATGATGGTTGAGGGTTTTTCTTTTGGCTTTGGTTCTAAGTTTTCTATTGTGGGATTATTTTTCTTTGTGTTTTTGTGACTTTGGTTTAAGGTTTTTTCCTGGTATGTGGTACGGTATAGTCTTGTGGTGTTGGTGGTTATGTTTGTGATGTAGGGTCGTGGAAGCTCGCCTCCGCGCGGTCCACCTCGGGCGTATCTCGGGAGCTGATAGTGGTCCTTTCTTATTGGATGGGCCTTGGTGCCCCCGAGATGCGGCGAAAGAGCTTTCACGCTAAAAAGCATCAATCTGTGTTGCTATTATACGTGATATGGCCGGAAGGCTGGGTACACGCTCTAATATCAAAACAGGTGAGTGGGTGAATAGGTTTGTGTTTGTATAAGTATGTGTCGTTGTGGTGAGTGGGTGGGTAGGTTTGTGGTTATGTAAGTATGTGTCTTTGTGGTGAGTGGGTGAATAGGTTTGTGTTTGTATAAGTATGTGTCTTTGTGGTGAGTGGGTGGGTAGGTTTGTGGTTATGTAAGTATGTGTCTTTGTGGTGAGTGGGTGAATAGGTTTGTGTTTGTATAAGTATGTGTCTTTGTGGTGAGTGGGTGGGTAGGTTTGTGGTTATGTAAGTATGTGTCTTTGTGGTGAGTGGGTGAATAGGTTTGTGTTTGTATAAGTATGTGTCTTTGTGGTGAGTGGGTGGGTAGGTTTGTGGTTATGTAAGTATGTGTCTTTGTGGTGAGTGGGTGAATAGGTTTGTGTTTGTATAAGTATGTGTCTTTGTGGTGAGTGGGTGGGTAGGTTTGTGGTTATGTAAGTATGTGTCTTTGTGGTGAGTGGGTGAATAGGTTTGTGTTTGTATAAGTATGTGTCTTTGTGGTGAGTGAGTGGGTAGGTTTGTGGTTATGTAAGTATGTGTCTTTGTGGTGAGTGGGTGAATAGGTTTGTGTTTGTATAAGTATGTGTCTTTGTGGTGAGTGGGTGGGTAGGTTTGTGGTTAGGTAAGTATGTGTCTTTGTGGTAAGTGGGTGGGTAGGTTTGTGTTTGTATAAGTATGTGTCTTTGTGGTGAGTGAGTGGGTCGGTTTGTGGTTATATAAGTATGTGTCTTTGTGGTGAGTGGGTGGGTAGGTTTGTGTTTGTATAAGTATGTGTCTTTGTGGTGAGTGAGTGGGTAGGTTTGTGGTTATGTAAGTATGTGTCTTTGTGGTGAGTGGGTGAATAGGTTTGTGTTTGTATAAGTATGTGTCTTTGTGGTGAGTGGGTGGGTAGGTTTGTGGTTAGGTAAGTATGTATCTTTGTGGTGAGTGGGTGGGTAGGTTTGTGTTTGTATAAGTATGTGTCTTTGTGGTGAGTGAGTGGGTAGGTTTGTGGTTATGTAAGTATGTGTCTTTGTGGTGAGTGGGTGGGTAGGTTTGTGTTTGTATAAGTATGTGTCTTTGTGGTGAGTGAGTGGGTAGGTTTGTGGTTATGTAAGTATGTGTCTTTGTGGTGAGTGGGTGAATAGGTTTGTGTTTGTATAAGTATGTGTCTTTGTGGTGAGTGGGTGGGTAGGTTTGTGGTTAGGTAAGTATGTGTCTTTGTGGTGAGTGGGTGGGTAGGTTTGTGTTTGTATAAGTATGTGTCTTTGTGGTGAGTGAGTGGGTAGGTTTGTGGTTATGTAAGTATGTGTCTTTGTGGTGAGTGGGTGGGTAGGTTTGTGTTTGTATAAGTATGTGTCTTTGTGGTGAGTGGGTGGGTAGGTTTGTGGTTAGGTAAGTATGTGTCTTTGTGGTGAGTGGGTGGGTAGGTTTGTGTTTGTATAAGTATGTGTCTTTGAGGTGAGTGAGTGCGTAGGTTTGTGGTTATGTAAGTATGTGTCTTTGTGGTGAGTGGGTGAATAGGTTTGTGTTTGTATAAGTATGTGTCGTTGTGGTGAGTGGGTGGGTAGGTTTGTGGTTATGTAAGTATGTGTCTTTGTGGTGAGTGGGTGAATAGGTTTGTGTTTGTATAAGTATGTGTCTTTGTGGTGAGTGGGTGGGTAGGTTTGTGGTTATGTAAGTATGTGTCTTTGTGGTGAGTGGGTGAATAGGTATGTGTTTGTATAAGTATGTGTCTTTGTGGTGAGTGGGTGGATAGGTTTGTGGTTATGTAAGCATGTGTCTTTGTGGTGAGTGGGTGAATAGGTTTGTGTTTGTATAAGTATGTGTCGTTGTGGTGAGTGGGTGGGTAGGTTTGTGGTTATGTAAGTATGTGTCTTTGTGGTCTGTGGGTGAATAGGTTTGTGTTTGTATAAGTATGTGTCTTTGTGGTGAGTGGGTGGGTAGGTTTGTGGTTATGTAAGTATGTGTCTTTGTGGTGAGTGGGTGAATAGGTTTGTGTTTGTATAAGTATGTGTCTTTGTGGTGAGTGGGTGGGTAGGTTTGTGGTTATGTAAGTATGTGTCTTTGTGGTGAGTGGGTGAATAGGTTTGTGTTTGTATAAGTATGTGTCTTTGTGGTGAGTGGGTGGGTAGGTTTGTGGTTATGTAAGTATGTGTCTTTGTGGTGAGTGGGTGAATAGGTTTGTGTTTGTATAAGTATGTGTCTTTGTGGTGAGTGGGTGGGTAGGTTTGTGGTTATGTAAGTATGTGTCTTTGTGGTGAGTGGGTGAATAGGTTTGTGTTTGTATAAGTATGTGTCTTTGTGGTGAGTGGGTGGGTAGGTTTGTGGTTATGTAAGTATGTGTCTTTGTGGTGAGTGGGTGAATAGGTTTGTGTTTGTATAAGTATTGTCTTTGTGGTAAGTGGGTGGGTAGGTTTGTGGTTATGTATTATGTGTCTTTGTGGTGAGTGGGTGAATAGGTTTGTGTTTGTATAAGTATGTGTCTTTGTGGTGAGTGGGTGGGTAGGTTTGTGGTTATGTAAGTATGTGTCTTTGTGGTGAGTGGGTGAATAGGTTTGTGTTTGTATAAGTATGTGTCTTTGTGGTGAGTGGGTGGGTAGGTTTGTGGTTATGTAAGTATGTGTCTTTGTGGTGAGTGGGTGAATAGGTTTGTGTTTGTATAAGTATGTGTCTTTGTGGTGAGTGAGTGGGTAGGTTTGTGGTTATGTAAGTATGTGTCTTTGTGGTGAGTGGGTGGGTAGGTTTGTGTTTGTATAAGTATGTGTCTTTGTGGTGAGTGAGTGGGTAGGTTTGTGGTTATGTAAGTATGTGTCTTTGTGGTGAGTGGGTGAATAGGTTTGTGTTTGTATAAGTATGTGTCTTTGTGGTGAGTGAGTGGGTAGGTTTGTGGTTATGTAAGTATGTGTCTTTGTGGTGAGTGGGTGGGTAGGTTTGTGTTTGCATAAGTATGTGTCTTTGTGGTGAGTGAGTGGGTAGGTTTGTGGTTATGTAAGTATGTGTCTTTGTGGTGAGTGGGTGGGTAGGTTTGTGTTTGTATAAGTATGTGTCTTTGTGGTGAGTGAGTGGGTAGGTTTGTGGTTATGTAAGTATGTGTCTTTGTGGTGAGTGGGTGAATAGGTTTGTGTTTGTATAAGTATGTGTCTTTGTGGTGAGTGGGTGGGTAGGTTTGTGGTTAGGTAAGTATGTGTCTTTGTGGTGAGTGGGTGGGTAGGTTTGTGTTTGTATAAGTATGTGTCTTTGTGGTGAGTGAGTGGGTAGGTTTGTGGTTATGTAAGTATGTGTCTTTGTGGTGAGTGGGTGGGTAGGTTTGTGTTTGTATAAGTATGTGTCTTTGTGGTGAGTGGGTGGGTAGGTTTGTGGTTAGGTAAGTATGTGTCTTTGTGGTGAGTGGGTGGGTAGGTTTGTGTTTGTATAAGTATGTGTCTTTGTGGTGAGTGAGTGGGTAGGTTTGTGGTTATGTAAGTATGTGTCTTTGTGGTGAGTGGGTGAATAGGTTTGTGTTTGTATAAGTATGTGTCGTTGTGGTGAGTGGGTGGGTAGGTTTGTGGTTATGTAAGTATGTGTCGTTGTGGTGAGTGGGTGAATAGGTTTGTGTTTGTATAAGTATTTGTCTTTGTGGTGAGTGGGTGGGTAGGTTTGTGGTTATGTAAGTATGTGTCTTTGTGGTGAGTGGGTGAATAGGTTTGTGTTTGTATAAGTATGTGTCTTTGTGGTGAGTGGGTGGGTAGGTTTGTGCTTATGTAAGTATGTGTCTTTGTGGTGAGTGGGTGAATAGGTTTGTGTTTGTATAAGTATGTGTCATTGTGGTGAGTGGGTGGGTAGGTTTGTGGTTATGTAAGTATGTGTCTTTGTGGTGAGTGGGTGAATAGGTTTGTGTTTGTATAAGTATGTGTCTTTGTGGTGAGTGGGTGGGTAGGTTTGTGGTTATGTAAGTATGTGTCTTTGTGGTGAGTGGGTGAATAGGTTTGTGTTTGTATAAGTATGTGTCTTTGTGGTGAGTGGGTGGGTAGGTTTGTGGTTATGTAAGTATGTGTCATTGTGGTGAGTGGGTGAATAGGTTTGTGTTTGTATAAGTATGTGTCTTTGTGGTGAGTGGGTGGGTAGGTTTGTGGTTATGTAAGTATGTGTCTTTGTTTTGAGTGGGTGAATAGGTTTGTGTTTGTATAAGTATGTGTCTTTGTGGTGAGTGGGTGGGTAGGTTTGTGGTTATGTAAGTATGTGTCTTTGTGGTGAGTGGGTGAATAGGTTTGTGTTTGTATAAGTATGTGTCGTTGTGGTGAGTGGGTGGGTAGGTTTGTGGTTATGTAAGTATGTGTCTTTGTGGTGAGTGGGTGAATAGGTTTGTGTTTGTATAAGTATGTGTCTTTGTGGTGAGTGGGTGGGTAGGTTTGTGGTTATGTAAGTATGTGTCTTTGTGGTGAGTGGGTGAATAGGTTTGTGTTTGTATAAGTATGTGTCTTTGTGGTGAGTGGGTGGGTAGGTTTGTGGTTATGTAAGTATGTGTCTTTGTGGTGAGTGGGTGGTAGGTTTGTGTTTGTATAAGTATGTGTCTTTGTGGTGAGTGAGTGGGTAGGTTTGTGGTTATGTAAGTATGTGTCTTTGTGGTGAGTGGGTGGGTAGGTTTGTGTTTGTATAAGTATGTGTCTTTGTGGTGAGTGAGTGGGTAGGTTTGTGGTTATGTAAGTATGTGTCTTTGTGGTGAGTGGGTGAATAGGTTTGTGTTTGTATAAGTATGTGTCTTTGTGGTGAGTGGGTGGGTAGGTTTGTGGTTAGTAAGTATGTGTCTTTGTGGTGAGTGGGTGGGATAGGTTTGTGTTTGTATAAGTATGTGTCTTTGTGGTGAGTGAGTGGGTAGGTTTGTGGTTATGTAAGTATGTGTCTTTGTGGTGAGTGGGTGGGTAGGTTTGTGTTTGTATAAGTATGTGTCTTTGTGGTGAGTGAGTGGGTAGGTTTGTGGTTATGTAAGTATGTGTCTTTGTGGTGAGTGGGGTGAATAGGTTTGTGTTTGTATAAGTATGTGTCTTTGTGGTGAGTGGGTGGGTAGGTTTGTGGTTAGTAAGTATGTGTCTTTGTGGTGAGTGGGTGGGTAGGTTTGTGTTTGTATAAGTATGTGTCTTTGTGGTGAGTGAGTGGGTAGGTTTGTGGTTATGTAAGTATGTGTCTTTGTGGTGAGTGGGTGATAGGTTTGTGTTTGTATAAGTATGTGTCTTTGTGGTGAGTGGGTGGGTAGGTTTGTGGTTAGGTAAGTATGTGTCTTTGTGGTGAGTGGGTGGGTAGGTTTGTGTTTGTATAAGTATGTGTCTTTGTGGTGAGTGGTGGGTAGGTTTGTGGTTATGTAAGTATGTGTCTTTGTGGTGAGTGGGTGAATAGGTTTGTGTTTGTATAAGTATGTGTCTTTGTGGTGAGTGGGTGGGTAGGTTTGTGGTTATGTAAGTATGTGTCTTTGTGGTGAGTGGGTGTATAGGTTTGTGTTTGTATAAGTATGTGTCTTTGTGGTGAGTGGGTGGGTAGGTTTGTGGTTATGTAAGTATGTGTCTTTGTGGTGAGTGGGTGAATAGGTTTGTGTTTGTATAAGTATGTGTCTTTGTGGTGAGTGGTGGGTAGGTTTGTGGTTATGTAAGTATGTGTCTTTGTGGTGAGTGGGTGAATAGGTTTGTGTTTGTATAAGTATGTGTCTTGTGGTGAGTGGGTGGGTAGGTTTGTGGTTATGTAAGTATGTGTCTTTGTGGTGAGTGGGTGAATAGGTTTGTGTTTGTATAAGTATGTGTCTTTGTGGTGAGTGGGTGGGTAGGTTTGTGGTTATGTAAGTATGTGTCTTTGTGGTGAGTGGGTGAATAGGTTTGTGTTTGTATAAGTATGTGTCTTTGTGGTGAGTGGGTGGGTAGGTTTGTGGTTATGTAAGTATGTGTCTTTGTGGTGAGTGGGTGAATAGGTTTGTGTTTGTATAAGTATGTGTCTTTGTGGTGAGTGGAGTGGGTAGGTTTGTGGTTATGTAAGTATGTGTCTTTGTGGTGAGTGGGTGAATAGGTTTGTGTTTGTATAAGTATGTGTCTTTGTGGTGAGTGGGTGGGTAGGTTTGTGGTTATGTAAGTATGTGTCTTTGTGGTGAGTGGGTGAATAGGTTTGTGTTTGTATAAGTATGTGTCTTTGTGGTGAGTGGGTGGGTAGGTTTGTGGTTATGTAAGTATGTGTCTTTGTGGTGAGTGGGTGAATAGGTTTGTGTTTGTATAAGTATGTGTCTTTGTGGTGAGTGGGTGGGTAGGTTTGTGGTTATGTAAGTATGTGTCTTTGTGGTGAGTGGGTGAATAGGTTTGTGTTTGTATAAGTATGTGTCTTTGTGGTGAGTGGGTGGGTAGGTTTGTGGTTATGTAAGTATGTGTCTTTGTGGTGAGTGGGTGAATAGGTTTGTGTTTGTATAAGTATGTGTCTTTGTGGTGAGTGGGTGGGTAGGTTTGTGGTTATGTAAGTATGTGTCTTTGTGGTGAGTGGGTGAATAGGTTTGTGTTTGTATAAGTATGTGTCTTTGTGGTGAGTGGGTGGGTAGGTTTGTGGTTATGTAAGTATGTGTCTTTGTGGTGAGTGGGTGAATAGGTTTGTGTTTGTATAAGTATGTGTCTTTGTGGTGAGTGAGGTGGGTAGGTTTGTGGTTATGTAAGTATGTGTCTTTGTGGTGAGTGGGTGAATAGGTTTGTGTTTGTATAAGTATGTGTCTTTGTGGTGAGTGGGTGGGTAGGTTTGTGGTTATGTAAGTATGTGTCTTTGTGGTGAGTGGGTGGAATAGGTTTGTGTTTGTATAAGTATGTGTCTTTGTGGTGAGTGGAGTGGGTAGGTTTGTGGTTATGTAAGTATGTGTCTTTGTGGTGAGTGGGTGAATAGGTTTGTGTTTGTATAAGTATGTGTCTTTGTGGTGAGTGAGTGGGTAGGTTTGTGGTTATGTAAGTATGTGTCTTTGTGGTGAGTGGGTGGAATAGGTTTGTGTTTGTATAAGTATGTGTCTTTGTGGTGAGTGGGTGGGTAGGTTTGTGGTTATGTAAGTATGTGTCTTTGTGGTGAGTGGGTGAATAGGTTTGTGTTTGTATAAGTATGTGTCTTTGTGGTGAGTGGGTGGGTAGGTTTGTGGTTATGTAAGTATGTGTCTTTGTGGTGAGTGGGTGAATAGGTTTGTGTTTGTATAAGTATGTGTCTTTGTGGTGAGTGGGTGGGTAGGTTTGTGGTTATGTAAGTATGTGTCTTTGTGGTGAGTGGGTGAA
Organism: Hermatobates lingyangjiaoensis; assembly: GCA_026182355.1. Classification (NCBI taxonomy): domain Eukaryota; kingdom Metazoa; phylum Arthropoda; class Insecta; order Hemiptera; family Hermatobatidae; genus Hermatobates; species Hermatobates lingyangjiaoensis. The sequence continues at coordinate 133,121 of JAPFBL010000245.1, forward strand.
TAGGTTTGTGTTTGTATAAGTATGTGTCTTTGTGGTGAGTGGGTGGGTAGGTTTGTGGTTATGTAAGTATGTGTCTTTGTGGTGAGTGGGTGAATAGGTTTGTGTTTGTATAAGTATGTGTCTTTGTGGTGAGTGGGTGGGTAGGTTTGTGGTTATGTAAGTATGTGTCTTTGTGGTGAGTGGGTGGAATAGGTTTGTGTTTGTATAAGTATGTGTCTTTGTGGTGAGTGGTGGGTAGGTTTGTGGTTATGTAAGTATGTGTCTTTGTGGTGAGTGGGTGAATAGGTTTGTGTTTGTATAAGTATGTGTCTTTGTGGTGAGTGGGTGGGTAGGTTTGTGGTTATGTAAGTATGTGTCTTTGTGGTGAGTGGGTGAATAGGTTTGTGTTTGTATAAGTATGTGTCTTTGTGGTGAGTGGGTGGGTAGGTTTGTGGTTATGTAAGTATGTGTCTTTGTGGTGAGTGGGTGGAATAGGTTTGTGTTTGTATAAGTATGTGTCTTTGTGGTGAGTGGGTGGGTAGGTTTGTGGTTATGTAAGTATGTGTCTTTGTGGTGAGTGGGTGAATAGGTTTGTGTTTGTATAAGTATGTGTCTTTGTGGTGAGTGGGTGGGTAGGTTTGTGGTTATGTAAGTATGTGTCTTTGTGGTGAGTGGGTGAATAGGTTTGTGTTTGTATAAGTATGTGTCTTTGTGGTGAGTGGGTGGGTAGGTTTGTGGTTATGTAAGTATGTGTCTTTGTGGTGAGTGGGTGAATAGGTTTGTGTTTGTATAAGTATGTGTCTTTGTGGTGAGTGGGTGGGTAGGTTTGTGGTTATGTAAGTATGTGTCTTTGTGGTGAGTGGGTGGAATAGGTTTGTGTTTGTATAAGTATGTGTCTTTGTGGTGAGTGGGTGGGTAGGTTTGTGGTTATGTAAGTATGTGTCTTTGTGGTGAGTGGGTGAATAGGTTTGTGTTTGTATAAGTATGTGTCTTTGTGGTGAGTGGGTGGGTAGGTTTGTGGTTATGTAAGTATGTGTCTTTGTGGTGAGTGGGTGAATAGGTTTGTGTTTGTATAAGTATGTGTCTTTGTGGTGAGTGGAGTGGGTAGGTTTGTGGTTATGTAAGTATGTGTCTTTGTGGTGAGTGGGTGGATAGGTTTGTGTTTGTATAAGTATGTGTCTTTGTGGTGAGTGAGTGGGTAGGTTTGTGGTTATGTAAGTATGTGTCTTTGTGGTGAGTGGGTGAATAGGTTTGTGTTTGTATAAGTATGTGTCTTTGTGGTGATGTGGTGGGTAGGTTTGTGGTTATGTAAGTATGTGTCTTTGTGGTGAGTGGGTGAATAGGTTTGTGTTTGTATAAGTATGTGTCTTTGTGGTGAGTGGGTGGGTAGGTTTGTGGTTATGTAAGTATGTGTCTTTGTGGTGAGTGGGTGAATAGGTTTGTGTTTGTATAAGTATGTGTCTTTGTGGTGAGTGGGTGGGTAGGTTTGTGGTTATGTAAGTATGTGTCTTTGTGGTGAGTGGGTGAATAGGTTTGTGTTTGTATAAGTATGTGTCTTTGTGGTGAGTGAGTGGGTAGGTTTGTGGTTATGTAAGTATGTGTCTTTGTGGTGAGTGGGTGAATAGGTTTGTGTTTGTATAAGTATGTGTCTTTGTGGTGAGTGGGTGGGTAGGTTTGTGGTTATGTAAGTATGTGTCTTTGTGGTGAGTGGGTGAATAGGTTTGTGTTTGTATAAGTATGTGTCTTTGTGGTGAGTGAGGTGGGTAGGTTTGTGGTTATGTAAGTATGTGTCTTTGTGGTGAGTGGGTGAATAGGTTTGTGTTTGTATAAGTATGTGTCTTTGTGGTGAGTGGGTGGGTAGGTTTGTGGTTATGTAAGTATGTGTCTTTGTGGTGAGTGGGTGAATAGGTTTGTGTTTGTATAAGTATGTGTCTTTGTGGTGAGTGAGTGGGTAGGTTTGTGGTTATGTAAGTATGTGTCTTTGTGGTGAGTGGGTGAATAGGTTTGTGTTTGTATAAGTATGTGTCTTTGTGGTGAGTGGGTGGGTAGGTTTGTGGTTATGTAAGTATGTGTCTTTGTGGTGAGTGGGTGAATAGGTTTGTGTTTGTATAAGTATGTGTCTTTGTGGTGAGTGGGTGGGTAGGTTTGTGGTTATGTAAGTATGTGTCTTTGTGGTGAGTGGGTGAATAGGTTTGTGTTTGTATAAGTATGTGTCTTTGTGGTGAGTGGGTGGGTAGGTTTGTGGTTATGTAAGTATGTGTCTTTGTGGTGAGTGGGTGAATAGGTTTGTGTTTGTATAAGTATGTGTCTTTGTGGTGAGTGGGTGGGTAGGTTTGTGGTTATGTAAGTATGTGTCTTTGTGGTGAGTGGGTGAATAGGTTTGTGTTTGTATAAGTATGTGTCTTTGTGGTGAGTGGGTGGGTAGGTTTGTGGTTATGTAAGTATGTGTCTTTGTGGTGAGTGGGTGAATAGGTTTGTGTTTGTATAAGTATGTGTCTTTGTGGTGAGTGGTGGGTAGGTTTGTGGTTATGTAAGTATGTGTCTTTGTGGTGAGTGGGTGAATAGGTTTGTGTTTGTATAAGTATGTGTCTTTGTGGTGAGTGGGTGGGTAGGTTTGTGGTTATGTAAGTATGTGTCTTTGTGGTGAGTGGGTGAATAGGTTTGTGTTTGTATAAGTATGTGTCTTTGTGGTGAGTGGGTGGGTAGGTTTGTGGTTATGTAAGTATGTGTCTTTGTGGTGAGTGGGTGAATAGGTTTGTGTTTGTATAAGTATGTGTCTTTGTGGTGAGTGGGTGGGTAGGTTTGTGGTTATGTAAGTATGTGTCTTTGTGGTGAGTGGGTGAATAGGTTTGTGTTTGTATAAGTATGTGTCTTTGTGGTGAGTGGGTGGGTAGGTTTGTGGTTATGTAAGTATGTGTCTTTGTGGTGAGTGGGTGAATAGGTTTGTGTTTGTATAAGTATGTGTCTTTGTGGTGAGTGGGTGGGTAGGTTTGTGGTTATGTAAGTATGTGTCTTTGTGGTGAGTGGGTGAATAGGTTTGTGTTTGTATAAGTATGTGTCTTTGTGGTGAGTGGTGGGTAGGTTTGTGGTTATGTAAGTATGTGTCTTTGTGGTGAGTGGGTGAATAGGTTTGTGTTTGTATAAGTATGTGTCTTTGTGGTGAGTGGGTGGGTAGGTTTGTGGTTATGTAAGTATGTGTCTTTGTGGTGAGTGGGTGAATAGGTTTGTGTTTGTATAAGTATGTGTCTTTGTGGTGAGTGGGTGGGTAGGTTTGTGGTTATGTAAGTATGTGTCTTTGTGGTGAGTGGGTGAATAGGTTTGTGTTTGTATAAGTATGTGTCTTTGTGGTGAGTGAGGTGGGTAGGTTTGTGGTTATGTAAGTATGTGTCTTTGTGGTGAGTGGGTGAATAGGTTTGTGTTTGTATAAGTATGTGTCTTTGTGGTGAGTGAGTGGGTAGGTTTGTGGTTATGTAAGTATGTGTCTTTGTGGTGAGTGGGTGAATAGGTTTGTGTTTGTATAAGTATGTGTCTTTGTGGTGAGTGAGTGGGTAGGTTTGTGGTTATGTAAGTATGTGTCTTTGTGGTGAGTGGGTGAATAGGTTTGTGTTTGTATAAGTATGTGTCTTTGTGGTGAGTGGGTGGGTAGGTTTGTGGTTATGTAAGTATGTGTCTTTGTGGTGAGTGGGTGGGTAGGTTTGTGTTTGTATAAGTATGTGTCTTTGTGGTGAGTGGAGTGGGTAGGTTTGTGGTTATGTAAGTATGTGTCTTTGTGGTGAGTGGGTGAATAGGTTTGTGTTTGTATAAGTATGTGTCTTTGTGGTGAGTGGGTGGGTAGGTTTGTGGTTATGTAAGTATGTGTCTTTGTGGTGAGTGGGTGGTAGGTTTGTGTTTGTATAAGTATGTGTCTTTGTGGTGAGTGAGTGGGTAGGTTTGTGGTTATGTAAGTATGTGTCTTTGTGGTGAGTGGGTGAATAGGTTTGTGTTTGTATAAGTATGTGTCTTTGTGGTGAGTGGGTGGGTAGGTTTGTGGTTATGTAAGTATGTGTCTTTGTGGTGAGTGGGTGGGTAGGTTTGTGTTTGTATAAGTATGTGTCTTTGTGGTGAGTGGAGTGGGTAGGTTTGTGGTTATGTAAGTATGTGTCTTTGTGGTGAGTGGGTGAATAGGTTTGTGTTTGTATAAGTATGTGTCTTTGTGGTGAGTGGGTGGGTAGGTTTGTGGTTATGTAAGTATGTGTCTTTGTGGTGAGTGGGTGAATAGGTTTGTGTTTGTATAAGTATGTGTCTTTGTGGTGAGTGGGTGGGTAGGTTTGTGGTTATGTAAGTATGTGTCTTTGTGGTGAGTGGGTGAATAGGTTTGTGTTTGTATAAGTATGTGTCTTTGTGGTGAGTGGTGGGTAGGTTTGTGGTTATGTAAGTATGTGTCTTTGTGGTGAGTGGGTGAATAGGTTTGTGTTTGTATAAGTATGTGTCTTTGTGGTGAGTGGGTGGGTAGGTTTGTGGTTATGTAAGTATGTGTCTTTGTGGTGAGTGGGTGAATAGGTTTGTGTTTGTATAAGTATGTGTCTTTGTGGTGAGTGGGTGGGTAGGTTTGTGGTTATGTAAGTATGTGTCTTTGTGGTGAGTGGGTGAATAGGTTTGTGTTTGTATAAGTATGTGTCTTTGTGGTGAGTGGGTGGGTAGGTTTGTGGTTATGTAAGTATGTGTCTTTGTGGTGAGTGGGTGAATAGGTTTGTGTTTGTATAAGTATGTGTCTTTGTGGTGAGTGGGTGGGTAGGTTTGTGGTTATGTAAGTATGTGTCTTTGTGGTGAGTGGGTGAATAGGTTTGTGTTTGTATAAGTATGTGTCTTTGTGGTGAGTGGGTGGGTAGGTTTGTGGTTATGTAAGTATGTGTCTTTGTGGTGAGTGGGTGAATAGGTTTGTGTTTGTATAAGTATGTGTCTTTGTGGTGAGTGGGTGGGTAGGTTTGTGGTTATGTAAGTATGTGTCTTTGTGGTGAGTGGGTGAATAGGTTTGTGTTTGTATAAGTATGTGTCTTTGTGGTGAGTGGGTGGGTAGGTTTGTGGTTATGTAAGTATGTGTCTTTGTGGTGAGTGGGTGAATAGGTTTGTGTTTGTATAAGTATGTGTCTTTGTGGTGAGTGGGTGGGTAGGTTTGTGGTTATGTAAGTATGTGTCTTTGTGGTGAGTGGGTGAATAGGTTTGTGTTTGTATAAGTATGTGTCTTTGTGGTGAGTGGGTGGGTAGGTTTGTGGTTATGTAAGTATGTGTCTTTGTGGTGAGTGGGTGAATAGGTTTGTGTTTGTATAAGTATGTGTCTTTGTGGTGAGTGGGTGGGTAGGTTTGTGGTTAGGTAAGTATGTGTCTTTGTGGTGAGTGGGTGGGTAGGTTTGTGTTTGTATAAGTATGTGTCTTTGTGGTGAGTGAGGTGGGTAGGTTTGTGGTTATGTAAGTATGTGTCTTTGTGGTGAGTGGGTGAATAGGTTTGTGTTTGTATAAGTATGTGTCTTTGTGGTGAGTGGAGTGGGTAGGTTTGTGGTTATGTAAGTATGTGTCTTTGTGGTGAGTGGGTGAATAGGTTTGTGTTTGTATAAGTATGTGTCTTTGTGGTGAGTGGGTGGGTAGGTTTGTGGTTATGTAAGTATGTGTCTTTGTGGTGAGTGGGTGAATAGGTTTGTGTTTGTATAAGTATGTGTCTTTGTGGTGAGTGGTGGGTAGGTTTGTGGTTATGTAAGTATGTGTCTTTGTGGTGAGTGGGTGGGTAGGTTTGTGTTTGTATAAGTATGTGTCTTTGTGGTGAGTGAGTGGGTAGGTTTGTGGTTATGTAAGTATGTGTCTTTGTGGTGAGTGGGTGAATAGGTTTGTGTTTGTATAAGTATGTGTCTTTGTGGTGAGTGGGTGGGTAGGTTTGTGGTTAGGTAAGTATGTGTCTTTGTGGTGAGTGGGTGAATAGGTTTGTGTTTGTATAAGTATGTGTCTTTGTGGTGAGTGGGTGGGTAGGTTTGTGGTTATGTAAGTATGTGTCTTTGTGGTGAGTGGGTGGGTAGGTTTGTGTTTGTATAAGTATGTGTCTTTGTGGTGGTGGAGTGGGTAGGTTTGTGGTTATGTAAGTATGTGTCTTTGTGGTGAGTGGGTGAATAGGTTTGTGTTTGTATAAGTATGTGTCTTTGTGGTGAGTGGGTGGGTAGGTTTGTGGTTATGTAAGTATGTGTCTTTGTGGTGAGTGGGTGGGTAGGTTTGTGTTTGTATAAGTATGTGTCTTTGTGGTGAGTGAGTGGGTAGGTTTGTGGTTATGTAAGTATGTGTCTTTGTGGTGAGTGGGTGAATAGGTTTGTGTTTGTATAAGTATGTGTCTTTGTGGTGAGTGGGTGGGTAGGTTTGTGGTTATGTAAGTATGTGTCTTTGTGGTGAGTGGGTGAATAGGTTTGTGTTTGTATAAGTATGTGTCTTTGTGGTGAGTGAGTGGGTAGGTTTGTGGTTATGTAAGTATGTGTCTTTGTGGTGAGTGGGTGGGTTGGTTTGTGTTTGTATAAGTATGTGTCTTTGTGGTGAGTGAGTGGGTAGGTTTGTGGTTATGTAAGTATGTGTCTTTGTGGTGAGTGGGTGAATAGGTTTGTGTTTGTATAAGTATGTGTCTTTGTGGTGAGTGGGTGGGTAGGTTTGTGGTTAGGTAAGTATGTGTCTTTGTGGTGATTGGGTGGGTAGGTTTGTGTTTGTATAAGTATGTGTCTTTGTGGTGAGTGAGTGGGTAGGTTTGTGGTTATGTAAGTATGTGTCTTTGTGGTGAGTGGGTGGGTAGGTTTGTGTTTGTATAAGTATGTGTCTTTGTGGTGAGTGAGTGGGTAGGTTTGTGGTTATGTAAGTATGTGTCTTTGTGGTGAGTGGGTGAATAGGTTTGTGTTTGTATAAGTATGTGTCTTTGTGGTGAGTGGGTGGGTAGGTTTGTGGTTAGGTAAGTATGTGTCTTTGTGGTGAGTGGGTGGGTAGGTTTGTGTTTGTATAAGTATGTGTCTTTGTGGTGAGTGAGTGGGTAGGTTTGTGGTTATGTAAGTATGTGTCTTTGTGGTGAGTGGGTGGGTAGGTTTGTGTTTGTATAAGTATGTGTCTTTGTGGTGAGTGAGTGGGTAGGTTTGTGTTTATGTAAGTATGTGTCTTTGTGGTGAGTGGGTGTATAGGTTTGTGTTTGTATAAGTATGTGTCTTTGTGGTGAGTGGGTGGGTAGGTTTGTGCATACATGTGTGTTTCCATTCAGCAGCGATTCTTTTTAATGGGAGTTTATTAAAGAAAATTCGAAACATTCGTCACACGGGCTACAACACGCAATGTATCTACTTTGTGAAACTAACAATATAAATATTAACAAAATAAACATGTTATTTTCCTAAATATAATTGACAGAAAGTCATTAAACATAAATGCAAAGCATTAGTTAATATCTTAGGTATTTAGTTTCACTTTCAGCTAAGTATTTCACTAACTTTGTCAATGCAAACGGAATTTAAACCACTTATACCTTTAAACACTTTTTCTTTTGTTCCATATTGAGTTCATGCAGTTCACAATTACTTTAAACTTTTAATAGCAGACTTAAACAATTCATCTGTACTCACCGCCATTTTGTGTGTGTGTGTTTGTATGTGTGTTTAAGTTTGTATTTGTTATGTCATTGATAGTATTTATTCAGACAGATTGAAATAATTGTTGCAATAGGTCTTTTTTAAAATAGGATATAAAATATTCTAAAATCTGATATTTTTTGAAAAAAGCAAAAATATTTCATTACTAATAGATCGTTTTTTTTTAATACTCCACTATTTAAATCATTGACATAAACCAGCCGCAGCAAGCAGCAGGTTATATGATTCCCTAATTAGGGCAACATCTAGCAGTCCTGAGCTCTAAAAGGTATAACATAAATAATTCATATTGATATAAATGTTTGTTCTTGTTAATAATTTACTCACAGTAAGCCAGTGATCTTAGTGTTTCAATATTATGCCACCAATGACATACGACTAAACAATTTCATCCGAAAACTGAAAGTGTAAAACTACTTCACTAAACTAGCTTCCATGATCTAAAAACAGTTGAAAAACAAGTTAGGTAACAACCACCAAAGTATCATCACAGCAATGTTCAGAGCCACTGAACATTTAACCATGAAAATTCAATCCATGTAAATAGTCACAATTATTCAGTCGACTGAAATTATGGTTAGGCTAAAGTGAAGTTTTATTGCGTTGCTAAATTCAATTATGTTCTTTTCCGGCCAGAATTCGATTGCTTTTAGGGAAAAACGAAGAATAGTTGTAACACCTCTCTCTAAGTTTTATCATGGTAGGATATTACAAATTCCTACACCACCCCATCCGCGATAACAGCTAACATATGAAAAGCCAAAATTAAAATTTCCGAAACTTCAGTTAAAATTTATATATCAATATGGAGATGAACAATATTAAATTCAATGAGTATTATTATTTGTACCACTTCATTACTGGTACATACTCTTAATATGTCTATTTCAGTACTACAATCTTGTTAGAGCTACTATAATTACAGTTTAAGTGGATAAATTTGACATTTTATTTTTTTTAACGGAGCAAGCACAGTATTTATATTCGAACGTAATCAATTTTGACCGATTTTTTATCTGAAATATTGATAGCTTTAAAAAATATAAGAACAAATTCTTAGATGGTTTGTAATCTTAGATGTTATAAATGGCAATCATTCTCAATCTTTACAGTATACATTAAAATTGTTAATTTTAGTTTTTTTTTAATTACGATTTAAAACAGTGAATTTTACTTTAATGTGTAATTTTATTTAAATATACGTAACTTAATAAACTTTTTATCATTTACAGAGTTTCTTTAACGGTGTAATTAATTTAATTGAAGAATCATTTATCTTCAGTCTAAATGGCAATGACTCAGAAATTTTATTTTGGTTAAAAAAAAGGAGGAAAAAAAGATTCATTTCCGTAATAACGATCTCTTCAGTCTTTTCATACAGACAACCCTCGAAGCAATAAAAAATTATTTAAGCTTTACTTGCATAATTAAAAAGCAACTAATAAAAAATTTATTCATTTTTCCTTTATTTCTGTTAGAGAGGGGATTCCCTGTGGAGAGAAGTGGAAGAGTTGTTTTAGAATTAAAGGGAGAGAGTGGAAGCCGAGCGATTTCTTTTTACGAAGACCCTTTGAGTTTAGGGTTATGGTCTGAATTCATCTTGGCTTAAAGAAGTGATTAGAGACTGGGTTCTCGGGGGGACCCTAAAGCGAAGACCTCGGTGAATCGGCCATGGCCCAGTCATCGCTCAGGCGCTTTATTACTGGCCCAAGGGGACAGAGCTTTTATATTTAAAGTAGACAACAATACACTTTAAAATATTCCTCATTTTCATAACTTTAATATATAATCTTGAATTAGAACATTTTTGATGTGGTTATTAGGAGGCAAAGATCATTATTTACTATTACCATTTTTAACTATAAGAAGTTCAAATCAATTAAAACCAAAAGAAGTCTTTAAAGAGTCCTGGAATGAAAGGATGGTAATATTACAAATACCTACATGACAAACGAATCGCAAAACATCTTCAAATTCTTAAACATGTTTCAATTGTCCAGAAAATAAATTACATAGATTACTTATCAATATTCTGGATGGTCAAACACAGTTTATGCATGGCTGCCTTAAGTGTACCTTTAAAAATATTTCCCAATACACAGTATCTTCACATTTTTAAGCTTATAAATGCTAATCTATCGTTTTCTCTTATTTAATATAAGTAAATAACTCATGTTTTTTGACATTAACCTTACATTATCCGTTTACAATTGAATGATGATTTTTACAAAAAAAAAAAAAAAATCCAATAAACCTACTGGAGATCTTCATTTCACCTATTTACACTCTTCTCAAACATATCTAGCTGTTCAATCAAATGTGTAGATGTAAAAATTACACCCAAAAGTATCTCAACCATTACTTCCGTTTATTCGGATCCTTTAATTCTCACCCGAAACAAAAATTTAATAAATGCTATCTCCCTCATATTCTATTCTTTAGCACCTTACTCTTCAAATTTAATGGCCTGATATTCTGTTATTCACACCTTATAAAATGGGTTCTCCCACTATATGGTCAACTGACTAGTTCCACTAACGGCACCATTAAATCCTAGACCAGAGGACTCTTCCTCTCAAAGTGAGTCTCCCTAGATAAATACCACCCACTTACTAGATATCCATAATCTGGGTAACGCCATAAAAACTATCCATCATCTGATACTTCGGTGAATAGATCACACTGACATTTTTTTGGGAATAATAGGAATGTTTTGAAGACTTAAAGGGGAAGTTTTGGTTTGAATCTTTAATGTAGAAGGAGGTCAGATAAATGACATCAAATTTAACAGATCCACTGGACATGTAATGTTACAGATAGCCCATGTAATATTCACATAAACTGTGAATATATCTGTCAATTATTTTCAGAATTTTCTATCGATTGAATTTTCAATTTAGATTGAGGTCAGATAAACGGCATTAAATGTTGCAGATCCACTGGCTATAGGTAGTGGCTATATCCACTGGCTGATATATATATATATATAGAATCTTACAGATGTCCATATATGAGATCCACTGGCTATAGGAACAAAAGCCTTGTTCTCTTGAAAGTGATTATTTTTTATATATAAATCTTCATTTTTTTATTACAAATGTGTAATAACTGTTGTGCTGATACTAATGATATTATATTCATCAGACATACACAAATGATCGTCTACATCACTCATGTCTTAAGGAGTGATTGAAATGATTATATAACTCAAGATCAACAGTACTAAAACTAAATTTATTGATAAATCGTTTATCTAGCAGTCTTTACCTCTTTTTGGTTACTGTTCCACAGTTTAAGTTTGATGAAGAAGGATTTTTCAGACGACAGTTCAGAGTTCAATGACGAACGCAGAGTTCATAAATATATATATATATATATGATCAAACCACTATAAGAAATGGGAAAACAAGACTAAGATCTTTCAACCGTAACAAGCGGTCTTCGTCAGAGTCAAAAACCCAACTATATATATATTTCTTTTTTATCACACCACAACTTTTCTTTTTTATCGAGGTTTGGTCTAGCTTCAAAAAAGCTTTTCAGAATCTAGACCAAACCTTGATAAAAAATAAAAATAGTGTTAAATATATGTGGTCGAGATAATCATGCAATACTTTGCGATTATCTTTATGTGACCGGTACATTTTCAATATCGACTAGTGTACATATTGACTAGTGGTGTATAGAATGAATAACAAACAAATTGATGTACCTATTTGTATAATTTTAGTAGTTTTGTATTGATTAACAACAAAATACGGAATGTACGAATAAAATTCCTTAGTAATAAGTTATTATTAATATTGATAACGGAAGAAGCCAAGGTTCTATTTCTCCTGAAAAGTATAGACTATACTTAATGCAAACATGATTAAAGTAGTCTTCAAAAATTATTCAGACTATGCTGCAAACAAATACGACCGCTTAGACGATTTTTTACACATTTATTTCATGTTTTATGTGCCTAAATAAAAGTTATTAAGTTAAATGAAAAAAAATAATTATAATTGATTCCAAAATAAAAATTAATTTTAATATAAAATCATAAGCTAATTAGTTCTTAATTAATGAGCTCTTAAAAAAATAAGTACTGTACAAGGTAATGAAACATGGTGCTAATTACATCTAAATCCCTGGAGAGAGTCTCATTTGGTTGAACAGGTATAAGACCTCTCATTACAAGCTTTCACTCAGAGCCTCTTGAAAAGCAACGAAAGCAACAAGCTCTTCTTAAATTTCTCTAAATGGCAGCATCCCAATTACATGGAGTCCCCGTTCAAGCTGTAAGTAATTTATTATTATCTTAGCAGAAACAGTTTGGCTGTTATTAATTCAAAAGTAAAGAACTCAAGTGGATAGTTGCTGAAACAAGAGCTTTATGAAAGAAATACAGACATTTTACTTATTTAAAATATACAAAAACTTTAATGAGGAATTATAAATTTTAACATTGATTTGATGCTTAAAACTGTAAAATTAAATACGTAAATTTAAGCCAAAAATTACACAGACACACACACACACACACTCTCTCTTTCTTTCTCTCTCTCTCTCTCTCTCTCTCTATATATATATATATATATATATGAATAATAATCAAAATAACACTTGATGTAATAGATGGACTAATTTACTAATTTATGAAACAATTGTTTCATTGTGGTAAATTAGTCCACATATATATAATCAAAACCACAATATGAAATGGGAAAAAAAAACTAAGATTTTTCAACCGTATCAAGTGGTCTTCGTCAGGGTCAAAAATCCAACCGACGAAGGCCGCTTGTTACGGTTGAAGATCTTAGTCTCCTATATTGTGGTTTTGATCATTGATTGTCATTTCACATGTTTATTGTTAAATCATGTTATCTGTATATATATATATATATATATAATGGAGTTACTAAACCAGACAGATAAATAACTGAAAAAAGTACATAAAGAACAAAAACACTTACTGGGATCAATATTTCGAAACAATGTTCTTCTTCAGGAAGAGAGTCTATATATAGTAAATGAGTCTATATGTTTCAGTCTATATGTCACAGTTTGTTTTAAGTATACAAATTTGTAAACGTGGGGAGTTCTTCTTGAATGCATAAATTCGAAAATGAACGTCTGATTTTACGTAATTAAGTTTAGATTTGTAAAAGGGTTTTAGAAAATAGAAACAATTTTCTACCAAACTAAATTACGTAAAATCACACATTTATTTTTTAAATATATACAGGTGGTTTTCCTCAGAGTCATAAACCCAACTAGAGTTTTTGACTCTGATGAAAACCGCTTGTTACGGTTGAAAGATCTTAGTCTCTTTTCCCCATTTCATATTGATTAATTCCTATGCTAAGTTACGGTATTCCCGTATGACAGACCGGATTAAAGGTTAAGTATAATGAAATGAAACAAATTAGAGTGAAGAGGTTATTATTATTAAGAATTAAAAGGGGCTTTAAAACAATATCGTACCAAGCTGCTTGAATTCTGGCCAACCAGACACCTATTTCACTTAATGCTGCAGAACTATCTAGAGAATACTTCATCTAAAAGGATCAAGACACAGAGTTTAACGAGAACATCGAGATACCTACTCCGCCATCCAGATGGATTCATCCTCCTTTTATTTATGAAAATAGTTTAATATTAAATAAGACGCAAGATCAAGAAACATTAGAAATTTACACAGATGGCAGTCGGATGGAAAATCGGGCAGGCTGTGCTTTTGTTATTTACAGAAATGGAGTTGTGCTTGCGGAAGATCCCTATACACTTGACAACAAATGTTGAAATAATAAGGCAGAACAACTGGCCATATATAAATCTGTACAATGGGTCCTGAGAGGAAGAGAAGTAAACTCTATCAGTCTCTCCTCCAGGACAATAGACGTCAAAACGGACAGTAAAGTAGCAGTAGACAGCTTAGTGAACTCAAAATGCCACATGCCGCTTATTGAAAATATCAGACAGATTTGTGTGAAGCTATATAACAAACATCACTGCAGAACTTTGTTTTAGTGGATTAGACTCATGTGGGATAGAGGGTAATGAGAGGGCAGACATGTTTGCTAAAAGAGCTTGCCAGTCTCATCTCCCAAAATCCTACAGTAATATTCCCAGAAGCTATATCAAAAAAGTGATGAATGAGATATCTATGCAGAAATGGGAACAGGAATGGTAATCCTCTACCGAAGGTCTCCACACAAAATCATTTTTCCCATCAGTCCAGTCACGAAAAAAGTGCAATGTAGCTTTAAAGCACACAACAACACAGGCACTGTTCGGTCATGGCTGAACCATGGCCTACTTGAGTAGATTCCATATAATAGATAACGACCACTGTCCATGTGACCACTCAACACCCCAGACGTGGAGCACACAACAACACAGGCACTGTCCGGTCATGGCTGAACCATGGCCTACTTGAGTAGATTCCATATAAAAGATAACGACCACTGTCCATGTGATCACTCAACACCCCAGACGTGGAGCCACATCATGTATAGAAGCCCGATCCTTGATCAGGAACGACATGGTTTTATGAGTTTTGCAGTAACGACAGGAAACGCCTGGCCTCCATAAAATAGTGAATTAGTTAAAAAGAGTGAAATGTTTAATTACTTTGAAGAGTTTATAAGAAAAATAGACTTCAATACACTTTTTTTTAGTGTAATATATAATATAGTAAAATAGATATAGATAATTATAATTAAATACATTTAGAATTAAAATAAGCATTTCAAATAATTGTAATTGTAACACTAATTTAAGAGCAATTGTAAATAAATTTAGTAATACAATAGCATGTAGTATTTATATGGAGCATGCTGTAAATAAATGAATTTTTTAAAAAAAAAAAAAAAAAGTGGTCGGGATAGGCTACAAATACTAGAGGCTTTATTCATCAAAGACTTGTGTCCCGCGCTGAACTCTCAAATCAGTGACATGTTTGTCATCCCTAGTTCTAGGACGTTCGAATCTAGAATAACAATTGTTCAGAACGCTCCTCTGTCGTGGCCTGTCGGAGGCGTAAAGTGCTGGGGTGATTCAACCGTCTAAGGAGTGGGTGCGCGCATGTAGCACTACTTTGACAATTGAACTCTGCCATTATTTGAACTGTGCTAATTTATATTGTTGTTTATTTTTTGTTCATGTTTTAATTTTTTCGTTTTATTGTTACCGTTTACCCGATCATTTATTGTTATTTCACGTGTTTATGTGAAATCTGTTTGTATATATATATATATATATATATATATATATATATATATATATATATATTGGGGAGCAGGCCTTCATTTATACACGTTTTATTAAAACTGATTCTAACCTCCTGGCTATTCTCCTTTGCCAAGTCTCTCTTGACTCTTGCGCTGCAATGTCGTGTGTTCTTATGTTGGTATATATTGGCAGCAGATCTTCTCTCAAGCATAGTTTATTGAAAATGATCGCAGTTTCTGCGTTAACGACCTTTTTGTTAACTGATTCTAACCTCCTGGCTATTCTCCTTTTCCAAGTCTCTCTTGACTCTTGCGCTGCATTGTCGTGTGTTCTTATGTTGGTATATATTGGCAGCAGATCTTCTCTCAAGCATAGTTTATTGAAAATGATCGCAGTTTCTGCGTTAACGACCTTTTTGTTAACTGATTCTAACCTCATGGCTATTCTCCTAAGCCTGGCTAGGAGAATAGCCAGGAGGTTAGAATCAGTTAACAAAAAGGTCGTTAACGCAGAAACTGCGATCATTTTCAATAAACTATGCTTGAGAGAAGATCTGCTGCCAATATATAGCAATATATATATATATTTGTAAAAGTTGGGAGCAGTCCTTCTTCAATACATGCTTTTAAAAACTGGATGTCTGTTTCCACTTGATTTAATTTTGTCTTATATTTTTCCAAAATACGAAATTTTTTCTTCAACTCAGAACTCAACTTAAAAATTAATTCACCATAATTTCTTGTTTTATTATTGAACATGTTTCGGTGTACGTTCACCATCTTCAGCAAAACACACGATTAATTACAATTACCTTAACAAATGAATCTAATAGTTAAATTACATATCAAAAACAATAAGTGAACAAGTTAACTAAGGTTACACTGACAGGTTAGGGGTTGTCAGTGTTGGCAAAACTAGCCCTAGGTTTCCAAACAAGCGCAACTGGTTGGCAAAATTACCTTTTTGATCGTTCATTCTAGGAGCTTTTTCTAGTATGAACAGCGCTTCTAATATCCTGAGTCTTCTTCCGTCCTTTTCTTTTGCTATAATTCTAGTATTATTCACCATAGTTTCCCTCGAAATTTTTGTTTTGTGAATCTTTTGGAAGTGTTCTTTGGGGGCTCCTGAAACCAGATGCATCGTCAGCCTCCTAGAAAGGGTAGTAGTTGTTGATCCTATATATGAGTATTTTTGGAATTCACAGTTTCCCAGTGGACATTGAAACTCATATACTAGGTTCGTTTGTATCAGCGGCTGTTTCTTTTCATGCTGGTTCCTTATAATCAGTTGCTGATTATAAGGAACCAGCATGAAAAGAAACAACCGCTGAAACAAACGAACCTAGTATATGAGTTTCAATGTCCACTGAAAAACTGTGAATTCCAAAAATACTCATATATAGGATCAACAACTACTACCCTTTCTAGGAGGCTGACGATGCATCTGGTTTCAGGAGCCCCCAAAGAACACTTCCAAAAGATTCACAAAACAAAAATTTCGAGGGAAACTATGGTGAATAATACTAGAATTATAGCAAAAGAAAAGGACGGAAGAAGAATCAGGATATTAGAAGCGCTGTTCATACTAGAAAAAGCTCCTAGAATGAACGATCAAAAAGGTAATTTTGCCAACCAGTTGCGCTTGTTTGGAAACCTAGGGCTAGTTTTGCCAACACTGACAACCCCTAACCTGTCAGTGTAACCTTAGTTAACTTGTTCACTTATTGTTTTTGATATGTAATTTAACTATTAGATTCATTTGTTAAGGTAATTGTAATTAATCGTGTGTTTTGCTGAAGATGGTGAACGTACACCGAAACATGTTCAATAATAAAACAAGAAATTATGGTGAATTAATTTTTAAGTTGAGTTCTGAGTTGAAGAAAAAATTTCGTATTTTGGAAAAATATAAGGCAAAATTAAATCAAGTGGAAACAGACATCCAGTTTTTAAAAGCATATATATATATATATATATATATATATATATATATTCACTTAGAAATCGAAAAGACGATCTAAAGTGGAAACAATTCGAGTTGAAAATCGAAGAAGAGTAACAAACAGAGTAAGGAAACACACTTACAAACTCAAATTTTTTGAATTTGTCGGCAGTAGCCAGTAACCCGTTGTATATATATAAAGATATCAAAATAAACACGTGAAATAACTATCAATGATAAAACTACAATTAAAAGTCAATTGAATTTCATTAAAATTGATGATATTTTCGTGGACCCCAACTTCACTGTGAAAGAGATCCTGTATATGGGAGTAAGTTTGATAATATCAGTTGGGCTACCTACCATCTAGATATAATACATATAACTTAGATCAAGTGGGTTATGCAAATCTCGTCATAAGAAATATAAAAGAAAGACATAATTATAAAAATTTTTCCGGTGGTTATTTTCCTTTTAAATTATTTTGGTATTTAAACCACCACCTCTGGGGTGTTCAGCTAGCTGTTTTCAATATACTGATTCAATGCAACATGAAGTTAAGTATACTTATTTTATAAAATAAAAAATAAGTTATATATTTCATATATTATAAAATAATGGCGTTATTATCATAATTTATGTACTTTGGCAAAAAAAAAAGAATTAGACTAAACAAATGAAAATATGTAGTATAGAAAAAAAGCTTGTATATTACTTATTTATAACTCACAAGTATATAAATTAAATACATACTTGTATAAGTAAACTTACATAATAAAAGCATTTATAAATCAAAATACAAGGGCAAAGTAATTGTATAGATCAATAAATATTTCTATAATTATAATCAATACTAATTTCCGTATTAAACATTAATGAAACAGAAGTAGACTAACCAAAAGCAGTAATCCTCTCAAAAAGAACAATCTACTGTAGAGAATTATAAAATGAACCTTTGAGTGGCCATTATCAAAGGATTACACGATGGAGATTAACAAAGAGCAATATATAGCACTAGAGGTTAATGAAGTTAAGTAGCAGATTTATTATTACAATTAATATAATTAGTGCACCATGTTTGTTAGCATTTAAAATTTGTTTTCCAAAAATTGCATATAAAAAGTTGTTTCTAAGGACAGATATTATGTTTTCAAGACAAATATGATTGTGTTAGTTCAGTAGATTCAAATTTGAATGTTATTAATTTTGTACAAAAACAAGCTGAGATCCAGATCAAAGTAGGTTATACGCTTCACCTGGTAAATACATTTCTTATTGTGAATTCCCTTATGGACAATATAACCCCATTCAACGTGGCTTTGATAAATTCTGACTTACCAGAATTTAACTGTTTAAGGTATTAGATACAATTAGAGCAATAAACTACGTGATGTTGTCATTGTTGTTATTTCTGATAATCATCTTCGGCAAATTGAGAAACGTAAAAGCTCTAAAATTCTCTTTTCCGGAAAACTGTCTTTGTAAAATAATTATTTATCAGTTTTACTAAGACAACAAAAAAAAGTTATTTGAACGTATATACAAATAAAAGTCGCTTATTAAGTAATTTTTCTAAAATAAGATATATAAAATTGAAATATATAAAACATTAAATTTAAATATTTTTTAAAATTTCTAATTCGAACTAAACGAAGAAATGAAATAAATAAATGGTTCATCATTTGGAGTTCAATGATGCTTTAGGAGCAAAGTGAGCTCTTGAACTTCTCAGGTAGATTTCAAATTAATTCGCTTATTATTAAAAGGAATACAAATCGATAATTTCTAGTTTATAGTAGTCACAAAGGGATAGTGAACAAAGTTTTTTTGTGAATGGCGTCGGTAAATTAGAGTGTTTGTTAACAGAAACTCTATGACAGATAAAATGAGTGTGTTAAGCTTAATGGAAAACAGATCTAAGTAGAAATAATAATACCTAAACTCTTTACATGATAAACACATTTTGCTAAAGTTTATAACTAACAGTTAGTAACGTTGGATAGAGGAGAGAGAAGTAAAGTAAGGTTGAAGATTAGAAGAAAGCAGGTAAAACAACCTCGGTGTCCACACAGTTTCACTTCTGCAGATTAACGAATTTCAAGTTACATATGTTCATGTTACTCTAATTAAATGATTACAGACGTTGGAGTGTAGTTTATGAGAATGGTGTGACTGATACTGGAATTAGAGTTAAAACAAAATAAAATAGGAATGAGGCTTATTTTAACTTCGTGAATACCTCAGAAGAAAAAATTATGAGATAGGCAGAACCACAGTTTTAAAAAATAAAATTTTAATAGATAAAATGTTTATTAAAACCAAAATTGGCATAACTGTAGAAAGAATAATTCTAATTTCTAACAAGATAGGACAAAATTCTTAATCTTGAAATTTCTTATTAATGGAGCTAAACCACAAGTGTTTCTCTGTAAATGTATTACAAAGCAGTAAAATATCAAAATTAGAGGTATTGGTGTAGGTTTGAAAGTTTAAAATGAATTAAACTAATGAAGACATTTTTAAGTAATTGGTGTGCAAAATGGTATGGAAGTGCTTGAAATAGTAAGGATTACCAGAACAGAAAGTTTAAAATTTTGTATAAATATGTTAAATGCATGACTGTAGGAAAGTCGAATAAATTCTGGAAAATAGATTAGGAAATATATAAATTCTGGAATTCGTAAAAAAAGTGGGAAGAGATAATGAGTTTAAAAAGAATGTTGTTTTTATAATTGGTAATTTACAGTTTTACATAAATATTGACTTATATTAAGTTATATATGTTTATATTACAATAAAGTGTATCAATATAATAACAAGTGTTAAAGAAGCGATGTAATCGGCGCTTGTTCATCTGTAACATTGAACTGCGAACACCATAGAAAGGATAATGCTTTGATCAACGCACGTGGGTGTAATGCCTGCTATAAATCAAAGGCTGTGTTCTGCAAATGGATCGTTATAGCTGTTTCATAGCAATTCCTCTCTTTTACTGGTTTAACTCCGTATCAATGCGATTTTTAATTCCTACATCCCTTCCTATGGAGCCCATTATCGTTTTTTTTTTCAATTGTTTCACAAAATCGATGCTAACTTGCATTTCTGTTTTGTATTAAAATTAAACCTACTCATAATACTCCATTGACACATGTATTTCAGCAAGTGAAAACTTAGTTTAGAACAGTCAAATGTTATTTATTTTTCTTTAAAATTCAACGCTGATATTAACATAATCTAACTGATATATTATCGTTCTAGGTACTAATCATGACAGATTTTTTCCTTTCTTTAACCAATTTCATAAATCATTAGTTGTGCAATCCGTAATTGTGTGGTATTTACTCATTCTGAGGTAAAATGGATAAACCAACAAAAGTCTCCACACAAATGAAGTTTTATTCAACGCGTTTCGAACACTTTGTGTTCATCATCAGGAAGACACCAAGGATGTGGTACTGACGGGTTGGTCCAGTGAAAACAACCTATTGTGAAAACAACAAATAGCGTTATCCACTAGCTATTTGAACAAACGCCATGTTCCCTTGTAGATTATTTCGTCTCAAGAAATTTTCACTTTGGCTTTTCAAAAAATGTTATTACTGCTGTAGTTATACTCATGAGATTATTTGCATCAGCTGTGGGATGTACAAAAATAAGCTTATATATTGATAAGTCGATCAATCACTATCTGTACTACCTCAGAAATGAAAGACTAATAAACATCTTAAATGAGACATTATATATGATATACCCAAAAACATTGATATTAAGTTTACTTATAGTAAAGTTGAGTGCAGGCCACTCCAGATTTTTGTATATGCCTTTATTGTATGGGTACTAATTTGTTGCATTTTCTCACTAATGTAAATATCATACAGTAATGAATTTCTTTTAAAGCAGTCTTGAACCTATTGTAGTATTTTCTCAAGATAACATTGTTCAGATTGACCCAACGACATTGTTTTAGTTAGAATAATTTAACATCATTTTTATGATAACAATTTTCATTTTAGTTTATCTGTTCCTGGTGTTCTAATCCATTAGGTAGCTGAATCCATTTTTTTTTTTTTATTATATTTTTATGCTTGTTTGGCTGGTTTCCCATTCAAAAGTTTTTGAATACATTATAAATCACAATTTTTAATGGACCAAATTAATACAAAACCACAAAATAGCCCAAATAGTAAAAATGATTTTAATAAGTGTAAATCATTTTTATAGCATCAGATCTTTTGAACTCCCTCATGAGAAATTTACAATTTAATCCAAATTATGAATGGCCAATATATAACTAATCACCATAGAGTGACAAAATTTTGTAGTTGTGGGGAACTAAACTACAACAAGAAACTCACAAAAAACGTATGAAAAAGTATCAATGAGTGTGATATCGAAAACTTATTGTTCGCTCTATTTATATCAAGAGTAACTTTTTCTAAACGGAACCCAATTTTTCAATAACATTAAATTAATGCTGCCTTTCTTTCAATAGTATCTCTTGATAAATACTACATCACATTTATTATTAAAGCTTTATAGATCACTATTTTGTTAATAGTAACCCTTTTTACACATCTCAATAATAACGTCAACGTGAATTTCCTTTTTCTTCAGTAGTACTGTATCCCTTTCTAAAAAACTTTGCAATAACGGTAGGGTGAATTCACCGTCTTTAATAAAACTTAAGGAAAGTTTAGTAATACTGAAAAAATGTTTTTTTTTTTATCATCTTTATTTACAATATACAACTACGCATATTATGCGTAACAAGCATATTTAATAATAGATTACACAATGACATCGATGCACATGAGCAAAGAATGAAACCCACTGGTTCAACTTCTCACTTTGGGGTTTTTTTTTTTTTTCAAAGTATATTATTGTAATAGCAGATCCCTGGGCCATTTTCTCTTGAGTCGTCTTGGGGGATTCTGGGAAGGTGAGGAGGAAGCAAGGATTCGTACAAATGGATTTGGGTGAGAGGAAAGGTTCTTGTGAAATGACCTATATCGATCAGAGGCAAGGTTTTGGATGAATGGAATTTTTAAGTCTTTATGAAGGGTGTAGTTTTTGACGTAATACGGAGCATTTGTGATAGTGCGGAGGATTTTAGATTGCAATGATTGTATTCTATGAATATTGGATGGTTTTGCACAACCCCATAGTTCAAGTCCGTAAGTCCAGATCGGTCGCAGTAATGTTTTGTATAGTAGTACTTTGTTATGTAGCGTCAATTTTGAGTGTTTCCCTAGAAGTCTGTACAGTAGTAAGAATCGTCGTTTTAAGTCAAGTCTTTTTAGTCGGGTATGAGGATTCCAAGTTAGTCTTTTGTCAATGAAGAGCCCTAAGTACCT
The DNA here is from genome assembly GCA_026182355.1 of Hermatobates lingyangjiaoensis. NCBI lineage: Eukaryota > Metazoa > Arthropoda > Insecta > Hemiptera > Hermatobatidae > Hermatobates > Hermatobates lingyangjiaoensis. The sequence goes on from JAPFBL010000245.1 coordinate 155,247, forward strand.
GACCACATCTCTCGTTGGAAGGAGAGCGCTATTCATAGTAACATTGAAACATGGTGCTTTTTTTAAAGTAAAAGTTACGTGAAAACTTTTATTTATATTAATATTTAAATGCCACTTTTGCAGCCAGGCTTCAATGCTATTTAGGTGTTCTTGGAGGATATTTGTGGAAATTGTGGGGTCAGGGTTTTGGGAAAGGATCGCTGTATCATCAGCAAAAGTACACAGAAGTGTTTGAGGGTGTACAGGAATATCATGAGTGTAAATGTTATACAAAACTGGACCTAGTATACTGCCTTGAGGTACTCCAGCTAGGACAGGGAAGATCGGGGATAGAGCACTGCCTATAGATACCTGTGAGTTTCTGTTGGAAAGGTAGGATTTTAGAATTAGATAGTAGGTAAAGGGAAGGAAACATTTTAGCTTCATCAGCAAACCTTGATGCCAAACACGATCGAAAGCTTGCTGCACATCTAAGAATGCGCCAACACAGTATTGACCTTGTTCCAAGGCATAGGAGATTTCATCGACTACTCTATGGCACTGTTGAATAGTGCTGTGTTCTGAGCGAAAGCCAAATTGATTGCTGGGATGATTTGATGGGATTCAAGAATTGGGTGTAATCGGCGAAGTAGAAGTTTTTCAAAAACTTTCCCCAGTATAGGAAGTAAACTTATTGGGCGATAGGATGTAAGAAGATGGAGTGGCTTATTAGGTTTAGGGATCATTTTGACTATTGAGAACCGCCATAACACAGGGAAGTATGTTGTGCGCAATATAGCATTATAGATATATGTTAGGAACACAATAGCCTTTTTTGGGAGGTGAGACAGGATTTCACCCGTGATGAGGTCAAATCCGGGAGCTCTACGTCGCTTCAAGCCTTTGATGCAATAGGCCACATCAGAAGGGCTGAATGCTTTAGGTGGTAGTGTCATTTCTAAAGGTGAGTCCAGGGTGTCATTTTGTTCGTCAGTAAGTTTGTTGTTAGGTGATGAAAACAGCTGGGCCAAGTGGTTTCCGAATACATTTGCTTTTTCTTCATCACTCTTGAGCCATGTACTATTAACTTTCAGTGGGAAGGAAGTTTTCTTATATTTCAAATATTTTTTGGTTTCTCTCCATAGAGAGCCGTCTGCAGTAGTTAGTTGCGTAAGTTTTTGTTCGTCTTGTTGTTCTTTAAATGATCGTATCAGTTTGTGTAATTTGTGAGTCAGTTTATTCAGTAATGTCTTGTCACTGGGTAGTCTCGTTTGTTGCCACTTCTTTCTTGCTATCCTTTTTGATCTTATGGTTTTTGTAATATCGGATGGTAGTTTGTATTTGTTTGACCAGTGTTTTTCCTTATAGACTATCGCGTTGTTGATTGAGTTGTGTATTGTCTCTGTAAATGACAATACAGCCTGATCAATGTCTTCACTGTTTTTTAGTCTGACATTCAATTCGACTCTACAACTTGCTTCGAGTTGAAAGGCTCCCCAATCTACTCTACCACGGATTAATGAACAGGGTGTGAAATACGGTACTGAGTGGTTATGGAGTATAAGGAGAATTGGAGAATGGTCAGAAGAGAGTTCATGAAGGTTCTCGATTGTGAAGGAAGATGAAGAAGGGAGAGAAGAAATAAAGATATCTAGTATATCCGGCAGTTTTGAAGGGGAAGAGGGCCAGTAGGTGGGATCTGAGAAAAAATGTTATACCAATATTTTTATGTTATACGGTTATACGGTCTACTGAGTCTACATGACCAATATCCATAACGACTCATAATTGCTACATTAAAAAAACAACGTATTTAAATTTACTGTAAGTTTGATTGTAATAATTTTCCATGTAGAACACTCCAGATTTTTAAGCTTGATATTGGAATGTAGGAAAATATCCTAAGATGTGTCGCAGAGGAAAATCAACTGTGTTGTGGCAGACAGATGAAAAGTAGTAATAAAATTCCTGGATGGAGGAAATATTACTGAAATATTAACATGAGGTTGCAATATGAAAGGTAAGTTATTTAAATTTAAATTGGAATCCACTCCTCACTCCTCGTGCAACTGAACAGATGGGCAAAACCTAGAGCAACTAATCTGGCGTTGTCAAATAACCGAAATATCAGACCTAACATTATTTCGTTGTTATTATTATTATTATAGCAACTACAGGCAAAACGGAAAGGTTACTGAGTGACAATATTTTTATACTCTTGTGTGAATTGTAATGAAACGCACCCAATTTGAACAAAAGAAATATTGACAAACATTTTGAAAGTTCTTTTTCAAAGAAGAAAAAAACTTTGTTGTGAATAACTACTTAGGTACATGACATCCTACTAAGTATATTGACCATGAAAAAAAATTTGCAGTAGATTGTAAGGAGCTCATTTAACTAAACACACACGCTTTTACATAAACATATACACACGCACACATTCAAGCAAATTTAAACGATAGTGCGTCAATTTAAAATAGAATTACAAATAATGTTCCTTTAATATGTTGAATACATACCTACACATGTTACGTCTTATTACTAAAATTTAGGAAGTTACAAAGAAAATTATGGAAAACTAAAAACGAGAACTTATTGGTGCAAAAATAAACTGTATATCACTAAAATTTGCAGAAAGATAATATATATAAATAACTCTAATATATCTACATACATTTTACCATATAACTTAATATTTTCTCCAATTGTATTTGACTTCAATGATCATAAACCTCATTTGCAAGTTGTTCATAGATAGACTTACTTATGAGCTGTCTATGTATGTAGAAAATTATCTGAGAGATATTATATATACAAAGGAACTTAATTTTAAATTGTTTTTTGTATGATATTTTGTTGTGATAATTCTTAATGTAGTTTTGCTTACATGAACACATTTCTGTTTTTGAACACATTTTTTAGTAAATAAATGGTAAAATGAAATTGGACTGCACGTTAAAATAACAAACAGTTGTTTGGAAATGAATCATGTTATACATTAAAAAAATATATGATGTCTCTCATTTGTAAAAAATTCAGGTAATCAAATGTGTGTTGACTTAAAAAATTTAGCATGTGTGTTGACTTTAAGAATTTATATTATTAATATGGCAAACCGTCATACCTCGTACAATGATGTTGGTGTCGTTGGAGCGCTTTCGGACGTTGTCCATCTTTAATCGCAACTAACTGAAGAATTTAGTATGTGTATTGACTTCAGGAATTTAGCATGTGTTTTGACTTTAAAAATTTAGCATGTGCGTTGACTTTAGGAATTTAGCATGAGCGTTGACTTTAGGAATTTAGCATGTGTGTTGACTTTAGGAATTTAGCATGAGCGTTGACTTTAAGAATTTAGCATGTGTGTTGACTTTAGGAATTTAGCATGTGTGTTTACTTTAGGAATTTAGCATGAGCGTTGACTTTAAGAATTTAGCATGTGTGTTGACTTTAGGAATTTAGCATGTGTGTTGACTTTAGGAATTTAGCATGAGCGTTGACTTTAAGAATTTAGCATGTGTGTTGACTTTAGGAATTTAGCATGTGTGTTTACTTTAGGAATTTAGCATGATCGTTGACTTTAGGAATTTAGCATGTGCGTTGACTTTAGGAATTTAGCATGTGTGTTGACTTTAGGAATTTAGCATGAGCGTTGACTTTAAGAATTTAGCATGTGTGTTGACTTTAGGAATTTAGCATGTGTGTTTACTTTAGGAATTTAGCATGAGCGTTGACTTTAAGAATTTAGCATGTGTGTTGACTTTAGGAATTTAGCATGTGTGTTGACTTTAGGAATTTAGCATGAGCGTTGACTTTAAGAATTTAGCATGTGTGTTGACTTTAGGAATTTAGCATGTGTGTTTACTTTAGGAATTTAGCATGAGCGTTGACTTTAAGAATTTAGCATGTGTGTTGACTTTAGGAATTTAGCATGTGCGTTGACTTTAGGAATTTAGCATGTGCGTTGACTTTAGGAATTTAGCATGTGCGTTGACTTTAGGAATTTAGCATGAGCGTTGACTTTAAGAATTTAGCATGTGTGTTGACTTTAGAAATTTAGCATGAGTGTTGACTTTTCTGGTCATAACTGTTATATCAATTGAGTTCTGTATTGATAAGAGCAAAAGAAGTTCTTTTAGTTAATAGCAATTGTTTATAATTTGATAATTGAGTTTTGTGTTGTCAAATGAAATATTTGTTGTCTGGCGTATCATCTAAATGCATCAGCGAAGTGATTTATTGGCATGTTGAATTCGATATATCCTTTTAAATGTATTAACTGTTAGAATTCTTAAACACCCTTCAAGTAACACGTACAAATAAATAATTTAGAGCATATTATTGCAATCGAATGTATCACCATCATGTACATTAAATTGTATCTTGTTTATGTATTATTTTTCTAACAGTAAAATAATGTTAAAATAATTACTTAGAATGCTTGATTCAGGCTCCATAACAACTTTAAAATATTAATTCAACTACTAATTATGTTGACATGAATAATTCATTAATTAATAATTTTCTAATGAGAAGGTATATAGGTAGCTACAAAACTGAACTGGAATTGGTCAACCTGGGTCTGTTAGATGGAATTCTTCTTAATTCACTTGAATAGCTTAAATCCAACGACTTGAAACTTTGAAGAAGGGCTGGTAACCCTTTGGCAAAAAAAAAGTAGCTATATTTATATATATATATATATAATATATATAAAAGAAGTTGAAACTAAACAGTAAGGCGGTTATAAAGTAGTAAAAAAGCTGGTTCAATTAGATTTCAAGACTAAATTTTCTAATCACATAACATTAATGGCAATGTAAGAAAAGTGTGTGTAACCTATGTACCAAGAAATTGAATGTAATGACTGACTGAAAAAGTTTTTTATACAAATTTTTGTATAGAGTTTATTTAAAAACTTACATACTTTACTACTACTAAACTTCACAAGACAGAAAAAAAAGGTTAGTTTTAAAACCAAACAATCAATAAAGCACAGTATAACTTCTTTAATACAGAATAAAAGTATTAACTTAAAGAAAAACAAATTTATAGAATTAAATGCAAGTATTGTCAACAATATTATGTAAAAAACAGTCAGAACAAACTTCAAAACAAAGATATAAAGATCATTTTTATGTTTAGAAATTTAATAAAAAGATTAAAATTTTGCAAGCACTTAATGTCGCACAGGCATGAACTGCGGACTACAGAGAAATATTGATGGACTTATGGCATAAGACGAAAAAGGACTGATACTGACAAATATAGGAGCACTAAGACTGTTTAACTTAATAAAGTTTACAAGATCATAATAAAGAAACAAATCTAAAATCCAATAGATGGCTTACTTTAAATACAAAAACTGGAAAGATTTACTATTACATTTAAACAAATACTTAAAAAATGCGCTAAACACATTGAAAACTGATAATAATTTTAAAATTTTATTTAAACTACCGTTTTAGTAGTTGCAAATGTAGACACTTGTGATCAAAACTGAATAATAATTAATTTTTCACTTTCATACTGATACTTTATTATTGACATTGTTTTGTTTCAGTTACATAATAATAATGTTTCATTTATAAATATGAAATAAATATTTATTTATATAAATTATTTCATTTATAATTATTATAAATAATAATAATGTTTCATTTATTATTACAAGTTGGTTTCTAAATTTTTGTTAGTCAATGAGTAACAATACATAATTTGCTTTCTAAACCCCGACAAGGACTGTAGTGCTACCAATTCATAATAAAGATTTTTAACAGTACTGAAATTATTAAGTTTTAACAAATAATATTCATTAAATAGATAAGAATGGTATCATAAACATATTCCTATCTTAACTATAATGAAAAAACTTTCCAACTTCAACACTTATTGATATCAGCAACATAGATTTCTCCTTTAATGACATAAACTTCAGTCATTAATGCTACTGTATTCCTTTTTTTGGTTTAACGTTCTTGTTTTTTTCTTTTTTGATACTTTTCCAGTCATTTTATACAGATGTGAAAAAAAGATTGAAAATTCAAAGATTATTCCATTAATTGTCACTTTTTTAATATAATTTTTCTGCACCTGATTAAATTAAAGAAGAAGGATTTTTAAAAGTCCTTCTTTTAAAGGACATACTCAAACACTTACTAAACGCACACACAAACACACACAAACACACACACACACACACACACACACACACACACACACACACACTACAGAACATGTATAATCTGGAAGACAGAGGAGTTTTGATACTGGTAAGAGATTAAGAAGACTTAATGTTAAAGTGCAGGATTATAAGGACACCTGTAATACTAATAATATTTAATAATCCTTTCCAATTGAGTATACAATGAAATTTGAGAGAAACTTTTATCAGACTCTACCTAAAACAATTATTTTGTTGTTAAATTCAATTGAAAGGCTATCTTTAGATATATAGTATCCTTCTAAAATCATTGAAATTAACATTATTTTGTGATAAAATTAACTTAATCCAATAATTTCATAGAAGTTTAAAAAGATTGGGAGAATTTATAGAAGCATTTATAACAAAAGTGTCTCAAGTAATGAGAGAGAAGATTTGTGGATCGGAAAGAAGGAATAGTTTGGTTACAAGAAAAGAACAGTCAGTTATTTCTGCCAATGATCTCTGGGATTTTACTCAATAGAGAACGTCAAAGTGCCCTTTTATGTAAAGATTTATTGAATAAAAATTGCTTTTTATTAGGCTATTGCATTCAAAACTTTTTTACTTTAAGTCGTGAAGAGTTTTATCTTTAGTTCTTGGAAATGAAAAAAGAAGGATAAAAAAGGAAATGGTGAAATAGCATTTATCTGCCCTCTGTTAGGAGTTTATTTAGAGATTCTTACCGGATTAAAATCAACTATGAACCCAAGAAGTCGTTTTTATATGAATACAACAATTGTTTAAATTCATTATTATTCATGCATAATATTTTAAATATTCTACTAAAATACCAAAAATTTTTCGTGGATTATAAACTCGATCTGTTTTCTAAACTGTAACTACATTACAAACCAGCCATCCCTGATCTAACACCAATATCACCTGAGAAAGAGTAATTTTGACTTTTTCCTTCTATATCCTGATTAATTAACAAAAATGATCAAATTATTTATTTGTAAAAACTTATAAAATAAATCAGTGCCCATAGGAAACCAAGGGACATGTATGTCCAGTGATCGAATGATCCGTGACTATACCTCTCATATTACAAACCCCGTTGTTGTAACTAAATTTGAATTTCAAATTTTAAGTTCTTTAATTACCTTGATAAATAGAGAATACCTTGTGCATATTACCTTGTGCATAGAGAATTATCATTGTTTCTAGAGTTTTATGCATGATCTACTAAAAATCTTTATCCTTTCCAATGCTTGCATTCAGATATAATTTGACCAAATGTTTCTACCTCTTCTAACAGGAAGCCTACACTATTCGTGTGATATCAAATACACCTTCCATTCATATTGATTTAGTAAACAAATTTATAATAGATGCATGACATATTTTATTATAAATTTTTCATTTGAATATATAATATTTTCTACAAATAAAATTCAGATGGAATAAGCTTTGTAAACGAAATTAGACTTGGTTGTTCCTGCAACCTTCAAACAATTTTCTTCCTGATGGATCTCTCAGTTCTACCCCAGTGAAATCTGAAACCTGTAGTGAAAAATACTCAAAACTATAGCATATCTATATGATTCTAAACATTTCCAAATTCTTTGCCAGCACATTTTCAGGTATTCTCCTCTTACCAGGTACTAGATGGAAACAAAATTATTTACACTGTTTTCATTATTAATTTATATCTCTGCCGTATATCAGACCAGAGCCCTTTCATTGAAATCGGAAAGCATTCAATTCAGGAGATCATTTGTATTCACGTCGACAAGCTCTGTAAAACAATTTACGAAGGGCATTGTCTCTAACAAAAATATAGGTTAAACTATTAATGTTTCATTTTTTTTAATTTATTTGATAATTCATCTTCCCTAGATGTCTCTTCATTGTAAAATAAACACAAAATTAATAATTTTTCACGTCTAAGTGGTAGAAATTTACTAGTTTCAATCCTGCTGGTAGTTACAGATGCTCATTGATCCAGCTATCTCTATAGACGCTTGTTTGTATATCACCAACCATGCATATGATATCATTGGCTGTTCCACAGCAGTAATAATACTTTTTTAAAGGCAAAAGTAAAACATTTTACGAAAAAATCTTTCACGTTGTTCAAGAGTTGGACATAGCTCTTGTTCGCTTAGAAAGTGAATCTGTTAAATGGCTTTTCCATTTTATCATTTAATCTAAGAAACCTCGTAAACTTTTCCCGTAACTTTCATGGTTTTTGGTTCATCTTTGTTCTTTTTCAGATAGATATAAGGACTTTTAGGTGCAAAGTTTTAAGTGAATTTATACCTAGACATTTCTTCTTGTCTTCAACAATTTTGGAAAATGCTCTATGATCTGAAAAATGGTACAATCAAGCATTACTCTTCTTCTTATAAAAGATCTTTTGGATATCAGTAGTTGAATTAATATTCAACAGTTGTTACGGAGTCATGTTTCACCTTGTACCAGTAGTACCTTGTAGAACGCAGTATTAGTCACATGAACTCAACACTTCTAAATCTATTCTTTTTCAACCACTATATCCATATTTAAAAATAACGTAAACAAAGCTGCGTACTTTTATTATTATTCATTTATTTATAACGATTGATAAAATTACTATTCTTTGTTACAACTCATTGTTTAATTAGATTAATCGTACAGACGTCTAACTGGTGTTTAAACGTGTATCTACAATTTTCTATTTAGTCCTCTAAATCAAGGAACGTTCAGAGATTTCAAACAACACTTAAAGCAACTGTGAGCAAAAGGTGAAATCTCTTTCAGGAATCTTTTCAAAAAGTTTCATCAAAGATCGGTAAATGCTTCCCCTTCCGTCTACTATTCAGAGCTACTTCTAACAATTGACAATCGCTTCCATCACCTTGAATCATATAACAGACTCTAAGGCTTTATCACTGCGAAAGAAACCTAACCAGGCTGCATCAAGTCCCTCATTCAGCAATGACAGTCGTTGAATGCAACAATATTCCTCCTTGATTCAGAGGGCCCTATGCTTCTCTGAAAATAATGACGCTCTACGGCAATTCTAATACTTAATAATCATAAATTATTGTAGAAATATATATGTAAATATTTATTTACTCCCTGTATACAAACATTTTTGTTATATATCTGGGGATAGGAAACTTAAAATTATATGAAATGGAAAATTCAATGAATTTCTAAAGATTATAAATGTTTTTTTCTAAATTTTTGTTATGTCCTTTATTCTTGTATCGCTTCCCTCCTTCAACCTTCAGCAACTCTTTGCAGTAATCATTTCCCAACAGGTAGCTTACAATTACAAACTAAGGTCTCCTCCAAACAATACTCATACTTCAAATATTTTGTTTTATTTTACAACATACTTAACTGATTACCTGAAAAATTTTGTGTATAGATTTCCTATATATGTCCCATTTGATCGCTTCAACGTCTGTACAATCTGTAATCTTTACAACAAACGTTGTGAAAGTATGTTCGCTAAAACAATATATACTATGTCTGTTACGTTCATAGTGTAGATGATTAACTCCCACCTATGTTTAAGTTGTACTAAGAGAATCACATAAATGGAACTGATATTAATAGTTAGGGACTCTACTCTAATTCTTTCTTGAGGAGTTTGTATTAGGCTTGAGTAAGATTGTATATACTACTCGAAAAAATGCAATCTTGCCAAATCTTTGAAACCCAGATTCTCAAAACAAAACCATATATATCATATGAGATTCGAAAAGAAAAGGTACCATCACGTCGCCTAATATACCGACAGCTTTGGTAAATTTAATATGGTTTCAATCAAGAGTATTCATCTGAACCATTAAGATACGCTAACAAGTTTGATGGTCAATGATCCAATGGCAATTTCTTCCTTTGACAGTGTCTGTGATGCAGTATGAGACAGTGTCTATAGCATATGAGTTCATGGAAAGGGAAAGTATAGAAATGTTATATTACTTTAAAAGCAAATATGATATCAGACTTTACTTCATCAATGTTGAATATTGTCGCTATACTCTACACGTCATCAAATAAGTGGAGCTGTTGTAGTACTTATGTTGTACTTAGAAAAAGCATTGACTCTGTTTGGCATTTGGAGTCTTCTCCATGTTGGCGGAAAAAGACTGATACATACTCAAAACTTGATTAACAGGCAGACCATTTAGAATCCAGTTTGAGGGAATACAAGCTGAGTTATTGTTGAAAGCTGGAAAGAGAAATGCCACAGAGGAGGGTTCTAGGTCAGTTTCTGTATAAGCAGTATATATGTTTCCTAGTACCGAACAATACTATTAAGGGGGTTTTGGTGACAGGGATATTTTCACAAAACACTCCTTGTCATCAGTTTAAGTCTATGTAATCTCTGTTCTATCAGCTGAAACAATGTTGTGAGTAAAGCTGATGAGTTCTACCGACTGTGGAAGATTAAAACAAACCCAATTTTACTTTATTTTTGAAGACGAGGACCAAAAGCTGATTAGTCAGCTACCAAACTCGAGGTCTCAATGGTATAGGTGGTCAAGTATCTAGGTATGCATTTCAATACAATCTAAACTTTAGGTTCCACCTGTTTGGGCGAGAGCGGAGAGTGTGTGTGCTGTTAGCAAACTATTTGGTAGTAAAGAAGTGTTTTTGAGTTGTTCGAATTCAAAAGTTATTAGTTGTAATGAACCATTTGCATCAACGAAATGTTTATAATTTATTGTTTAAAACTTTTCCAAAAGATGGTTTAAATGCAGAGAAGTACGTTAAAGAACTTCTAAAAGTAAAGTGAAATGGTTTTCATAATCTGTAATAATATTCATAATTCATTAGTTCAATAAAGCATAAAACCTACTTTGCTTTTCTTCTAATTCCATGTTTAAATTTCTATCATAATAGTATTACTCAGCCTGAATCTTATCGAAAGATAATTACAATATCATCTGCATGGTGAAAATACAAATTCCTGTTTCATTCTTCTTCGAAATGAAACACAACAATATACAATCATCAGTGTCCAAAAATAATCATAGTTATACTTCACTCAAATAAATGTAACAATAAAGTATTTTTCACTAAAATAATTTTTACCAAAAAATATTGTTATTATGAATGTTTACACTTAAGCTTAAATAACTATTTGGGTTTTCAAAAGAAATTTAAACTCATTAACAACTGATACGTGTCGCTCTTAATTTATGATTTGGCATCAGAAGGAATGGGATACTAGAAGATGACACAGATTCAAACCCAATAATTTGTCCTCGCTACTAGTAGGGCGGCACCGAATTACAAGAATGTCACGAGAGTGATCGTCAGCCAGTAGTCATGCTTAATAGTATCGCCTTTTTAACACTGGAGTTATAATATTTACGAATATTACTGTATAATCTTTCTTTTGTAAAAAAATTTCATATTTTTTTAAGAAAGTAATGATTGAAGTGCGTTAAAAATTTTTAAAGCAGTTCTGAAACTGAACTCTGTAATGTAAACAATGCTGAAAATTGCTAAAACAAACAATATATAGCCATCACATATTAGAAACCGTACTGGTGAGTCATATTGTGCATATATTTAAGTAGATACTGTCAAAATGTTTTCAGTTTCCCTATAAATAATTTATATATACTTAACTATCACATCTTCCTTGATTATGATTTTGTTAATAATATTTTATTACTAATATATTGTACATATAAGTAAGAGAAAACTCTTGACGCAGCAATATGAAAACAGCTGTTGCAACTAATGACATCAACTGATCAGTAAACCTCTTACACTTTTACATATAAATTACATGTCGATTGAAAGCATGTAAAAATAATCCAGGATTGTAAAATTAAAAAGTTAATTATTAAGAGGTGATAATCATTCGTGGCTAGTTATTCCTCGAAACTTTATAATATTATTATGATATAAAAGTTATTGAAGCATAGCAGTGATAATTGTTACCTTCGTTGTCTGAGTAATGATTAAATAAAATTTAATTGAACACATTTCCTTCTTAATAATCAGCGGAATCAGACAAATGTTGGAATTTATTTCACTGAAGAGGGGGAAACGGATTTTCCTCATAGAATATAAATTGACAAAGCTAAACGGGAGGACGTGAACAGTGACTTGGACAATTAGAAGAGCGGTATTTGGGTAGTCAGCGAGTGGTCCGCCAAACAGCAGATAATGTGCATCAGATAAGGGTGGGCACTCGTAAATACAGTGGCAATCAGCCCTCCATTAATACGACAACTGATTTCAGCCGGCCGCCCCCGGAGTAATGGACCCATATCTGACAGCTAACCTCCTGCTCTAATCTCCCTCAGACCTCAATCACTCTCTCAATTCTCTATTATTTCCCTTCCATTCTCTGCTACTTACTCACATTTCTCCACTACCAATGCTTACACACTGTGTTTTTAATCTTTGTAAAAGTTAAATACTTTCATGATCTGATACAGTCTCAGTATAACTACTGTCCTATCACTATTAACACTAAAAAAAAAAAATGATATAATATTTGTAACTCCTACACTATCACAAATTTAATTAAAAAAACAATTCAAAAACTCTCATACCAAGAATAAGTTAAAAATTGGCTTTCTTTTCTTTTACTTTGATATGAGAAAATCATAATATATATAAAAAATATTTTAGTTCAATGTACATAAAGAAACAGAGAAGTTAAAAGCACACACTTACAGTTTCTAATTTTCGGTTTGAACCGTCTTCAGGAGAGATAAGAAAGGGAAACCAAGCGCACTGGTCCAGAGACTTTAATTGTTGGTTGAAGACCAACAATGTTAACGCATGCGCGTCTGGCAGAGAGAATAAGGTAGACAGGAATCAGTTTATAATTAAATTAAATTAGTGAAATATGAAATCAAAATAATAAATAAATAAAAGAAAAAATTGAGGGATGAACAGAGAAATTGATACATAAATAAAAGTATGATCAAACTATGATAAAATAAAACTGAAAATATAAATATTAATATTAAATAAATAAAGTAATTAAATAATAAAAAATGAAGTAATGAAATAATAAAGGATTTTGTTTATTTTTTTATTATCAAATGCCCTTTGTTATCTTTCATTTTTTATTATTTAATTACTTTATTTATTTAATATTATTGTTTGTATTCTCAGTTTTATTTTATTTTATCTTAGCTAAGTCCGTACTTTTATTTATGTATTAATTCCTCTGTTCAACCCTCAATTTTTTCTTTTATTTATTTATTATTTTTTCATATTTTCTAATTTAATTTAATTATAAATTGATTCCTGTCTACCTTATCCTCTGTGACCGGGCGAGTGCGGCAACCGTCTCTGGACCAGTGTGCTTGGTTTCCCTCTCTTATCTCTCCTGAAGATGGTTCAAACAGATAATTAGAGAGTGTAAGAGAGTGCGTTTAATGTTTTTATGTTTCTTTATGTACATTAAACTATATTTGTCCGTTTCGGATCATATTTTCATCGAATAAGTCTAAAAAATCTTTATATGATTGCTTTTGTCAAAAACTAAACTAACAAACAAACTAAACAAACTAAAATTTGATGAAATCAATTCTAGTTATGTTTTTTTGTAGTTACTAAATAAATTTACAAATATTTATATTATTTAATATGGAAGTAAGCAATGGTCATTAATTTATGATGAAGTTCCAATTTATCATCAAGAGCTATCATCACAACCGCTCAGCTTTGCCATTTGTGTCAAAGAAAATTGATAAACCATTTCTAACATCAAATCTTAACTCAATGCCATGGTTGTCTTAATGTTTCTGTTGACTGTATTAACTTACTTTTCCTTCTTTCTAAATTTATTTTAACAAACCAGAAACATAACTAATGTAAAAGAATTATAATTGATTTTATTTAGTTTTTAATATTGAAGACTAAACACATTTTAAGGCAATAAAATTACTTGATACTAAAAACCAATCCATAAATTGTATTACAGACATATGAAGAACGCTCGTTCAAGTATGACAACGCAGTTATCAGGAGTGAATTGTATTTCGTGTCATGGATGCCTCATTCTGCGATCGATTTTGCTACTAAGAAGCATTTAATGGAGTAAATGCAATTTCTTTGTTCATTTATATTTTCTTTTAATTTAAACTGATTAGATTACTAAATAACAAATCTATAATGCACTTAGTAGTTTGATAACCTTTAAAATTGTTACTGAGCTTTTTTAAAACAGGCTTGGGTTGTCATTATATAGTTTGATCAGAGACACCATGAACGTTAGCAGATATGTGACGCGCTCAAAATAGCCATCTCAAAGCTTCTATCTCTAATTAAAACTGTTTGTCTGATTCCTTAACACTAGTATGAGTTTTGTATCAATAAATTTCATAAAATCATTTAGCTATCTCACTTCGTTTAGTTATCTCAGATCAGCCTCAAAATGACACAGGAATATACGACAAAAATGTTAATTTTTGATATTTTGCATTCAAAACAACTTGAAAGATTATCGCACATTCTTTATAAAACGTTGAATTAATTATGGATAAATTAAACAACATACTATCTTAATTATTCTAATCATTAAATCCGTTTACAATGGTTTTATGTATAACAAAAAGAATTTAGGGTGCTCTATGCAATCTTTACTATAAGTAACTATAATATTAGGGGACAGGTTAGCTCAGTAGTTAACGTACTCGTGTCTGAACTGGTAGGTCCAGGGTTCGATACCCACATGGCCCTCGATTTATAAACACGGGAGGTGAATTAATCTGAGTACGATTAATCGTATGTCGACTCGTATGTCGTCCCTCGGAGAGGACGTTAAGCCGTCGATCCCGAGCTTGTGCGATGTCAGTATTCCACTCAACTAATCCATAAGTGAGTTGATTTACATAAAATACATAAAATCAACTAATGATTTTATTATGTATAATGAATATCCCTACTATAAATACACTTGAATTAGGCAAAATTTAGGACATCCAATGCAGAATCGCCGATCAAACAAAAAAACCGTAAAGGGCTGACATTTTTAACCTTCTAAAGGGGTCAATGTAAGCAATAAAAAAAAAACTATAACATTAAACTAAATTATAAGATGAGATATTACGTTCTCAATGGCTTTCATGAATGTAAGTACAGCAGTATCCCTCACTTCAAAAGTATTAAGTATGATTTGAACAAAAACTTTTTCCTCTTGTAGGCGATTGGCTTGCATGTCGATATAGTGTTATAAAGAATTCTTCTATCTCTTGAAGGCAAACAGTCTAAAATCTCCTTATGATGTTAAGTGCTGCTTCCAATCATAGTACTTATGCAAACAAATTACCAATATATGTTCGGCATATATTTTTAAAATTTCCGTTTGAAAATATAGTATTCTTTACAAACGAAAGTTCAGTTGGAATAAGGTTTATAAACTATCTGGGTTCTTAAATCCACTTTCAAATGATTCCTTCTTGATATATTTGTCAGTTCTCCTCCTTTTAGTTGCCTAGTGTAGAAACATTTCAGAGTGCAAGATTATTGCATGACTCTAAACATTTGCAATTTCATTTATCTTTTAAACATATATAACACTATCAAAAGTTATGTTGTAGGAGACAGTACACTTAAAATTAGTATATACATTTAGTACATTCAACACAGTATCCTTGAAATACTCATGTGTTTCTAATATATTGAACCACATTTCATGCCTCAATCATTTGACAGTATATTTGAAATAATCATATACATTCAATTTGTGAAATCCTTTAAGCACGTTTTACACCTCCAACATTTATTATACTAGAGATAGTACACTTGAAATAGCAATACCTATTTAATATATAATATTATTTAAACTCATTTTATAAATCCAGCATTAACAAAATTTGAGGTGGTACACTTTAGATAAATAAAAATATTTAAAATGTGAAATCATTTTATGATTTATGATTTTTGAGACCATAAACTTGAAACATCGATATATATTCTATATAAGACATACTTTGATCACATCTCACACTACCACATGGTAAGATACAAGAGGGAGTACAATTAAAATAATGATAAATATTTATTATATATAAATATATATCAACGTTATATCCATCACCATTTATAGTATTTGAGACGGTACACTTGATAAAACAATATACCTTTAATATATGACATCTTTTAAGAACATTTTATGCATCTACCATTAATAACCTTTGGAATAAGAATATCTATTTAATATATGAATTGTATTGATTGTAGAACTCAAAGATTAAGATGAAAAAACCACAGTAGCATAATAATGGCACTCCTATCTCTACCAATGAGAAATCAAGAAATTTAAAAGTATCTAACAGTCGGACTTTCTTTGTTTCATCACTAATAAACAAAATAGGTATCTATCATTACTTATTGACGACATCTATGTGAATACCTCTTAAATCGTGTCTACGTCAAAATCTGTAAACGATATAAGTGATAACATATATACAATAGTGTTAGCAAAATATTAATGTTAAAATACTTTTAAAACAATTCATATTCGAGAAAACTGATATCACTAAAATAATTATAACTTTATTGTCTATAATTATCATTTGTAACTGTCTGTATATCACTTTATCTGAGCCAACGAAGACTTAAAAAGCGTACTTTGTCAAATTTGATATTTACGATATAATATGCCATTATTATGTATTCGTAATTACATGATCATATTTCATTAACGATATATATTCAAGATGATTAAAATTATTCCTTTCTAACTTCAAAAGAATAATCGTAAATTTATAGATGACGTTTTATCTATTGGTATAAATAACATTCATTTTTATTTGTTTGGTCAATTCTAACATATTCCGATTTACTTAAAATTCAGTACCGATACTTTAAAATAGAGGAATTACAGAGACAGCTGTATTTTAAACGAAAATACCTGTCAAGTTAATCCTTTTTATTACCATCAACATCATCGTGAAGCAATTCAGATTCTTTTTTAATATGATACAAGTATATAAATCAAACAAATTTTCACAGATGTAGGTTAAATTTTAAGACTTTTTAGTACTTCCTAATCGTAAAACAAAAGTTCAGTAGTTCTTATTTTGTTGAAACCGAAAATTTTATAAAACAGTGTTCTAAACAGTCGATAACACATTTTTTTTTTTGAAGAAAAACATTTATACATCATGGAAGTATAAAGTATGTATACTTTATGGTGTAGGAGACAGTACACTTAAAATTTATATACATTTAGTACATTCAACACAGTATCCTTGATTAATAATTATACCACATTATAAATATGGTATATTAATATATAATATTATTAATATTATGTATACCATAATTATACCATATAACCAATTATGGTATAATTCATTATAATTTTGGAATAGTGTTTTATTGTCGGAAATACAATTGAATGAGTGTAAACTCATTACTAACAAAACAATTAATTTGTAATATTATATATTCAAAAGATATCATTGAATAAACATGGTACTTTTATTTTTAGTGTGTTTTAACAAACATATTTCAATAGTTATGAGCACTTCTTTATATATTCATAATTGTATTTTATATTGTGTATTATTACATATATATTATGGGTAAAAATATGTTATGCATGTTTCAATACTTTTATTTGCATAAATCTAAAATCTACATATTTTATTATTACTAGATGACCTGTAACCCCTTGTGTCAGTGTTAATAAATTATAGCAACAATTAATAATATACATTCACTGAATGTGACTGACATGAATAACTGTTATTGTTATTTCTTGTTAGTAAACAATGAAAACAAAAATGCCTATATGGCCCAAGCAGTTGATACAGTATTCTTAATATGAATCAAGATAGATATATAAACACAATAAGTATATTTAATGTAATAAAAATCTTTTAAAAGAAAAAAAGTTCATTTATTTTCTTACAATCAACGTTATAAATATTTTATTTATTTTACCCAACATAAAATAACCTTAATGAAAGGCATGCGTCTTTATAATATTATCTTAGATCATTCATATTTAAGCTAACATTTGTGTTCAAGTTTATATTCCTAAAATTATTCAATTTAAACCTCAAATGTAATGTAAAGTTTATTATATATGCTTCTAATGTAGTGCAATCAGTTATTATGTGGTATTTACTCATTGTAGGGTAAAAATCTAATGAAATGGTCTCGACATATAAAACTTTTAATGATATAAACAACGCGTTTCGAACACGTAGTGTTCTTCTTCAGGCATTAACTAAAAAATACAATGACACCAGAGAGTTATCTATAGTACAAAGTAAATAAGTACAAAAATTAATATAAAATGGACATGGGTGGGAGTATAGGGTACATCTGTTTCTTATTAGAGCAGGTACATTTTTCTCTTAAAGTTAGGCTGAGCCTTTACATTTTCTAAATGTAAAGGCTCAGCCTAACTTTAAGAGAAAAATGTACCTGCTCTAATAAGAAACAGATGTACCCTATACCCCCACCCATGTCCATTCCATTTCCAGTCAGTCTTATGCAGAGGCACTCATCCTTAGGTTCGTACTTTCTGCCTTATTTTATTTTATTTTATATTAATTTTTGTACTTATTTACTTTGTACTATAGATAACTCTCTGGTGTCATTGTATTTTTTAGTTAATGCCTGAAGAAGAACACTACGTGTTCGAAACGCGTTGTTTATATCATTAAAAGTTTTATATGTGGAGACCATTTCATTAGATTTTTACCCTACAATGATTATATATGCTTTCGGAATTTCATACATCTGTTTAATTCTTAAGTTTCAAATACGATTGTTAAATCAAAAAGAGTACTTTCGAAAGTTTGATTTGAACCTGGAAAACTGACCGATTCCTAATAAATAAAATTTGTTTGATACATACGTATAACAAGAACTAACAGTAAATACGAGAAATAAAAAAATCATCTTCTAAACAACACTAAGATTTCCAAATATGGAACTGAGATTTTTCATAGATAAACTCGTCAGGTTTATTCTATAACATACATAGTTTTTTCATCTGGAATTAGTAATTTTATGTTGAGAAAATTTATTTTTCATTCTTCCTTTTTTTAATGTCATTATTTTTAAGTATTATATTACTTATTGTTTTCTTTAATATTTATTTGAATAATTCGTCATAAACTGGAATTAACAGGTATTCGAATTTTCACCTGTGTGCAAACATTGAAACAAGAACACAAGAGTTTTATTTGTATTTAGATAAGGGAACAGGTGAATAATAAACTTGCTGATTAAGAGGTCACTAAAATCAGGAAAATAATACAAATAAAACAATTACAATTAACACATTGTTATGTTTATATAGTTCGAGGGTGACATGCGAAAGGATTGTGGGATATGGAGTGTGTAAGAAGGAGAAGAAAGATACAGCGTGACATGAGTTAGAGAGGGGAGTTAACCTTAGAGGTTTTAGTGCAGACTTTGAACTACAAATATAAAACTACCATTTTTAATAAAATATTCTTGTTTATAATTGTTTAGTATTTAATTTATTAACTAGATGATTATTTTACTTTCTTGTTATAAACATTTAAAACTTGTTTGATCATTAAAGAGTATCGAGTGAAGCCCTCCAAATTGAAATGTCTATGCTCTCAATAAAGTAGAAAAAACTAACTGTACGACTTGTGATATAAAGTTTCGGCACCTTCTTCTGAGTGTTACAAATGATAACTGTTAGAACTGAATCACTAATTACTAAGATCTTACTAAAAAAAATAAGTATAATATACCAAAAGTGGTAAGAAATATTCGGTAGATAAACCAACTCTATGTAATTCCTTATTAATATATTATAAAGCAACGGCACTAATACATTTAATTATGTATTGTTAATTATAAGTATTGAATTAATTGTTATTGAATAAAATTTTGTTTAAGTTTTGTGAGAATATGATTCTCACAAATAAATTATCTTTATAAATTATATCTTTTAAACTTAAAATAAAAATGAATTAAGACTTCCTTTAATATTGGTATATCAAAAAGAAGTAAAATAACTTCCATTAAACTTTTAATGTAGGTATCGTTTATAAAATACTCTATACATATATCTTAAGGTTTATATAACGAGTAATGATAAAAATAATGTCAAAATACATTATCTATGCACAAATAGATATTACCTTAGCAAGATGAGACGTAATTTTGTGGCTTGTCGGTCTGGTGAAACGGGACGACTGGTTCAGTCATGCACCCACTAACTATAACCAGGGAGTCCAAAAGTTCGCTTACACTCCACTTAGAAAACTACCCCCGCTATAAATCAACAATTACTCCTTGCTTTATAATGAGAACAAACAAATTTCTCACGACATTTCAAGAGGCAATTGTATAAAACAATCATCTGCTGTTTTATTCAAAAGCAAATTATATTTATGAGTATTCCCATTTTGCATTGTTAGTAAGTGGCTTCTCAGTTTATATAAATTGATAGTGTCGTTGATTTAAAATATATTTTATTTTTTTACAGCAATAAGAGATTACAAATAATAGTTTTAATATAATGTTAAAATATAAAAACTTTTTATATAAACTTTCAGAAATGATTTATTTCATCCATTAATGATTATAACCAATCGGTTTAGAATACAATATGTAACATTCATTACAAACGTAAAAAAATAGTAATAAGATTAAATAGATTTGAACGATTTTGAATATTTACGAGTTGAAGTTTTGTAGTCCTCTGAATAGACTTTTTTACACTTTTTTACTTTTTTACAAAATTCATTATAATTTTGGAATAGTGTTTTATTGTCGGAAATACAATTGAATGAGTGTAAACTCATTACTAACAAAACAGTTAATTTCTAATATTATATGTTCAAAAGATATCATTGAATAAATATGGTACTTTTATTTTTAGTGTGTTTTAACAAACATATTTCAATAGTTATGAGCACTTCTTTATATATTCATAATTGTATTTTATATTGTGTATTAATACATATATATTATGGGTAAAAATATGTTAAGCATGTTTCAATACTTTTATTTGCATAAATTTAAAATCTACATTTTTAATTATTACTCGATGACCTGTAACCCCTTGTGTGAGTGTTAAGAAATTATAGCAACAATTAATAATATACATTCACTGAATGTGACTGACATGAATAACTGTTATTGTTATTTCTTGTTAGTAAACAATGACATTTTTTACTTTACTATAAGTAAAGTATAGTAATCGTGAAAAAATTCGATCTCGAGATTTTCACAGAATTATATGTTTTGACGACCCAGAAGTCGTTTTATGATATTTTCTCTATGATGTGTGTGTGTGTGTGTGTGTGTGTGTGTGTGTGTGTGTGTGTGTGTGTGTTGATGGGGGAGGGTGAGTGTGTTAGCATTGCTTGTTATGACGCTACAGTCCACAATCTTTGATGGATCAAGTTGATATTTTACACAAAAATGGGCCTCATAGGGTAGATGATCCCTATGGTTTGGGAAGAATTATGTATGATAGGAAAGTCACTTTATTGCCATTTTTTTTTAGAAAACGTTTTTAGAAAATTTTTTTCTCCTAAACTGCTAATTCTAGAGTTTTGAAATTTGGGTATTATCTTTGTGGTTACAAATAGAATAAACAAAAAATATATTCAGAATTTTAAAACAACGGGAAATAAAATTTTTTTTCCAAAAAATTGTAAAAATTTTGACTTATAATTCAATCTCAAAGCTTGTGACAGTGATACAAGCTATACCGTTTGACGGATCAAAATGAAACTATGCTTAAAAATAGAACTTTTATATGGAAAATGATTTGTAAAAATTTTTTTTTTTAAAATTATATTCACCAAAGAGACGTTGAAGTACGATTTCTGTTTTCAGAAACTGTTTTTTTTTGACGCTAAACGGCTTATTACAAATTAGACCATGAAAATTTTAGCAATCTTGGAACAAAAAATTAGCAATTCATAAAAAAAATGCATGAAGTTTTAATTACGAAAAAGAGCAATAAAGCTATAAAAACTGTTTTTTATCCTAGACTAAGAGAGCACCTGCTATACTTGTCAAATTTTTGATATTTTTTTACAATGTTTACAAGACTTTTTTGAGCAAAACCACTGAGATAAAATTAGACTATTCTAACCTAATAGTTAATATTTATTATTTTCAAATATTAGAAGCTCCCAACTATAAATTATTTAAATTATATTGAATAGCTGGCTTCGACTTTGAGTTGACCATGTAAACTGGTTAATTATTGATATATTTTTTCCCAATATACATTCATAGCAAGCTTATAACAGAGTACAAGACGCAGGAAAAAAGATAACACTCACTCAGAGAAAATTGGTATATATGATTTTTGACAACGGGGAAGGAAAATGATTTTATTAAATACTGAAGAGCCATAAAGTTACCGGTATAATAATTCTATAAAAGACCAAAAATGTAAATCTTTCGTTTGAAGATTAATAAATGTAATTATTGTATATCCTTAATTATAAATTATCTTAAAACGACATTTTTTCTTGGATGTTTAGGATGTTTTTCAGAAAAAATAAGAGTATACATTCTATATAGACGGAGGTCAAGTATGCGATGTAAGACATCCACTGGCTATTTAAACAAAAGCCATGTTATCTTGTAGGAGATTATTTCGTATCAAGAAATTTTTTACTTTGGCTTTTCAAAAATATTACAGCTGTAGTTATATTAATGAGATTATTTGCATCAGCTGTGTGATATACAAAAATAAGCTTATATATTGATAAGTCGATAAATCACTATCTGTACTACCTCAGGAATGAAAGACTAATAAGTATCTCCCATTTAAATGTTTATATTATGCTTAAATGAGACATTATATGGAATATACCCAAGAACATTGATATTAAGTTTACTTATAGTAAAGTTGAGTGTAGGCCACTCCAGATTTTTTTACATTGTATAACTTAGATATTGACTTAGAATTTTTTTCAGTAAATTCACCAAAATAATATAATGCCAAAATAATACCGAAATAACACCGAAATAATATAATTATAGGTATAATGAAAAGGTTTAGATAATTTAACATTCTTATATCGGATGTAAGAAGAAAAAAATTTTTATATGTAAAAAATCAACAACAATAGAGCATATGAAACATATCGCCTGCAAATATGTAAGAAGAGAAGATTTGGGACCACTTCCGCTATTATGCTCGCTCCTACAGTGAGTGAATTAGTCAAAAGGCGCCAATATCATTCATCTGATTCAAAGTTCTGAGTGAAAGATGAGTTTATTAAATATTTTATTGCAACATTAAAATTCATTTATATGTAATACATATTGCTTTTTATAATATAACAATTAGAAGGGAAGGTGGTTAAAAAATGTTTAAGGAACATTGGTTTAGGGGGTTTAAGGCACGAGTCACAAACTGAAACTCCCCAGAGAGCCGAATGAAGACTTTTACGGTAACGAGAGCCGCATTATGGCAGTTTTATTATGACATTATGCCGCAGTTTTTTATAAATGTCATTCAATTGAACGAAAAGAGTAACTAACATAATTAGACAAAAATTGTAATTTAGATAATCTATTGATTATTCAGAGCACGTAATTAATAACTGTGATTACAGTATCAGTCAGATTTTGTTTTGACTACTCATATGGCAGCGTTTTAAATCAACGAAGTCATCAGTATTAGGCTTCAATTTATAAGCAAAAGCCAATCTCAGCGATACTTGTAAATGTTCATCAGTAAGCCGTGATCTTAGTGCAGACTTGTTAATTAATATTAATGGCTCAGAAAAATTGTTCCACATGCATATGTACTGCCAAACATTTTTAAACCCTTGACAGTATCTACAGGAACTCTAGAGGCGACAGTGCCATAAAAAAATATTTGCATTTTTTTCTACAGGTTAGTAAAACATGTAAAAGTAACCAGTGGCCTTTTATTGAATATAGTTAGTAAACATTGCACTGCTCGCGGGCCGCGTGTTTGTGAACTCTGGTGTAAGGGGTCAATCAATACCAGATGCTGGATTCCATAACTTGGTTTGTTAGGTTGTATCCTCGAAGTGTATCTGGGATACACATAATCCTAGAAGCACTCGGAACTAGTTCTCTTTTTACAGCTGTAATATCACTGTAATCTCATGTAGTAATATTTTCAATAACAAAGAAATTAATTGTCTGTAATAACTAATATGTTGTTGCTCTAAGTGCTGAAAGGACATATACCTCCCTCTAATATTATATATTAGAAGAATATGCAATACAGATACTCTATCACGCATGAAAAGTATAATCGAGGGCAAAGAATTAACATTATTTAACACTATAAAGAAAAAAATTAAAAGGCTAAACAGAAATTTAGGACAAAAAAAAAGCTAATCTTGAAGTTAACAAAATGCTTTAAAATAATATAGCCAATTAGGTAGTAAAAAAGTGTATATTCATAAAAGAAAATTGCGATTTTTTCACTTAGGCTAAGGGTAGAGGGAATTAGTTAGCAGCTTGCTTTAGAGCTGATAAGAAGGATGTTATCAAAGATATAGTTCTTTACGAGGATCTCAGCAGCGCTGCTCTCGGCACATTTCCTAACCGAATCCATTAGTGGCCCGGACAAGCTTCATTTCTCCCACTTTTATTATTTCTTCCCCAAAGTAGACCACTTATTCTTAAGCTTAAATAATGGTATTTTTTTTATTTTTTTACTTTTAATAAGTTGGATATAGGATAATGTAAAAAGTAAGAAAACGAGAAGAACTTTAAAGAAAAAATATTAATAGGCCAAGTTTGAAAAAAGACATGTACTCTTCCACAACCTCAGGTGATTTCGCAAATAATGAATATTCTTAAAGCCAGCCAATAGAAACTATCTGCTCATTTCTTTGTAGTTTTAATTTAAATTTTAGCCTATAGTCCAACATCAAATAATATATCTTTATTTAAGAAAATTATAGACCTACATTTGTACAGCATTCCCCAGCATAAAATAAACCATTCATTAACATTATATAATTTGTAAATTTGCTATAATGTGCATTACATCTAAATCATTATGCATTACATTATGCATTACATCTAAATCGAAATAGTTCAAAAGATATTACACTAAAATAAATTATGGTAATAAAATTTAAACAGTAACTTTTTAATGAAGTTATAAACTTTTGACAAAGTGTCTTTGTGTAGGGTGTGCTCCTTTTTTGTAGTTTTCTTAAATTCTCATTTTACAACGTTATTTTGGAAGACTTTAGAGTTGTAAGTTGTGACGTGCATCGGTAATGTGACTTACTAAGGTATGTAACTGCAAGTTTATGTGTAGGCCTAATTCTTAAGTGACGAGTGTATACTCAACATGGGTGCTGTCATAGTATACTAGGTATATGATATCAGGAGGATCCAATATACACTTATCAGGAAATCCGGAAGGAGTTGAACAGAAGGAACACCAGTTGATGGTCAAATACTGCTTGACAGAGAAGGACTTCACTGACTGCCATAGTATACTAGGTATATGATATCAGGAGGATCCAATATACACTTATCAGGAAATCCGGAAGGAGTTGAACAGAAGGCACACCAGTTGATGGTCAAATACTGCTTGACAGAGAAGGACTTCACTGACTGCCATAGTATACTAGGTATATGATATCAGGAGGATCCAATATACACTTATCAGGAAATCCGGAAGGAGTTGAACAGAAGGCACACCAGTTGATGGTCAAATACTGCTTGACAGAGAAGGACTTCACTGACTGCCATAGTATACTAGGTATATGATATCAGGAGGATCCAATATACACTTATCAGGAAATCCGGAAGGAGTTGAACAGAAGGCACACCAGTTGATGGTCAAATACTGCTTGACAGAGAAGGACTTCACTGACTGCCATAGTATACTAGGTATATGATATCAGGAGGATCCAATATACACTTATCAGGAAATCCGGAAGGAGTTGAACAGAAGGCACACCAGTTGATGGTCAAATACTGCTTGACAGAGAAGGACTTCACTGACTGCCATAGTATACTAGGTATATGATATCAGGAGGATCCAATATACACTTATCAGGAAATCCCGAAGGAGTTGAACAGAAGGCACACAAGTTGATGGTCAAATACTGCTTGACAGAGAAGGACTTCACTGACTGCCATAGTATACTAGGTATATGATATCAGGAGGATCCAATATACACTTATCAGGAAATCCCGAAGGAGTTGAACAGAAGGCACACAAGTTGATGGTCAAATACTGCTTGACAGAGAAGGACTTCACTGACTGCCATAGTATACTAGGTATATGATATCAGGAGGATCCAATATACACTTATCAGGAAATCCGGAAGGAGTTGAACAGAAGGCACACCAGTTGATGGTCAAATACTGCTTGACAGAGAAGGACTTCACTGACTGCCATAGTATACTAGGTATATGATATCAGGAGGATCCAATATACACTTATCAGGAAATCCGGAAGGAGTTGAACAGAAGGCACACCAGTTGATGGTCAAATACTGCTTGACAGAGAAGAACTTCACTGACTGTAATAGTATACTAGGTATATGATATCAGGAGGATCCAATATACACTTATTAGTAAATCCCGAAGGAGTTGAACAGAAGGCACACAAGTTCATGATCACGTACTGCTTTACAGAGAAGAACTTCACTGACTGTAATAGTATACTAGGTATATGATATCAGAAGGATCCAATATACACTTATTAGTAAATCCCGAAGGAGTTGAACAGAAGGAACACCAGTTCATGATCACGTACTGCTTTACAGAGAAGAACTTCACTGACTGTCATAGTATACTAGGTATATGATATCAGAAGGATCCAATATACACTTATTAGTAAATCCCGAAGGAGTTGAACAGAAGGAACACCAGTTCATGATCACGTACTGCTTTACAGAGAAGAACTTCACTGACTGTAATAGTATACTAGGTATATGATATCAGAAGGATCCAATATACACTTATCAGGAAATCCGGAAAGAGTTGAACAGAAGGCACACAAGTTCATGATCACGTACTGCTTTACAGAGAAGAACTTCACTGACTGTAATAGTATACTAGGTATATGATATCAGGAGGATCCAATATACACTTATTAGTAAATCCCGAAGGAGTTGAACAGAAGGAACACCAGTTCATGATCACGTACTGCTTTACAGAGAAGAACTTCACTGACTGTAATAGTATACTAGGTATATGATATCAGAAGGATCCAATATACACTTATTAGTAAATCCCGAAGGAGTTGAACAGAAGGAACACCAGTTCATGATCACGTACTGCTTTACAGAGAAGAACTTCACTGACTGTCATAGTATACTAGGTATATGATATCAGGAGGATCCAATATACACTTATTAGTAAATCCCGAAGGAGTTGAACAGAAGGAACACCAGTTCATGATCACGTACTGCTTTACAGAGAAGAACTTCACTGACTGTCATAGTATACTAGGTATATGATATCAGAAGGATCCAATATACACTTATTAGTAAATCCCGAAGGAGTTGAACAGAAGGAACACCAGTTCATGATCACATACTGCTTTACAGAGAAGAACTTCACTGACTGTAATAGTATACTAGGTATATGATATCAGAAGGATCCAATATACACTTATCAGGAAATCCGGAAAGAGTTGAACAGAAGGCACACAAGTTCATGATCACGTACTGCTTTACAGAGAAGAACTTCACTGACTGTAATAGTATACTAGGTATATGATATCAGGAGGATCCAATATACACTTATTAGTAAATCCCGAAGGAGTTGAACAGAAGGAACACCAGTTCATGATCACGTACTGCTTTACAGAGAAGAACTTCACTGACTGTAATAGTATACTAGGTATATGATATCAGAAGGATCCAATATACACTTATCAGGAAATCCGGAAAGAGTTGAACAGAAGGCACACCAGTTCATGATCACGGACTGCTTTACAGAGAAGAACTTCACTGACTGTCATAGTATACTAGGTATATGATATCAGGAGGATCCAATATACACTTATTAGTAAATCCCGAAGGAGTTGAACAGAAGGAACACCAGTTCATGATCACGTACTGCTTTACAGAGAAGAACTTCACTGACTGTCATAGTATACTAGGTATATGATATCAGGAGGATCCAATATACACTTATTAGTAAATCCCGAAGGAGTTGAACAGAAGGAACACCAGTTCATGATCACGTACTGCTTTACAGAGAAGGACTTCACTGACTGTCATAGTATACTAGGTATATGATATCAGAAGGATCCAATATACACTTATTAGTAAATCTGGAAAGAGTTGAACAGAAGGCACACAAGTTCATGATCACGTACTGCTTTACAGAGAAGAACTTCACTGACTGTAATAGTATACTAGGTATATGATATCAGGAGGATCCAATATACATTTATTAGTAAATCCCGAAGGAGTTAAGCAGAAGGCACACCAGTTCATGATCACGGACTGCTTCACAGAGAAGGACTTCACTGACTGTCATAGTATACTAGGTATATGATATCAGGAGGATCCAATATACACTTATTAGTAAATCCCGAAGGAGTTGAACAGAAGGAACACCAGTTCATGATCACGTACTGCTTTACAGAGAAGAACTTCACTGACTGTAATAGTATACTAGGTATATGATATCAGGAGGATCCAATATACACTTATTAGTAAATCCCGAAGGAGTTGAACAGAAGGAACACCAGTTCATGATCACGTACTGCTTTACAGAGAAGAACTTCACTGACTGTAATAGTATACTAGGTATATGATATCAGGAGGATCCAATATACACTTATTAGTAAATCCCGGAAGGAGTTGAACAGAAGGAACACCAGTTCATGATCACGTACTGCTTTACAGAGAAGAACTTCACTGACTGTCATAGTATACTAGGTATATGATATCAGGAGGATCCAATATACACTTATTAGTAAATCCGGAAAGAGTTAAGCAGAAGGCACACCAGTTCATGATCACGGACTGCTTCACAGAGAAGGACTTCACTGACTGTCATAGTATACTAGGTATATGATATCAGGAGGATCCAATATACATTTATTAGTAAATCCCGAAGGAGTTAAGCAGAAGGCACACCAGTTCATGATCACGTACTGCTTCACAGAGAAGGACTTCACTGACTGTCATAGTATACTAGGTATATGATATCAGGAGGATCCAATATACACTTATTAGTAAATCCCGAAGGAGTTAAGCAGAAGGCACACCAGTTCATGATCACGGACTGCTTCACAGAGAAGGACTTCACTGACTGTCATAGTATACTAGGTATATATCAGAAGGATCCAATATACACTTATTAGTAAATCCCGAAGGAGTTAAGCAGAAGGCACACCAGTTCATGATCACGGACTGCTTGACAGAGAAGGACTTCACTGACTGTCATAGTATACTAGGTATATGATATCAGGAGGATCCAATATACACTTATTAGTAAATCCGGAAGGAGTTGAACAGAAGGCACACAAGTTCATGATCACGTACTGCTTTACAGAGAAGAACTTCACTGACTGTAATAGTATACTAGGTATATGATATCAGGAGGATCCAATATACACTTATTAGTAAATCCGGAAGGAGTTGAACAGAAGGAACACCAATTTATGGTAACAGACTGCTTGACAGAGAAGGACTTTAGTGGTTGTCATAGTAGTCTAGGTATATGATATCTAGAGAACACGATATATGTTTCACATTAGGAGGATGCGATATACATGAATCAGTATATGCGGGTAGAGTTGCTGAGAAGACACACCAGTTGACACTATGTGGACTGGTCAGCAAAAAAGTAATTCATTGGTCATAATTGTAGTATAGGTATTTACATGTCATCAGAAGGGAATTCACAGAATTCAGAGGGGAGTTGATAAGCTGGCACACCGTCTGACAGATGGTGGTCTCCTTGCCTGAGAAATTCTTCAGTGGGCATACTAGTAGTCTGGTGTTTAACGTCAGGTATTATGACACATAAAGAGGATCTAATTTACACGAACAACTAAATTCGTGGGTAGTTGAACAGGATTTACACCAGTTGATGTTACGTGGACTGCTTTAGAGAGAAGTACCTCATTGGTCATAATTGTAGTCTGGGTAGATGATGTCACGAGGGTCGTACTTACAGTAATTTATAAGGTGCATTCGATATACACGGATCAGTATTTCAGTAGGGAGTTTATCAGGTGGTAAAGCAGTTGTCGGTAGGTGGACTGCTTGCCAGAGAAGTATTTCAGTGGTCGTCATTTTTGTCTAGGTATATTATGTCAGGATGGTCGAACCTGCCTTGCACAGGGATTTTAGTATTTAGTAGGTAGTTTATCAGGAGGCACACCAGCTGACGGTACGTGGACTTGTTGTTACAGATGAATTTCAGTGATCATAGTAGAAGCCTAGGTATTTAATATCACGAGGGTTGAACTTACACGTAAGGAGGATGCCGTAATCACGAGTAAGTATATCCTGAGGTTTAATTAGGAGACACACCGGCTGACGAATTAATGTACTGCTTGCAAGAGTTGGACTTCAATGGTCATAGTAGTAGCCTACTCATATGATCTCCGCAATTTTGAACCAACCTTGCAGTCAGATCAGTATTAGAGTAGTGTGTTGGTTATCAGGCATACCAACTCACGGATTAATTGTCTGCCTTCCAGAGATGAACTTCATTGGTCTTTGTGTTAGTCTAGGTATATGATATCCGGAGGATAGATCTTGCCTAGTGCACAGATCACTATTTCAGTACATAGATGATGAGGAGGCACACTAGCTGACGGATGAGGCACTGCTTTCAATAGATAGACTAAAAATAGTCGTAGAAGTTGTCTAGGTATATGATGTCATAAGGTTTTCCTTCCTTGCCACGTAGATTATTATTTCAGTAATCAGGAAGCACACTGAATGACGAGTTAGTAGACTGCTTGCCAATGGACTTCAGTTGTCGTCGTTGTAGTCAAGTTAAATGATATCAGTGTATGTGGAACTTGTGTTATTCCTAGATCAGTATTTCAGTACGAAGTTGATGAGGAGACACAGCGTATGATGGGATTAGTATACTGCTTGCCAGAGAAAGACTTCAGTAGTTGTATCAGTACTCTAGGTATATGATGTCAGAAGGGTAACTTGCCTTGCAGACGGATCAGTATTTCAGTAGGAAGTTGATCAGAGGGCCCTCTAGCCGACTGATTAGTGAACTTCTTGGCAGAGAGAGACTACATTGTTCGTGGTAATAGTCAATGTATATGATGTCGGCAGGGTTGAACTTACCTTGCACACGGATCAGTAATTCAGGAGGAAGTTGATCAGAGGACACATCAGTTGACGAAGAGTGGATGTTTGCCACAAATGTACTTCATTGGGTGTAGTATAGTATATCGGCATTAGGCCATATTGGTGGAGGGTCGTACCTGTATTGCCTTGCATGGTACGGAATGATTTCAGGAGGGAATGGTTCAGGGGGGATAGCAGCTGATCTTTTTTCAAGGCCATGAGTGTATCCATTTGTTACATCTTCTGAAGTCCTTTCACTCTTTCCTAAGACTCTGTAAAATTACATTTCTTTTTGATGAATACATATATTCTACATACAATTATTCTATCTATAAAAACCCTCAGCCATATGGGCTACCCGAATTATAGATACAACTGATGGACTCTTTGGGCAGCATTTAGTCCTATATGTTTGTATGGTATAGTTGAATTAAACAGTCACTAACATATTACTTTACAAATAACAGCATTAAAGAGAAAGAAGAATTAAAAAATAAATTCTCTCAACATAATTCAAGTAAATTAATGACTCCAGATATAAAATCCATTACCGATATGGAATAAACCTCTCCAATTATTTTCTACGAAAGATCTTAGGGTTAACCGATTTAGTCCTATTTTTGAAAATCCTTTTGTTGTTTAGACGATGGTTTTTTTTTATTCCACGTATTTTTACTGTTTATTCTTTTCATAAATATATATAAAACAAATATTTTTATCAGGAATTGGTCAGTTTCAAATCAAACTTTGAAAGCCAACGTTTTTATTTACAATTTGTAGTTAGAACTTTCATATGAAATTCCAGAAGTATATGTATTAATCTATTACATAAAATAAATTTTACGAATTAACGAATTACTTATTACGTATTCGTATTACGTATTTACGAATCAATTATTAATACGAACTTGAACACAAATGTCAGCTTAAATAAGAATGTTCGAAGATGATATTACAAAGACACATTCCTTTCATTAATGTTATTTTATGTTGGGTAAAAAAATGGAATATTTCAATTTGCGGCTTTTATTTGTTTTAAATATGCTTGATTGTGTATATAGCTTGAATAGATGTTTTTTTTATGTCATAAAATAAATAAATTTTACGTCATAAAATAAAATAAAATTTTCCTCTTTTAAATGATTTTTGTTTTATTTAATATACTTACTGTGTATATGTCTTGAATCGAGTTAATAATACTATATCAAAAGCTTGAGCCATATAAAAAGCTTTGCTTTCGTGACTTAATAACAAAAAATAGCAATAATAGTTATTTCTGTCGATCATAGTTCGGGAAGTTTATGTTTTTAACTATCGCTGTGATTTCTTAACACCGAGTGACACAAGGGGCTTCTAGTATTGTAGAAATATCCACCGTCTAATAGAATGATCTCTCATCATCTGAATGAATGAAGAATCATCTGTTCTTCTGATCTCTCTGGGTCAGCAGAGTCCAATACATTTTAGGAATATATGAATAAATATTGTTAAAAGTACCGACCGTGAAGTAGAAACAAAATAAAATTGATCAAGACCCTGTCAGTTCTTCAGGTTCAAATTAAACTCTCTTTGCCGATGTTTCTATATACTTAAGACTTTTCATAATTAATTAGTCCTATTTTTTTCAATATCTTACATTTTTGCCTATGAAAAAGTTTTTAAATATAATCCTAAACATCGGCATTGATAGTTTAATTCAAACCTGAAGAACTGACCGAGTCTCGATAAATTTTATTATATATATATATATATATATATAAGCAAATAAATAAAAAGGATACAATGATCTAAACAAACTAAATTCTCAAAAATAACACGAACAATACGATCAGATAAACTCAGTACTACATATCGACTACTTTATCATCAGTTTGAAAGGAGTGAGTCCTTTTCTACATTTCTTATCTGGATAACTTTTCATTCATAAGTCTATGAATAGTTCATTAACTAAATTAACTTTATTCATGACCATAATGCCATTTGGGATGAAGTGTATTTCTAGTTATTTGATAGTTTAATTGTAGGAAATTCTGATTCTAATTAACATGGGATAGAACAAATGACATGCATCAGTCTTTTTAACAAGAGAGCTGGGTTAGAGTGTCCGCTGGCTTGCTTGCTCACTTTTGGACTGATGTGTCCTGGGTTCAATACCCATTCTGGCCCTCGATTTATTCACACGGGAGATGTTAAACCGTTGGTCCCTTAGCATATACGATTTCAGGTACTCGTTAAAGATCCCTCTACTCCAAATACATTTGAGTTAGGCAAAATTTAGAACTGCTAATGTAAAATCAACAGGCAATATCGCCCATTACTAAAAATAAGTGCCAAATAATAAATGAGCCACAATTTTTGTTTCCAGAACAGCACTAAAACGTAAAATTCTTATAAATATAGGCCTCAGAAAACAAACAAACAATATTTTAAAAAAAATGAATAACCTGAATAAATTAATTATTGTTATCATTAAAGAGAAAAAGAAAGACTAAGTCTTCACACACAAAAAAAAGGATTTAATCACATAACGTTTCGAACTCTTAGTATTCACCGTCAGGTTGCATTTACAATACAAACAAAAATATGTATACAAATTTTCAAACTAAAAAAAGGAAAAACAACCAAATTTTATACTAACATATAACTGTCTCGATAAGACGATGTTGGTATCCTCCAACTAACTAAGAACACTAAGAACACTAACTCCAACTAACTAAAGACTAACTAAGAACGTTGGTATCCTCCTCTTGAATTACAAATTTCAAATTGCAGCATTGAACGCCTTTGAAATTAATACATTCATATGTTTTATTTATTCTTTATTAAAGGAAGTTATAGGAAGAAAATGAAGAAATGAAACACCCGATAACATGCTGAAATAAAAAATTAACAGATCACTGGCTGCCCTAATTTTTAAAAATATGAACATACAATAGAGGCTGTTTCGTTTTCTCTCTTATAGATCAGTCATAATGTACCGTTTATGTTCATTATAATACCGTGGTGTAAACATACCTCCCGCATTCCTTTCTTCTCATATTACCTGTTTCCAATAGTTTCCGTTGGCTCCCTAATTAGTCAACATTACATTACTGAGGCAGGTATATAACTCCTTTTAATTTATATTTTACTTTTTCTTCCTTTTATACAATTTCAAAAGATTTATACAAATTCCTGTTTCTATTTTAGATGTAACCTGACGATGAACACAAAGTGTTCGAAACGCGTTTGTGTGATTAAATCCTTTTTGTCTGGAAGACTTATTATTTCTTTTCCTCTCTAATCATAAGTAAATACCACGCAATAAGTACTTTCATAGATCTTGAGTTATTATTACTTTTCATTTGGTGCTGAGCCGAGCTCTTATCATAGACGATACATCATATATTAAAAGTGCTACTTCAATATGCGTACCACCCATCAGTTCTACCTGACCTCTACCTGAGTTCTACAGGCTGTTTTGTATTCTAATTATCCTTTCTTGTCTGATGTATATGTAATATTAAATAAAATCCAATATATGAAAATATATAATATTCTAAATTCCATATTAAAAAAAATATATTTTATTTAAAATAATTAACCTTGTAATAGGTTATGTTTGGCGTTGTAATTGTAATATGTTCACCTTGTAAAAACTGAACATATTTAGATTCATTAGCATATTTAGCGTCAATGCTAAAAAACTATTTAACACAGTATTCCCCGACAATGTTACTACATACAAGTAAATTACGTACTAAACGGCAAAAACGTTATTAATAGCTATGTAGTAAAGCACATCTAAATAAATAGAAGTTAATTACAATAATGAGGAGATCAAAGAAATCAGTGATGAAATTACACAAATTAAATTGGAATCTACAACTTGGTGGATATATAAATAAAATTAAATCACAAAGCTTTTCAATGTAATAAGGGTTTAAATGAAACTCCAGGTGATTCTAAGAAATTAAGAATGTACTAAATAAGGAAGATCCAAACTTGCAAACCTGATTCAGACTGATAATTATCACATATACTAATCACTAAATGTATATACAAAGCTCTCAGAGTTAAACCTGAACTGGGGAAGACCATTTGTTACAACTGAAAGATTTTAGGGTGTTTTTCCGATATCTTAGTAGGGTTTGGACGTTATTGGTCCAAATCATATCATATCATACTATCGTTATGGTTTTATTTCACTTGTTTATTGTGAAATCGTGTTATACATAGGTCTACATAGGTATATAGTTTTGAGTTAAGGTGGTACGGATATTGAAGTAGAATAATATAGTAGTACGGATATTGAAGCAGAATCATATGGTAGTATGTATACTGAAGTAGAATCATTGGTAGTACGCATATTGAAGTGGACGCATATGGCAGTATGCATATTGAAATAACATTGATTAAAGGCCATTGATTTTTAAAGACAGTTGTAAGTTAAATAGAGCGGTATATGTTGAGTAACATTATTGATTTATTTACGGTTCATATGGAAGGTGCAGGGTTGAGGCCAATGCTACGATGGTGACAAGCGACAGGAGGACGTGAACCTGTACAGACAACATATCCACTTGAGCTGGACACGGACCCCAGGGGCTGCATCCCATATATATACACACAGTGCAGTGTAAAGTGCTTGAATTGAGTTTTATGACTCCAGATAGATATTCATTCAGTTTTATGTTGAAATAGTCAGAACAAAGACAGCTTAATGTCTTTATCTCTCTCTCTCTACCGCCTTTTCTCCCAAGCATCGGTAATAAACTTCCCATCTCTTCAATATTTTCAATACACCATCACACCATATTTTCAATCAAATCTACACCTGTTGACTAATAAAAACCAAAAAAGTATTATCAAATTTCATGGAAAAGTAAAAACGCGTGACAAAAATGTTTAATTTAAAAATAAAAAAAATTATAATTAAATCATTATATTGTAAAATAAGAAATATTTTACAAAATGTGTAATTCAAGCATTCAATACAGTCTGAAACATTCTGGAATAAAAAAATAAAGTAAAAAGAATGCTAATATCTGTCATAGATAATTTAAGAAATAAAGCTACAGGTAATTGAAAATAAATTAATTTCAAAATATAATAAGAAACAGCTTTATTTAGAAAGGTGGTTAGAAGGATTCGAAAAAATGAATATGAACGTTTCCATATTTCTTCTGATGAAATGAAAATTCAAGCGTTAAGTTTTTTAGTGGATGGAGCATCAAAATATTGGTATAAATCTAATCTATGAAAACTGGTTCATGGCAATGATGGAAAAATACATTTTTGCTCGTTTTTGTTAACAAGGACTGGATAATTGTTCACAGTTACAAGTATCTTGGAGGTTCACTAATTGATTTTGCTCTAATGAGAGATTGTGGTTAGAATCTGAATCAGATATGACTGAAATTTCAATCATCAATCTTATTTTGGTTAGTTTACCTTATGAAGCCCAAAAGCAGTTGGATCGCTAACACATAACTACTGTTCATTTGGTTAAGTTGTAAGATTCATTGAATACAGTTAAGTGGAATAGACTACCTAAAAATAAAATTGATCCTATGAAAAAAGAAGAGGAAACCCACAAGAAACGCGATACTGTTAATTTCTGTAAGCCATGCAACATCTCCGAATCTCTTGGTTAGAGAAACCGATATCATTTGCCGGCGTATTGCCGGAACAAGGATGTAAAGAAAGAAAGGATGAAATCAAATGTCATTGACGTATTAAGTACAGACCAAACGACCGACACAAATGAAACTATTAGCCCCGGGAAAATAGGATTCACTGATAAAATTGAATGTCTCCATAAATAACCGATTCAATATAACAGATTTATATGATTATGGTTCTAACACCACTATTACCAATCAGCGAATTGAAATAGTTGAGAGTTAACAAAGAGCAGAGCTAGTTAAAAACTATTAATGGAGTTGATTTTACACAAACCCGGGTTAATCTTACTGACTATTGGAGACATAGTAAAATTTGTAAACGTTGTTGTAGTAAACAATAACAATTGTAAATTACAACTTCATATTGGGAACGGTTGCATCCAACGATTTCAATTAATTCAGGATGAGAAATTAAATATTTTTCAAAAATTTGACAGATCAACTAAAGATATCATAGAAGCCAACTTTAATGAGGGTTTTACTATATCAGCATACTCCGCAGACCTACAACATATTACGGATGAAAATGAACGAAAATCATTGTCACAACTAATCGAGAAGTATAAACATATGTTTGCTAGAGATAAAGTAGACGTCAGCAGAGTAAGCTCCAAACAGGCAGAAATCAAACTTATTCGTGAAGAATACGTTACAGCTCACCCATATAAATGATCCATGCCAGATGGAGAAGAAATAAAAAATCAAATTCGTAGACTATTAAAAGCAGATTTGATTGAGGAGTCAGACTCACCCTATGCTTCACCCGTCACTCTTCCATTTAAAAAGGTCGATGGTGAAAAAGTAGATTACGCATTGATTTTCGAAAATTTAATAAACTAATTATTCCCGAATGTTACCCGTTTCCAACTACCTATGATATTATTATAAAGCCTATAAATATGACAACCTTACTGTTATTAACATTAACTCAGCTTTTTGGTGCATCTTATTTAAACTTAACGATAGAGAAAAAACTGATTTCCTAGTTCTGTATAGTACTTTATTCATGAATGCAATTTTAAATAATATAAAGCAAATAAGAAATCTATTGTAAGCTTTCAAAGAAATACATTTTACTTTTAGTACTGCATGGTACAGAAAAAATGTTATGAATAGCTTACTGTTTGATGTTTATCGTACATCGCAAATGCTTTCTTTATCAATGTGCTTTGCTATTTACGACACAAAATAAAAGCCTTCTTTGAAGTTATACATAACAACAGAAATAATTATTTTTGCAATAATAAGGCTAGAAAAAAATATATTGTAATAACATTATTTATGAGCCTTTGTTTTTCTTTATGATTTCATGTGATTATATGGTTTTTTTATGATTATATAATTCCAATATTTGCAGCAGACAAACATAAAATTGAATATCTGTTGTAAACTTTATTTTTATTTTTCTTTTATTTTTCCATGCATCTTTTTTTTTGAAAACCGACATATAATCGAAGTCATTTAACTCGAAACGACATAAGTGACATAAGTATCTCTTCGATATACCTGTATATCGAATTTGACATATATTTAAAAAGTTGAAAATAAAATCGTAAATTAATTATATAATCAGAGTGGAAGTTTATTGGAAGTAGTAGGTGTCCTCGGATTGAACGAATGACGTCATGCTTGCAGAAATATAATAGAGCTGAAACATTACAGGCAGCTCATGTGTCCCAGTTTTATTAATACGCTAGTCATTGTACTCGGGTTTCAGACGAGTAGATAAGTTTTACGACTTGCACTGTTAAATCAGTCACGAATTACAGACTAAATCATTCAGATGGGGTTCGTAAATAAAATGTTTAGTTTACGGCGTGTATTCGAAGTTTGCTAGTAGTTCTTCTGTGGTTCTTCTCTTCTAGAAGTAGGTGGGGCAGTTCCCACCAAGAAAAGAATTTCTGAAGCTCTGTAACATGATACCATCACACTACAACTGCTAGTCCCTTTTCTCTATCTTCAGAATTCTTAATGAAACTTGGGACTGAAAATTTTCCAGTATATTTTAAGAGTCATCATTTATTGAAGTTATTTTATTAAAAATTCAATAAAATAATTATTAAATATTTGGAAGATACCTAACGGTAAACATACATGTATAATTTAAATAAATTTCTTCATAATCATTAATGGTAAGCAATTTTCAATTATGAAAGCTGGAGATCGGAATGTAAAGACGCACCAGATGAAAACAGAAAACCGCTCTATCTTCATTCTGACATTACCATTTTAACCTACCTATAACCTTCTAAAGTCAACCTGAACTAATAAATTTCAGAAAGATTTATAAAGCCATTTGGGAACGCATTACAAAAAAGACAAATGATTTTATAGTAACAGTTCTTTAATTTCTCATAATAGTTTCCTATTATGAAAAAAGGATACATATAATAAATATATTTCCATGCTTTCTTATCTGAACGAGGATATTCAACCCTATTTTTTTTCTTTATTGAGGTATGGTCCAGTGTCAAACAGTAAAACACCTTTAAACCAACTTTTCGTTTATATTTGTAGACATCTTTAGGGTCTGCATCAAGATGAATATATATTCATATAAATAATGTAACATATATTTTTTTTCATGTTGCTATTATTAACTTCTGTATTGACGTAGCCCTGAAGGTGTCTACAAAACTGTAACCCCATTTTAAAGCAGAAATTCAATCTGTTTGAAAGAACTGGCAATCAAGACTTGAGTAATAGTCATGTCTGCTGGCCGAACGACAAGCTCTGACTCTCCGCTGAAGAAACAAAAAACAGCATGATGAGAACTTATCAGTAGTGGGCCTCTAATTACGACGTGCTCTGTTGTGAATAAAAATATTCGTTGGTCCATTGGGAGCTATGGTAGCCCAGGTGTTTGTTGTGGCGTTTGGACTGATAGATCCAGATTGTATACCGACTCTGGTCTTCGATTTATTCACGCAGGAAGTGAAAAAATCTGAGCCTTCAGTCCTAGGAGAGGACGTTAAACCGTTGATCCCGACATCAACGAGACAGTACAATGTCAAGTTCTCGTTAAAATCCCTACTCTAAATACACTTGAGTCAGTCGAAATTTTGGACTCTCAAAGAAGAATGTTTGTGTGGTTTCATAAAGGGCCAATTTTCAGTCTATAGTTTTTGCTACCATTACTCTCTCATTGTTAATGTTAAACTAATTCTCAAATCCCTAAATAACATTTAGGTTTACTTTATGCTGCACATACAAAATTAAAATCACCTACAGAATCTAATATAAATAAAATAAACTTTAAGCATTTATTCAGCCTTGTTTCTCATACTATTTAGACAAAGCGAAAACTACACCTTTAATAAACTTAACGGAACAACAAAACTTATCTTTGAAAAAAATTCTCTTAGACAATTCACATCCTCCCTATAAAACTTGTACTTTTATACATTTTCAACTTAAAATAAATTATAAAAAATTCTAAGAGGGTGTTAAAAATGTATTTTCTCACATTGTTAGTATAAGTAAAAGTAACGTGAAAACAACTTAATGCAGTTTGTGTAAAATTCTTATTTTTTATTTGATTGTAATATAATGGGAATAAAAATAATTTTACACTCATAAAA
The DNA here is from genome assembly GCA_026182355.1 of Hermatobates lingyangjiaoensis. Lineage (NCBI taxonomy): Eukaryota > Metazoa > Arthropoda > Insecta > Hemiptera > Hermatobatidae > Hermatobates > Hermatobates lingyangjiaoensis. The sequence goes on from JAPFBL010000245.1 coordinate 195,874, forward strand.
ACACTTTTTAGCATACTGATTTACAATAAATTAATGTGCAAAAACGTTAGACAAAACTAAATCATTAATAATTAAACATTAATTTTACAGAAATATTTGCTCAAAATGATTATGTTTTACAGCTTTAAAGATACTGGTAACCTGGAAAGCACTTGTCTTGTTAGTGAGATTTCCCTAACTTTGCCCTGTTCTCAGTAATTAAGGGGTAACACTGCCTTTTGAAACAGGTTTAAACTTGTTAAGTAGAACAATTTATACTAGAAGATGTTAGTAATTCTACTTTGTTAATTGTCCCGTCACTGAGCTTGGTTGACTGTTACGCAGTCACCTGGATAACAATATCGAGAAATAGAATTACAGTCGGAGCATAACGGCAGAGGAAGCCAGCAAAGGACCCTCTATTTTTCCTTCAACCGATCCATTTTCAATTCAAAAGCACCTCTATTGCTTCCGAAACAACATTCCTCTAGTAATTGTGCCAATTTATTCAAAAAAAAATATTTTTTTTTCAGTAAACGTTAATAATTTCCTTTGCTTGTAATAGAATTGAGGTGAATTTTTTTAGACTGGCGAATAATAAAGGTTATTACTTGATTAAAAAGAAGCAGCGGATTGGTTATTGCTTTATATCAGAGTTATTCGCTTCTCTCTCACAAAACCTCCTTAACTCTTTTGCTCCGATATTCAAATCCACCCTAAATAATATTTACACTTTTTTTTCCGTTTTCACTTAAAGAATTGTTTATTTTAAGTAGATATTTCTATTCTATTATTATTTTAAAAGTTCAGTTTGTCGTAAATCTTAACTGCTAGATATTTAAAATGTTTTTTAGGTATAATAAATTAATTAGCTCTTTTGCTTCGATATTTTGCATAAAATAGCTGTAAAAATTTTTATATTATGTTGAAATAGATTAAAAATTTTTATGGATGTTTATGAAGATGATTTGCGATAAATACGTGGCAGAACATAAAATAACAACATAATAGTGAGTAAACAACAGCTCTAAGATGTTTCACTCGATGTCGTCTTCACAGAGTCACGCTGATTATTATGGAGAAGAGACTTAAATCGTCCTATGTTTATTGTCTATCAGAGATTATAGTTAACAAAGAAAAAGAAAAAAATTATATCACATCCTCAATTTTTAATCATTTCTTCTTTCAAAAATTTTAAATATTGAATTAGAAGTGACGTGAGTGCAATTTGAGAAAATTCATCTCGAGATTTTGACATGTTTACATGTTTTGAGGTCCTCAAAGTCGTTTATGGCGTTTTTCGATGATGCCTTTGTGTTTGGTGGTTGGGTGGTGTGTATCCAAAAGCTTGCAAATCGTTGATGGATCAAAATCATACTTCACAAAAAATGGGCATTATAAGTGTGGTTGAACCCTATTGTTTGAGAGCAATTATGTATGATGGGAAGTCACTTTTTTTGCCAAAATGTGTTTCCAGGACAACATTTTTTTTCTCTTAAACTACTAACTCTAGAGTTTTGAAATTTTACATTGCTTTGGAAGCTACAAAAGCAATAACTGAAAAATTCCTCAAATTTTAAAAACAACTGGAAATATTTCTTTTTAACTAAATGTAAAAATTTGTACTTATGATTCAATTTGAAAGCTTGTGAGGATATACAAGCCATACCGTTGGACGGATCAAAATGAAATTATATCTACAAAATAGCATTATATGCGACATGAGTTAAAGTATTTTTTCAAAATAACATTAACCAAAGACTTGTTATTCACAATTTCTATTTTGCAAAAAATTTTTTTGACGCTAAACGGCCCATTATAGAACAATGAAATTGAACCCAGCTGGTATACTGGGTTCAGCAAATGGCTGAGCCATGAAGCCATTTGCTACCCATAATAATTGGTTCTTAGTTACAAGAATTAATTAGTAGAGAAATTAAATAAACTGATTTAAAAGCCCCGACTTTAAGTAAGAAGCAGACCTGAAGTCAGGCTTGGTAGTGACTGACACAAAATAGGGGTTGCTATCCACAATTTGAATTTTCAGAAATTTTTATTATAGAAATATAATTTATATCTTAACTATAAGATGGTTACTACATTAACATGTGAGGTGTATGTTAATGAACAGAGTCTTATAAGAGCTTTGTTCAAGAGTGGACCTGGATATCTCAGCTACATCTACAACTACAAAGTTCTGCAAAGAAAGCTGTAGACTAACAACTTAGAGCACTAACATACACTAAAAATCAAGTAATTTTTGAGGAGAAAAGAACTTTATCCACGATCAAAAATTCACGATGAAAAATGCAATGACTGGAGCTTTTTTTTTTTAAAGTCAAACGAATTTTCCGTTGAAAATTACCACCGTAAACAATATATTATATTATTATTAATTTTTTAATTTGATTTTCTATTTAAAATATACAGTATAGTTGTTTTATTATTGGATCATATAATTTTATAAGGTATATTAGTACATAAATTATATATTTATTAATCTATAGTACAATTAGTCATATTCATTTAAGGTGAAAGTCTGATTCTTAATTTTCAATACTAGCACAAGATTGTAAGCTAACCATGCAGCTTACATTGCAGCTTAAATTGCAGATGCAATTTCGATGCAGCAGGACTGCTTTGCATGCAACATGGGTTATGAAGCATTCAGGATGCACTTAATATGTTCACCAACTCAGGCGAACACAGTTCCATCCGCTGCTTCCAATTAATAAACAAGCAATAATCAATTGTCAAATCAACATCAAAATCCAAAACAAAAATTTGTGGACATTATCAAATGTGTTTATCAAATATTGTATATAAAATTTAGTAATTAGGAAGATAAACTGTCTTTGGAATAATTCTACCCACAGAATTCTTTTTTCTTAGAAATTTAAGGTTTTACTTCTGAAATACGAAGTACACAGTATATTGACATTCTGTGGTGTAGCAAGGGGGGGGGGGGAGCGTCTGTACCAGCACGGCCAGCAAGTACGTGCCAGCGGCAGCATTTTGAGGGGGTAAAAATAGAAAATAGAAGAAATTATAAAAAAGCTAACAAAAAACCTGAAAATTTATGCCAAAAAGAATTCTTAGGTTTAAATAAGTTTTTAATTGTTTTTATGTTTTATGTGCACGTTTGCTAGTCTAGAAATATAATATTATGATAACCTAAAGAGCAGATTATCGTTACCTTTTGGTTGCCTGTACATACTTCCAAGACCTGAGCAGCTGAGGTATGCAGTAGATAGATCAATGTCATTTCACTGCCACTTCAGTAGAAATTGTAAAAAAATAAGTTTCAACTTAATTTATAATCAAATCTATAGAACAAACAAATTTTCGTTTTGCATTAAAGAATAATCATAAAAACTGATTACTACTGTAGGCACATAAATAACAGCCCAGTCATATTGTAATATCAAAGTATATAATATAAATTATATTTAAGGTGGTCACAACCTTATATATAAAGTGGTTACAAACGTCGTACGTAGATGAACCTTAAAACGCTCGTTAATAACATTGTAGAATGAGGATGGAATAGTTAGATCAGCAACCATTACTTTTTTATGTTCTTATATCTTTCATTCTCAGAAAAGAAATTTTCTACAGATATGTATATACGTATGAAGAGGTTAACTTCATAGGCTGGTAATTAACTTTTAGGGGAACACAACAATATCGTACATGGGTAAGTATAGTATACATTTTTTCGGTCTTAAGTGAAGTCTCTACTACTCGATTCTACAAGACATGCCCAGCCTGGAGATACTGTTTTGTGAGACCTTCCTCAAGTTTTCTCCACACAGTTATGTAGTGATGGTCCTAACTACAAGCAAAATTATCAAAACCTGAAGTTTTGGTAACTACGCCGTTAAACACCTAGAACAGATAGTATCAAATGCATCTTGAACATACAGAAAGGCTACCAAACTCTTCTCCCGTTTACCAGAGTCTTCTAATTCCAACAACTTGATGACGAAGGGCTATCTCAGCCAGTTTTCCCGCTTCATGGTTTAAATTGGTTCTTCAAGTAAAGTATAAGAAAATCTAATCTCTTGGTAAAACTTTACCACCATGTCTGAGAATTGTTTTCCCACACTTTAAGTATAAAATATTGTAAAAATAATGGTCTTAATATACCCCCATAGTCATGTCAACCTTTCAGATGCATGTGAATAAAAACTGATTTTACGATCATTCCTCCATTTCAACTGAATATATTTTACAGCTTGAAAAGCTCTGAAAATCTGAAATAATATAAAATTCATTAGTTTTGCTGACTAATGGTGCAAAATGGGTGTATGTTTATATTCATAACCACAATATTTTGGAGAATTATTTTATTGAATAGACTGCATTATTTATTTAAATACTGTGCTCGAATTTGTTTTCCTCATTTCCAGAGACTTATATTAGCCAGCACTGTGATTGTGTCTAAGCATTTATCACTTAAAACTTAAAAAACTTCTCCAAGTATTGATAAATCCTGCAGAACATCCTTAAGAGTTTTCAGAATCATGAACAATAAAGGTTTGTACCTCTTAATAATTTTAAGATTAAGCAATATATTTTACTTATTAAATACTGTTCTTTCTTTGAAATTTTTTGATATGTTCATGAAAATTTTTACATTTTACTACTTTAGCCTCGTAATCTTGTCACTCGCTGCTCATTTTGCAATCTTCAAAGGCTGGCTTACTTATAATTTGGTTTATATTTTATGATTTCACTCATTTCATGGTATTGAAAATATTGGCCCTTAATATATAATTATATAACTACCTAATAGTTACAATATAACTATAAAACCGTTAACTGATCCTTTTACTTCCAGATGAAACCCTAACAAGAGAGTGCCACAAGACGATATCCTCAGATTGGTTTTTTTTTTTTTTTTTTTTTGTAAAATCCAGGAGTGGATGAACTCATCGTAGATCTAAAAAAAAAATACTATACTCACAAAGTTACGCTGATGGCATTGTTGTGTCACCTTTAAACATAATCATTCCAATAGGTATCTGTGATAATAGGTTTATTTGGTTTTAAATAGGTTTATCGTAATTGTTGACATCACAAACGCGGCAGGATTACGGGATATTCAGTGATTACGTCTGGCTAACCAAATGACTTTACTGACTCTAGTGAGCTCTCTCGGTAAGTTTAACTAAATTATAATTATTATTAAACGGTACAAATTATTAATACAAGCCATAATTGTTATTTTGAGTAATGATTTTCTTGGAGTTTTGTCATTTCTTAGTAGAATTGTAATAGAAGATTAAGAGAAACTAAAAGCAAAGGCCTGGATGAAGTTATGACTTTAATTAGGCCAGTATCAATATGTGACAGCCAATATTACCCCCTGCCAGCATGGGCCAGTTTAATAAAGGCTATTAGCATCTCCAGGAGTTGGGTTTAACTTCTCAACCAGATTTCTTCTTCCACTCAGATGTCATCTGCCTTAATAACGCCAACTTTAAGGAGTTACTTCAAACAAACTTGAATTTAACATAAAAAAAAAACATCCCTAAGTTCTTCAGTAATCGCCCATTATATTACTGAAAGTTATAACCTTATAAAAACAATTTCGTATATTCCTTTGAAAGCAATAACATGAAAGGACGGCTACAAGTAGTTAATTTAGTATTAAGCAAAATATTAATACCTTCTCTCTTTCACTCTCTCAGACTTCCCTTTCCTTTCTCACTCCTCAATAGTCACTTTCCAAATTCTCCCTACTGCTTTCTCTCCCTCCCTCCCTCTCCTCTCATTACCCCATCTCTTTCTATTTGTCTATCCAACTCTACCTATGACACATACAGTCATATAAATGATACATGCAAGGAGTCTTTCCCAGAATTTTATCAGATCACTTCATCTCCTGATCACAGTGGCAGTCAAAATATAGAAGTGAGTTATAGACATAGTCAGTAAATTATGTCTCCAATCTGTGTAGTTAATGTATATATATAACAAGATTTCACATAAACAAGTCAATCAATGATCAAACTACAATATGAAATAGGGGAAAAAGACTAAGATCTGTTGACCGTAACAAGCAGTATTTGTCAGAGTCAAAAAGTCGCAAAATTCAAGAAAAGTAACACACAGAGTAAGGAAACACACTTATAGGCTCAAATTTTCGGATAATCCGAGTTCAGGAGGAAAGAGAAAGGGAGATCAAGAAAGTTGTAGACGCAACGGAAAGTAACAACATCTACAACGTGCTTGATCTCCCTTTCTCTTTCCTCCTGAAGACGGATTACCCGAAAATTTGAGTCTATAAGTGTGTTTCCTTACTCTGCGTGTTACTTTTCTTGAATTTTGAACTCGTATTGTTTCCAGTTTGGATCGTCTTTCATTTTATTAAGTGAAATATATATATATTATTCATTTCTTCTCCTGAGGACGACGGCCATTACGGTCGAAATATTGAAAAGTGAGTCTTTCTTATGTTTTTGCCTATGTGTCACAGTTTATTTTAAGTGTAATCTGTCCTGCCGGATCGTTTCCATTTATCATGATATATATATATATATATATATATATGTGTAGTTCAATATAGACAAAGAAACATAGAGAAATCAAAAAAACACACTTACAGTCTCTAATTTTCGGTTTGAACCGTCTTCAGGAGAGATAAGAGAGGGAAACCAAGCGCACTGGTTCAGAGACGGTTGGATACGGGTCCATCTCTGTGTTCTATTGATTTCTCTATGTTTCCTTATCTATATTGAACTATATTTGTCCGTTTTGGATCGTATTTCCAACGAAAAAGTGTATATATATATATATGTATGTATGTATGATATATAAGTATACATTGAATATACGGTGTATCTATATTTAAAACTTGCATCATCTTATTCCGTTACGACTTTTTTTCACTGTATCAGCCTTTTTATTTATCTTTCGTGGAGTGAGTAGTAATAGTAGTAAGTATGAGTAATGGTTCGTCACTTCGTAAAAAAGTAATGTTACAAGTTTCCGGCCTCCATGATTGATATCAGATTACTAATTTCATTACTTAATTATTACTAAAGTTTACATTTAAAAGACAGTTAAACCTTTGGAGAGGAGAAAAGCAGGAAAATCATCGGTGGGGTGATATGATTTAGCATGCTCAGTTCCTGGCATTAACAGTAAAATGTTTCTGGCTACAGAGTCTAATGCCAGAATAACTTTTAGTTGCATGGACTGTGTCTACCCAGATATTAAATAGTTTTACTTTTGATAGTGTTAATTATATATTTTTATATTCTTATAACAAATTCAAGAAAAGTTATGCCACATTCGACATGTTCTGTCTCCCCTCAATTAATATCTAAATTGAAGCCTCAAGGCCCATATTTCATTGTAGACTTTATCCCATTAAATAACTCTTGGCTATTAATTTGGAGAAAAAAATGGTATGCCTTCCCTTTTTAGAAGTCAATAAATAGTAGCCCCAGCCAGTGCAATGGCAGGTAAATGGCTCCACCCTAATTACATCTGGCAGAGTCGAATTTATGGCTCCAAATCAGAGTTAGTTCGTTTAAATTCCCCATATGTGAATAGAAAATAGTCTAATTTAAATAGACAACTGTGAAGAATTTGAACGATAAATAAATTTGTTTTTATAAAGACTGTATAGACACATGAGATATTTTAAAATTTAGAACATTTTTAATACAGAGTTGATAATATTCAAACATTAATAATAACAATAAAGAAAACCTGGATCCTTTGCAGTCAACTTACTAATATAGTACGTTCTATAAATGTTCTTAAAGATTTAATTATTATTAAATCATTAAGATTTTAGTATTATTTTAGTATTATTTCAATGATTCTACCTGTAGATGTATTATCAGCTATGTGGTAAAGTTCTTATCAAATTTACTAGAAAGTCAGTTTAACCATTTTAATGTTGAAATTTAATATCTTAATTTTACTATGTCAATTTTCTGAGTTACAAGAAAGAGAACAATTTCACCTATTACTAATGCACTTAGAAATTAATAGCTATCATTTTTGCTGTAATATCTTTCTAACAATATTTAGAAAGACTATTCAAATTTATTTGAAATATACAAAGTTTTGAAAGTTCACATTTAAAAGACAGTTAAACCTTTGGAGAGGAGAAAGGCAGGAAGATGATCGGTGGGGGCATATGATTTAGCGTGCTCAGTTTCTGGTATAGACAGTAAAATGTTACTGGCCACTGAGTCTAGTGGTTATATTTATATTATTTTAAATAAAATAATATAAATATAATATATATTTATAAATAATAAATAATAAAACTGTGTCTTAATACCAACTCTAAAGACTCCAATAATTTTTCTTTCTTTTAATTAATTACCCTGAAGATGACTGGAAGCCAGTCGAAACATGTCGGTTCCCACTTAATTAACATTCTCCAACGTTTGGATGAAGGAAAGAAGAGGGTATTCAAAAACCTTGAAAAACTGGTGAAGAAAATGACATCAGTGAAATACGGTCAGTTGTTCAATGAAATAATAAATAATATACATATTATAACTAGTATATATATATTTTAAATATAAAAATATTATATATAAAATATATAACTGTACAATTAAAATAAGAATATAAAATACCTCACTGTGCACCTGAAAAGCGTTTCTACCGTTAAAAATATATAATTTGCATGATGGGTAGAATAGAAATAGTCATGTAAATGTTGACTTATTGATCATAAAACACATACGTATTCAGAAATGTAATTTGTTATAAAAACTTGATTATTAGTCCCCGTTCAAGGTACTCACTTTGCAACAGGATTAGATGACTTCAATAGCAGCCCCTGTTTGCAGACATTGTCAGGTTCTAAGGAAGTGGTTCTGAAACTGTTTGAAGCAGAGGTACTCTTACGTCTACTTACTAGTACCTGAAGGCACGGTGTTTACAAATTTTCGATAAATTTAGTAATTGAGTTAATTGCTATGCGAAAAAGAATTTGGAAAAAATATTCAAAGTGAAACAACCCTCAGTTTGTTTATTATTATCCTCAGAGAAATATGAACTTGAGCAGCCTTCTTCAGAATATGGGACTATGTTTGATAGGTAGCTCCCATTTTTTCTTCAATTAATTGAAATGGTTTTATGTCTCGCCTGTTTTAACTAAGGAATAATATTGTTGCCATCTAAAGGATTTTCACTCATGGTGATGGACAAATGGAACCTCGCCATTCTTAAATAAATTCATTGCATGTATAAGCTGTTTGTGGTACGTAGTTCTTCTTTAGAAGAAAATCGCTGTTACTTATCACTCATAATAATGATGCTTTCACAAAAGGAGATACAATGCGCTAGGTGGGGTACAGTAACTACTTTTTTATGTCTGATACATTATTCTGAATCACTTAGGTACACCTAGAAATCTTACAGACACTCTTTGAGAATTACTGTTCCAGAGCGCTAATAGATCACGATCCGTCTGACAAGAACAGATGAAGTGAGAGGGTTTTAATAACCGTATGAGGTGAAATGCTGCTTAATTTCCAATCCCCTTTCATTAACATAAACATCCCTTATAGCAAACAACACAATAAAAATCCCAGCAACCTTGGTTACTACAATAAGTATGTAGCTAATACTATAAGTAAGTATTTAGCTGACATATAAGCTAAACTCATAAACTTACAATTATTACATGCCATAAACACATAAACATCCCCACTTACCTGTGTACAGGTATCCTTTCGTCTGTACCTGCAAAAGTACACACATGTTAATACAAACTCAATAGTAATGTAAAATAATGTGGACTCTTTGTCAGTCGTAGTTCCTCCTAGCTATAATCAAATGATGCTATTACTTTCTTATCACAATACATCAATACATATTAAATGTCAATCAGTTTCGTTACAAAGGTGAGTAGCGCCTGTGGCAAGAGTCTAACTTGTGCCCCCTCCTCCACTATGAAATCCCATGACAACCAACAAAAAAATATGTAACAATTAAATTTTACAACATCAATATATTATATACTACCTCCTTCATCAAAATAAGTTTCCCTTATATGAAAAAGTGTATTTGTCAAGTTATTAGTATGAATAAATGATGTAAATAAGAACAAACATTGATTCATATTCAACAACAAAAAATTAATATAAATATAAATCACAGGTATATATTAAAATTACATAACTAAAACATAAATCAGTTCAGTATATTTCATAAATTAATTTGTCTCTTTTTTTCATTTGCAAACTGACCTATTATGTCACAATAATCTCTTTCAATGGTACTACAGATATATTTGTTTATCACTCTTAGTCAAAAGAAGAGCAGAAGTATAATTGCTTCCTGATATTTTTTAATGTTCTGATAGGTTCTTTTTTTGTTTCATATGAACGAGGTTAAGGAAAAGGAATGGCAGTCAGTGTCAGTCGCTGTTGATTGAATCAACTGTACTGTACAGTGACAATCGCTGTGGAGTAGAACGGTAAAGACAAATAAACCTACATGCTACAGTCAACGGGTTAGTATTCTGTGTTTTGCGGTCGCCAACCCCATGTGACACCCTTGCTTTGTCCCTTTTTCAGTTCCTTCGTCACGACACTGTTGTCAATATTTAAAGTCTAGCATGAAGTCTGTTTTGTCACATGAATAAGCTAACATACACTGAAGTACTTACCACTATAAAAAAAATGAACATAACTATTAAAAGCAAAAAAGATTCAGAACCATAGGGCATCTATTCTAAGTAATTCATAAAACCTAAAACATTCAGAGCGTTCTTTTCAATTTCCATTTTTATTAAGATTTAATTAATTTATTATTCAAACCAGATGAAATATTTATACTTCTATGATGATAAATTATTCATTTCTGCTTTAATAATAATATTATTTCTCGAACTCTAAGCTTAAGCAGGAACCCCTAAGGGTTACAACGTGTACATTTGCTTAGGAATCGCCGCATTAAACTATAACATTAAGCAAAATTTGTTAATTTTGGTTAACAAAGTCAGTTAAATGTTAGTTGTGGTTCAAAGTCAAATACAAGGCTTATATATTGAATATAACTTTCATATTTTCCTTCTTTTTTGTTAAATCAGACTTAGTTAGTTGACTAGCTAACTTTTAGTTAAATCTATACACCTTCCTAGAGTCCGTGCAGTTTAGAGGTAATAAAATCTTAATTTATTGTCTTTAACATTAAAGTATAATATTACAGGATATACATATACAGTACAAAGAATACTGCAAACTAGTATTGTGGAGGAAAATATTTCTATTAATTAAACAGAATTATTTAATGGTTAAAGATTTTTTTTCATATGAATAAATTAATAATAACCAATAAAATCTTTTCTTCGATTGATACCACCTGACACTATATATATACAACAATTAAATGAAACGGTACGACGGAGTAATATATAAAAAAGTGTTAAAAAGAAGCTAACATGCTATAGAAACAGTCATTACTCATTTCTATATTTCAACGGTCATTTTAACATTTTATTATCTTCATTTTATCTCTTTATATATATATATATATATATATATATATATATATATATATATATATATTTAAAATAAACTGTGACTCATAGACAGAAACATAATAAAGACTCACTTTTCAATATTTCGACCACCATTACGATCGAAGTATTGAAAAGTGAGTCTTTGTTATGTTTCTGTCTATGTGTCACAGTTTATTTTAAGTGTAATCTGTCCTGCCGTTTCCGTTTATCATGGTATATAGATATATATATAAAGTTCAAAAGCAAAAATGAGTAATACACAGAGCAAAGAAACACATTTACTAACTCAAATTTTCCGAACGTTTAGTAAGTATGTTGTTTATTCTGTGTGTTACTCTTCGTCGATTTTGAACTTGTGTATGTTCAGTTTGGATTGTTCATTCTAATTTTATGGCGAATATATACATAAAACACTAGGGCGATGAAGAAAAGACCCAACACGGGCTGCGAAGATTCAAAAACATACTAGAGAAGTACATACCATAGAAAACACGCGTATAGAAGTGAGTTATACGTATTTCTGTCTATGTGTTACCTCCATTTTAACTCATAGATATATATATATATATATATATATATATATATATAACAACATTTCACATAAACACGTGAAACAACAATCAATGATGAAATCACAATTTGAAATAGAGAAAAAAAATAAGATCTTTCAACTATAACAAGCTATCTTCGTCAGAGTCAAAAACCCAACTCTGAGTTTTTCACTCTGACGAAGAGCACTTGTTACAGTTGAATGATCTTAGAAGGCCCGGGTAAAATATACGTTTATTTTTAAACGTATGAAACTCTTAGTGAGTTTCTCCGTAATAAGTAAAATATACGTTTTTTTTTTCCTAAACGTGTAAATATATAAATGGCCACCCAGCTGTTTCAGAGTAATTTACCAAAGATGACACATTAAAATCACCATATTATTTTCATCTATTAGAATTCTCTCCTCCAATGGCTACCGGGCCAACAGTTCCCGTTTACTCCCACAGCTAACTAATCAAATTATAAGTTTATTTCCAAACAATTTATGTAATTATATAATCAATTACAATTCAAGCATTAATATTTATTAATTTAATTAATTAAATTAATTATTAATTATAATTTAAATAACCATTATTAATTACATTATTTATTTATTATAAAAAAATAAATAATATCAATTTCTTTTTAAATTAAATTACATGTTCATAACACTTATTTTAGGTTTGTTTGATAACGGTGAATCAAAAAGAAGTAATTAATAGAACTAAAGAAGGAAATTAACTCCAATTTATTTATTATTTATTCCATAATAGACATAACATCATAAAGTTTAATTATATAAAGACTGGCATTGGCATAAAATATCAAATGACCTAATCTGTGAACAAAGATAAATTGTTAATATTACCTTTAGCATAAGACACTGTGCACGGTCCGCCATGTTTCTTTGACGAACAGCAGTCGCGAACTGGCTGAGGCGTGCAAAGCGCTTTAGATAGTCCAAAAGTTCACGCAGTCCTACAACAGAAGGGCAAACACCACTATCACTGTTTTTGCTTAGTTATAAGATCAAACAAATTTTTTAAATCTTTTAACTACAATTGTCTAAAACAATTTTTTTTGTTGAGGAATTGACAAGAATAGTTATAATTAAAATATATATAAAAAAAGAAAGGTTTGTATGTACATTGCTTAGAGCTGATTGCTAGATCATTTCAAGTTATCTTTACGTTTTACACATTAGAGAAACCGAATCCGCCCTTAGAAAAATGGCTGTCTGTCTGTCAGTTTAACTACAAAATTTTGTCACAAGTAAACTCAGCCGCCATAATACATAGCAAGCTGAAACTTTGACAGTAGATTTGTGTATGTCTAACTTAAAATCTAAGCTCTGAAGAAATTGGGAATTCAACGTAGAAGCAAAATTATGGATTTTTAAAGTGCGAAATTTTGTCACAAGTAAACTTAGCCACCATGAGGCATAGCAAGATGAAAATTTGACACTAGATTTGTGTATGTCTGACATAAAATCTAAGCTTTGAATGGAAAGTAGAAGCGAAGTTATGAGCTTTTAAGCTGTATTTTACCATCTACACAGACATGTTTATTTTGAAAATATACAGGTGTAGCAAGCAGATATAGCAAGTAGGTTTTAATTTCATTTTTGTTTAAGCTCTCAACAAGTGCTTATTGACAAGCTGTTTTCCAGAGTTCAAGATCTACTATCTATTCAGAATAAATGGCTTTGTGAACTCCTACTAATGAACAGGCAGTAACACAATTGCAACAAACAAGTTGTTACTCTATATCAAGCTGAAGAAAGAACTTGCAAGTGAGTTAACTGAGTGATTAATGATGAGGAAGCAGTTCATTATCCAACTGAATTTCATTTGACTCCTAGACTGCTTGCACAAGAGTAAAAGCTTAAAATAGCGGTACCAATCATGCTGCGATTTAGTAGAATTAACAAATTGCATTTTACGAAACTTGGGTGCCTCAAAAATGAGCAACAGGACACGACTCTGAGTTCGTGCCCAGTACAGATACGCCATAGAGGCGGATATCATGAGTGGGTGGGGTACTGGGGAATCTGTGTGTATATCATGCATACCATTCATACCTAGCAACTATCTGTTTCAATTCAGAGAATTGCAATGTCCCGTCAGTGTCTGTTCGCAATGACGGTAACTAAGTCGTAAGGGGAAACTGTATCTACGGCAGGAATTGAAGTGAGTGATACCAAGTGTTTCTCACATGTTCAAGTGTGGTTTGCTTGCTCAATAGTCAGAGGTTACAACTCTTTGTTCTACTATAAACCTGAAGGACAGAAAGTAATGTGGTGGATAAAGAAGCATTAACTTAACACTAGACTAATAATGATCATTTCTACTATTCTATAATTTCTAATGATATTTTGGATAGCATTTTTGAAAAAGTACCTAATTTTTGCTAGTTGAAAATATGACAACTTTTTTTTTAAATAACCTTCAGAAGTAAATTATTATTAAATAATTTAACTGTAGGTTTAAGCAACAATATTTGACTTCACTGTAAGTAAAATGTAGTGATAATCAAATAGTTTTTATTGATTTTGATGCTTTGATCGATTTAAACATCTTTCTATTCTCCAAAGTAATTTCTGATATTGTTTTGATTATATCTGAGTGTATGTGGATAAGAATAATTCTCACAAGTATTATACATAATTATGAAATTCCTGATACAAATAATTCTTTATCAGGAGAAGAACTGCATAGTTTTTGTCAACGTCGAACCATGACAAAGGTGTTTTATGGTAATTTATACCAAAACACAAATCATTGTTTCTTGTTCTTTTTGAGAAAAAAAAATTGCCATCTTGCACATATCATAAAATTTAGTTCAATAGAAAGTTAATTTCGATTTAGATACCAGAAGACAAGGAAAGGCAAATAATAACTTCCTTTGTGATTACTTGTCAGAATCACAGATTCTTACAATGTCAAATATAATAATAAATACTTTATAATAATAAATAATAATAAACTTTACTTTATATTAAAAAAAAAATAAGCAAGAATCAAAATCCGCGCTCGAAGTAAGATTAAAAATAAATGTGAGGCTTATTTCATTTAATTAAGCATATTAGCTTTGTAAACATATTAAAATCAAAAATATGTGTATAGTACATTTACCGGCTTTTCATGAAATAAATGAAGGGGCAATAGCTATGCTTCCCTTAATCGTTATCATAATCAAGAGTAAATTTTTGACTAATTAATGGAAACGATTATCCTGTAGAAATACTCTCACTAAATGAATGACTACAAACAAAAAATATTGGACAAAGAAATATAACATAAAAAAAACTAAAGTGGTCTACCCTCAACATTATGTGAGTAAATATTTTACCAAATTCATAAATAATCAATTTAATCAATTGATTATACTAATATAGCTGCCTTCATTATTCAAATTATAAGTAGAATATAATAAATAATTATAGATTTTTGAAAAATATTTGCAATGCGTTATTGGATGTCTCCACTTCCCAATAGAGGGATTTCTAAACGTTCAAAATAAATTGTAATGCTAGATATCATACTTGTAGAAGCAACAATAACAGTTGATATTTCAATTGATTTGTCCTAATGAGCCTAGAAGGAGTTTACTGGTTGCGATGAAAAGGTAATCAATAGTTAAAGCTGTTGAAAAAAAAAACTGAAGTGGCCATTATTAAATAATGCTCATCACTATTAATTGTGTTAATACACATTACATAAATAAAACATCTTTATCATTTAAAATTATTCCAGTACGAACTTCACTATTTATCAATAACTTTATAGTCACACCTTCTTAATATACAATGAATGCTAAATTAATATTATCTCATTTTTAGGACATCTAAGTCGTAATATGCTTCATATATGCAATATAAAATGCCTAATAAAAATTATAAATATGTACATCTTTAATATGGTATACATACATTTATAAAAAATATATTGCCTAATTCTTTCTACTCAGGTATAAGCAGCATAACTTTCATAATTCATTTTAATTACTAAATAGATATCATATTTTTTCATTTATCTCACATTACTGTAGTACTATAAAATAAATTGAGTAAAAATATCTCAAGTAATTAAGTATAAATATCTTAATTTACAACATTTTTCTACTTAAAATAGGTCTAATTTTTATGTAAATATTCTGTGACAAATATATACTATTTATTAAATAGATAATTATACATCATAAATAAGCCATAATAAGCATTGTAAACCTTTTTTAACATTAAAATTAGTCCACAAGATTTAGTTTCAGCAAAAAGATACAAAATATGTTAACAAACAAAAAAAAAGTTAATTTAAATATCAACCTGTCATATTCATTGAAAGAATTATGCAATTACTTAATAATTTGCATATACCATTAATATTATACTATTTAAGTATTTATTATACTGGCAAAGAACATATACAAACAGACTATTCTTTTATATTGGAATGCTACAGTTAAAAGTGTTATAATTAAAAATATTGTTAAATCACGAATAATCAATTTAACTAAACGACTCTTCAATGTGGCAGGCATAGTTTTCAATGTGATGAATATGTAGTAAATAATTATACCTTTACTATAAGAGGGTGTTACGTTGATGATAATGATGATGATGATGATGTTACATCATCCAGATTATTCTTCATTTTTTAGCAAGCATAAAAATTATCTTTAATATATAGTTAGAGGTGGTGAGTGTTATAACTAACAACCATTTGTTTGTACGAAAATTATACTTGTATGTAATGTTGGCCTGAATAGTCCACAAGTATAGAAACATCTTGCAAGTTTGTTTTTATAATTCAAAATATTTACACAATAAAAATTTACACATATTTCACATAAACACGTGAAATAACAATCAATGATTAAACCACAATATGAAATGAGAAAACAAGACAAACTTTCAACCATAACAAGCGGTCTTCGTCAAAGTCAAAAACCCAACTGAAGAATATATTACTCTGGAGAGTAATAATGGCGTTATTAAACTGTCTAAAAGAACTAATTAATATCATTCTAATTAAAATTAATTAATAACTAATTAAAAGAACGCTTCGGTCAAATCAATTTATTATCGGTTGGGTTTTTGACTCTGACGAAGACCGCTTGTTACGGTTGAAAGATCTTAGTCTTGTCTTTCCCATTTTATATTGTGGTTTGATCATTGATTTACACAATAAATAACTTGAGTTTCCTATTGGCATGTACTTGTACTTACCTAACATTAACATTACAATACAACAAACCCAGAATATACTAGTATTCTATTTAGTAATAGTAAAATATAATCGTATATTTTGTTTGTGATTATATATATAATATTGCATATAGATCAAATAACTACATTCAATTAGTTATGAATTAACACTTCATAATGTTGGTTTAAATTTACCCGGACTCACCAGTTCGATCTTGTTGAAAAATTTTTGTTTTAATAACATAGACGTTAATAATTTGGAAAAAAAATACAGGTTCGTTAAAGATTTAAGGAAGTTAAATGTTATTCTTTTCAACTTTACAATATAGAAATATACGAAATTTTTCTATGTAATACTAAAATGGTAATGGTGTTAAATAGGAAATTTCAATTTTCTATGATCAATAGAAGGTAAATTAAAATTAATAATGAAAACAACGAGGTATCGAAAACAGCCAGATCAAATTTAGTTTAAAAAGCTCATTCTAACTTAACTTTCATTTGTAAGGAATACTATGCCTTCAAGTGGGGAGTTTGAAAATATATGTACAACATCTCAGAACTTAAAGCTTAACTACTATGAATGGAAGCTATATTTGATTTTAGACGAAGAATGCAGAACTTTGTCAGGAGGAAGTAGAAAACTTTGATCGCATTATATCTGAATGCGAGTCCGTCTGAATGGAGAGGATAACGATTTTTGTCCAGTCATATCAAAACTATAAAAATGAGGGATACTTCTCTATATACATATATAAAGGTCATTAAAGAACTTAAAACCTGAATTTCAATGTACGAGCCCATTAAATTTAGGCCCTCTGTTAAATATAATTTTAATAACATATCAGCTTGATCAATGATTGCAAGTTTCTTTAACTAATGAAATGATTATAGCCACATGTAAACAAATGACACATTATTAATTAATATCTATACTGCCACATTATTACAAAACACAAAATCAGTTGGTTGTCAATGAGTTTGATATTATATTTAATTATAGTAAAGTTGAGTGTAGCCACTACATATATTTTGTTTTAAATATTTGAACATTTCTTTCATTTATTCTTTCTTTAATTTAATCATGAATTAGTACCTTCATATCGCTATCTGAAAGTCCTATATGGTTAAACAATATAGTGGTGTCCAAAATCATTGCATCTTATTCCCTAAATTATAATCTAATTGCTAATTATTATCAATATTATTTAAAAATTTCAATAAGGAAAAATTACATTAATTAAGCAAAGAAATGAATGGAAAAAATAAAAATGCTTAAATATTTCTATTTATATTCTGCATGCTAAATATAATAACGAAGTTGTATTAATAACAATTTATATCAAATTTTTACTAATATACTAGCTGATCTACCCGGCTTTACTCGGGAAACAATTTAATTACAACTCTAATAATAAATTACATATAACGAAAACAATTTACATTTTCTATAGTTCCGTTACACTTAACTTTTTTGAGATAAACGAAATTAATACAGAATTAAAATTATAGATTATGCAAAAAAAGATATAATCTAACGCTGATTATAAATTGCACACATTGTCTAATACAATTGGAAGTTGATAGTTTAGATTAAGCAAATAATAAAAAGAATATTGTTTTGCCAAACAAATCATCAAGAAATGTTGAAAGAATCCTTAGCTCATTAAATGTGATATGACTTATCTGTTAAATATAATGACACGAATTTTAAAACCACAAATCGTTTCAATTAGGAGCTAGTTAGTTGAAGAGGTTAAGCCATATTACATTACATATCATTCAATAATTTCAATTTGAAGACTTCACACAGTTTTAAATGTTTAATTAAAATTATATCAGAAAACAAAAATGTCTCTTAAAAGTTTGAATAACAATATTTTGATGAAATATTATTTGTTTATGAAGAAGCATTGTATTGAAAAGCGTCAATTGAGTTCCAAATGTTAAATTCTACCTACATTTATCATTATGTAATGTTAAGAACTGTATTTATACACTCAAATACATATAGTGATTAAGTTTTATATATGTACATTTTCATTTGAATATTTCTTCATCAATTTTTTATGCTGTATATATTTCCCTTATAAGTTTTACTGATTTAGACATTCATAAACGTCTTCTAGTTAGATATCATCGATATATATAATAACTTATCATTTTGCCTATATGGAGTAGGGCCGGAATTAAATATTTCATTAAAATTAAATATTTTAAACAAACGAATTAATCAATCAGGAATAAGTAAAGAAGCCTTACAATTATTAAACTTAAACAAAATACTTTAACTATTCTTTGAAGATTACAATTAATGGTTCAAATACTATCATTATTATTCGTAATACTATTATGCATACTTAAAGTTAATAAGTAGTTATTTAACGCATAACTTTCTATAATGCTTAAAGCAAGTTTAAACCAATTAAGTAGATATAAAAAGTTAATTGTAAACTATTGATAATAACTAAAGCTTTGTTAAAGTTAATAAGAAACCCATATAAAATTACAATAATTGTCTTTAATATCAATCTGAAAACAATAATAAAATTTCTGGTACCTGGTTATTTCAATTGAACAAAGCATGTGGAATATCATAAAGAATAACCTGCCCACGGCCGCCAATACCAATTAAAGTCAAAATGTAAAAAAACAGGTTATACAGCAAACCTTATGTATTATAATATTTTTGGGATATTACCTGAACCACAACTCTGATTTTTTTAAAAACTTTACATAAACCTTCCCGGAGATATACCTAATAATTTACTAAATTTTCACGGCGATTGGATATATGGTTTTTGAATCTATCGAGTATAAACAAACAGACATACATTCATTTTTTACATATATAGATTATGTTTATAAATTAATAAACATCATATAACCTTTAAAAACAATATTTATACATTTTGTATATCCGGAAACTTAATATTAATAATATTGTACATATAATTTCTGAAGCCACGCCTATGAGGATAATTTTATTTATTATCTTTCAAAGCGTTCGTGTAGGAGAGAACGTTCGACTCTGGTCAGTCCCCCACTCCTTCCATTGGATGTTTACTTGACGATGAACACAAAGTGTTCAAAACGCATGGTTTGAATTAAAAAGCTTTTTTTTTTGCTTGGGGCTTTGTATTATCCATTTACCCCAGTACTTTCAAAGAACGTTTTCAATTTTTGAATTATATATGTCATTAAAAATATTATAAAACAGAACAAGACAGTAACTGTTAGCTGGTTACAATTCTGTCACAACATAACGGAGAAAAGGAAAAGCGGTTAGAAGATTATCAGATGTACAAAGAAGGAAAAAGTAGCATGAATAGTTGATATAAATTTATAATATATAAAAAAATAATTTAGAAATAAAATATATTTTAGGGCCATATTTGTCTCTCATCTCAGACAACAGACGGGAAAAACTAATGAATTTACCATCTTGAGTTCTCATATCTTTGTTTTTAGGTATTTGTCTGATGAGTAACAAATCTACTACATCTATCTAGTAAAAACTCAATCCTAAATAGAGATGTGGAATATGCACCATTTGCATAATTATATAAACAACTAGCTGATCTACCCGGCGTTGCCCGGGAAACAATTTAATTCCAACTCTAATAATAAATTACACATAACGAAAACAATTTAAATTCTCTATAGTTCCATCACACTTATTTTTTTCAGATAAAGGAAGTTAATACAATTATAGTTTCAATAATTATAAATTATGCAAAAAATATATATATAACTTATTATAAACTGAACACATTCTTTTTTTTTTTAAATTAAACGAAGGTATAGGAAGTAGAATATCATCAAAAACCAAAATTACATCATTAACTTTCACGAGAAGATTTAAATAAGATTCAGTTACAAAATATCTTTTAACTCCTTTCAGCAATGGAAAGAAAAACATGTAAGGGGGAGCATTTCTCTTAGGACCCCCATTTTAGAAACATTTTCCAAACTGACATACCTTATAATGATCTTGTGATCCACACAATAACTATGTCGAATTGAGTTGAAATCGTTTCATTATACTGAATTCCGTTTTAAATACGGAGCCCTTGGGCCCTCAAAATAAACCCAATCGAAATCAAAATATTGTTAGCTTTCCTGGGAAAAATTACTTGAGATTCAATTATAAAGTTTTTTGTAAGTTCATAAGTTTGTAAGAGAATATATACATAACACACACACTGAGTTGTACACATATAAATAAATATATAAAGTCAATTTAAGTGTATAGATTTTTGAACAATATCATAAAAGAACAGTTTATAGTTTAGCATAGTATAAATTCACAATTATTACGGAATTCTCAGGGACAAGAAAGATTAACTGGTCTTATATGTTGGACACATTTTCAAGACTAAAATAGGCTTCTAATATTCTCCCATATTCAAGTTTTACTTATGAATTTTTTTTTTGACTTTTTTCTGTAGTTCGAAAAAAATATGAAACTCTAATAAAATTAATATATGGAATAAATAGGAAATTGTAACCTAAATTAATTATTAAGTCATTTTAATTGTTGTCCTTAAAACAGGACTCTTAAATAATTGTTAAATTTTACTTTTGATTCCTTTTCAAAATCTTATCTCTTAGTAACTAAAATATTATATTTGATATCATGTTTAATAAAACTGGTAGTTGATAGATTAGATTAAGGAAATAAGAAAAAAATATGTTTCGTCAAACAATACAAGAAATGTTGGAAGAAGTCTTAGCTCTAATTATCTGTTAAACGTGGTGACACGTATTTTAAAACCACATATCATATCAATTAGGGGACAGTTAAGATAAGGCTAAACCATATCACATTACAATTTATTCAATCATTTCAATTTGAAAACTTTACACAGTTTTAATTTTTAATTAAAGTTGTAATAATAAACCAAATTGTCTCTTGAAAGTTTGAATAAGAATATTTTGACCAAATATTATTTTTTTTTTATTAAACGTAATATTATCATGAAAAATAATATATTAAATATCTAATATTAAAGTAAGTTAAACCAATTTGATAAAGAAAGTTAATGGTAAACTACTGTTGCTAATAACTAAAGTTTTGTTGAGGTTAATAACAAATCCATTTTAAATTACAATAATTGTCTAACAACAATAATAACATTTCTGGTAACTGCATGTTTCCAATTGAGCAAAGCAGGAGGAAATATTAGAAGCTGATCATACGAAATAGCCTACTTGCGGCCACCATTACCAATTAAAATCAAAATGTAAACAAACAGGTTATAAGGCAAACCTTATCTATTATAAAGAGGTTTTTAATCCGTACACCCCTTCAATGATCTCTGATCAAAATGAAAATAGCACTGTTGGCTTCCTCGGAATAAGTTTCACAAGATTGAATCAAAAAACTTTTTGTAAGTTCCTTGTATAAAGTTTCTACAGGGAAAACATGCACACACACAATTATATAGACAGTCCTTTATATATATATATATATATATATATAGATTAACTGATTCATAAATACGTTTAAGAAAACATAACATGGAACTACAGGGTTGAAAAACAAATTTCAAAGATCGCACAATTAATTATCTATTTCCACCATTTTATACCATAAAAACCATATAATTTTATTTATACTTTTTTTGAAATAGTTTGGTAATACAAGATAATATTAAATGAAGTTTCATACTTATCTAGTTCATTAAAAGGAATAAACAGAATATAGGATCATCAACTTATACTTTATTTTTACAAAACAAATATCTACAAAAATGTTTCGACTTTTTGATATCCCACTGACGCTATCTTCACACTCAATTACCGAAACAAAGGGATGGAGTAATTAGATTTCCTTTCAATCTTCCACAGAGCCAGGGTGTTCAGACCTTCAATCAATATTCAAATTGCTTTCGCAATTACTGTTTTGTTGTTAAAACAGAAGATGAAACTTATTTCACCACCAGTAAATATCGGCATCACTATTACCCTCCATGAAGAGTTGAAATAAACGTTATATTATCGTTCTGCTTCAATTCATAGTCCAATTCTCCCTGAAACAAAAAGCACTCTGTTAGCAAAGTTTCATCTTTTTCTCATATTTTTCAAATGTAATAACCGAGATTAATCTGATAACTGTATATATATATATATATATATATATATATATATATATATATATAGAAATCAGAAGAACACACTTACAGTCTCTAATTTTCGGTTTGAACCGTCTTCAGGAGAGATAAGAGAGGGAAACCAAGCGCACTGGATCAGAGACGGTTGGAGACCAACAGTGTTGCCGCATGCGCGCCCGTTCACAGAAAATAAGGTAGACAGGAATCAATTTATAATTAATTTATAATTTATAATTACATTAAATTAATGGAATATGAAAACAATAAATATATAAAAAAGAAAAAATTGAAAAAATAAGGGAAATTGATACAGAGAAATTGATACATCTTTGTCCGTTTTGGATCGTATTTCCAACGAAAAAAAGTATATATATATATATATATATATATATATATATATATATGATCAAACCACAATAAGAAAATGGGAAAACAAGACTAAGATCTTTCAACCGTAACAAGCGGTCTTCGTCAGAGTCAAAAACCTAACTGATAATGAACTGATTTGACCGAAGCGTTAATCAGAACATTATTTCCTACCATATTAATTAGTTCCTTTAGACAGTTTAATAACGCCTTTATTACTCTCCAGAGTAATATATTGCTCAGTTGGGTTTTTGACTCTGACGAAGACCGCTTGTTACGGTTGAAAGATCTTAGTCATGTTTTCCCATTTCATATTGTGGTTTGTTCATTGATTGTTATTTCATGTGTTTATGTGAAATCTTTATATATATATAAAGATTTCACATAAACACATGAAATAACAATCAATGATCAAACCACAATATGAAATGGGAAAACAAGACTAAGATCTTTAAACAGAATAATTAATGATATAAAAAGTCTTCAATTTAGAAATGGATACAGTTTCCAATCGAATCCATTAAACTAATTACAAATGAATGGTGTACCATCACATCCAATATTTGGAAAATTAAAACATGAAATTACAAAAACAATTCAAAATAGAGAGGAGTTCTTCGTTATTATATAAAAAAATTAATTAATCAATTACAAAGCAGCTGAAATTTTAGAATTGATTAGATACAGTTACTAATTGTTCCAATTAAATATATTACAAAAGAATTGCATATTGATACAACGGATTGATTAATACATTTTTCTAATTGCCCCAATTAAATGAATTTTATTTAAATATTCTCCTATTTAATATTTAAGAAAATGAAATCAATTAGGTTATGAATATTAACAAGACTATTAACCCATATAACGAAAGACTAAATCCTCTTCAATTGCAACGACTGAAGTAGCTCTCAAGTTTCTGATCACAACTCCATGTATAAAGATTCTTCTAATTTCTATTAAAGAAATAGTGTCTAAAGCAGAGGTGTCAAACTCATGGCCCGCTAGGTGCCAATAGAATTTTCAGTTCGGGATGCTATGATT
The DNA here is from genome assembly GCA_026182355.1 of Hermatobates lingyangjiaoensis. Taxonomy (NCBI): domain Eukaryota; kingdom Metazoa; phylum Arthropoda; class Insecta; order Hemiptera; family Hermatobatidae; genus Hermatobates; species Hermatobates lingyangjiaoensis. The sequence continues at coordinate 220,628 of JAPFBL010000245.1, forward strand.
GTTAGAAATGTAACAGAAGTTTAACTAAACTGTTACGACGAGACAATTTCTACTTTTCATTCATATAATAATTATATATTAATTTATTTCATATTATAATTACTAGCAATAACGCTCTTTAATTACAAATGCTAATAAATAAGTCATAATAGGGTCTAGGCAGTTATGGCAAACTCTCCGATTCACCGTCTTGTATAGACCTTGTACTCAATCAGCTGAGTCCATTTGTCTAATTATATGAGTCATAACAGTGCGTCAAGTCTGCAGAGCTAAGTATCAGTTCGAACTTATTCATTATTTTTTAATATAGCCCTCACCTAAATCTTTGATGGCCCTCGAGACCATAAACAAGCGAATAATTGGCCTTCGAAAGGAATTTCGTCTGACACCCATGGCCTAGAGGAATATTATTTCAAATTATATCTACAAATAGACTATCTGCTGTCATTGGCAGGTGTAAATGGACAAAATGTAAACAAATAGATTTCACTGAATCGTAATACAATTTCACATCCGTTTACAAAAAATTTAACAGCTTTTCTGGTATTTTCACATTAGTACCTGACCTAAAAAAGAAGAATGAGACCTCTCTCACCCGAACTGATTCTGCCGCTTCGCCTCTATTTATAAGTAAACAAAGAAATATACATTTTTGTATAGATAGATATTTATAATTGCAAAGCTCTGATTAATCCAAATGAATTAAAACACATAAACAAATAACGTTCCCTTAAATAGTCTGATCAAACACCCATTGTGTTATTTAATTTTCAGTATACTTTAATTAACTACTTAATCAGATCACTTATCCACAAAGTCTCTTCAAGTAAGAAACTTCAGTAGTTTAAGTATGATCTTATTTATAAACATACTAACAAAGAAATCGACAGTTTTAAACTACAACATTCTTGGAGAAAGGATTAGAAAACGAAATACCATAAGAAGAATGAATAAAATCAAAGCTAACACTGTTATCTGTAAGTAAATAGCAAGGCATTTTCACCTTTCACAATTGAGCCGTTTATTTTGAAAGTGGCCTAATTCCATTTTCCAAAAAATTTAGCTAACTATTTAAATAATTACATTTTTACGTTATCTTCACCTTTCGAACCAAATTGTACAAAATTTATTTAAAATTACTAAGAATTTTTATAACAAAAATTAGTTGATAAATAAAATGACAATATTTTTAAATTTTGTAAAACGCAAACCCTTAAATATCTCGATTTTAACATACGAGGTGTGTAAATAAAGTAGTGAGACTGGCAACGTCGCTTTCGATCTGGCAACGCTGGAGACGCGTGGCCTTGAGTAGCGTCAGGTGCACGTGTGATGCGCCTCCAGTATGAATCTGAACTCGCCACAGTCATTTGTTTGTCCGTAGCGTTGGTTTTCGTGAAATGGTTTTTTCTTGAGCGTTTTAAAAATGAGTGACCTCAAAGTTGAGCAGCGGTGTGCAATCAAATTTTGCTTCAGACTTGGACATAATGAAACCGAAACTTTTGAAAAACTTCAGGAAGCCTATGGAGAACGTGTTTTATCAAGGGCACAGGTTTTTCGGTGGTTTAAGGAATTTTCAGAAGGAAGAGAGTCGATTGAAGAAGAACCACGAAGCGGAAGGCCTTCAAGTGCAAACACCGATGAAAATGTCAACAGAGTACGGAACCTTGTGCGTTCAGATCGACGCTTGACAGTCAGAATGATCGGGGAACAGTTGAATTTGAATCACACCTCCGTTCATCACATTTTGTGACCAATGAATTGGAGATGAGAATGCATCACGACAACGCGCCCTGTCACACTGCCATCTCAATAAACGAGTTTTTGGCCAGTAAAAACATTCCTGTTGCTCCTCAGCCTCCTTATTCACCAGACTTGAGTCTTTATCACTTTTTCCTCTTCCCGAGATTGAAAAATCACCTCAAGGGAACTCATTTCGGGACACTACAAAACATACAAACTGCTGTAACCGACCAGCTGAAGGCCATTCCAGAATCCGAGTTCCAGCAATGCTATAATGATTGGAAGGACCGTCTCCAGCGCTGTGTGGCTTCCGAAGGGAACTATTTTGAAGGTGACAATATCACATTGTAATTATATTTGAATAGAAAATTTAAAAAAAAATCAGTCTCACTACTTTATTTACACATCTCGTAAATGGAATTAGGCCACTTTCAAAATAAGAAGCTCAATTAACAGTTCCAAAGATGAAAATATCAAGCGCACTTCAACATGCTTGTATACAGATTTCTTCCAAATATTTAGACGAAATGGACTAGACACTTCTTGATTGTGTAAATGGTACTAAAGCAAAAACTCTCCCTCATTATCTATTGCAGCCGCCATCCTCAGGCAATTGATGACAAAATAATCAGTAGAAAATACCGAAAAATTACAACACAATGTGATAAATGGCCCAATTTTATGAGTTGAGGACAGCTCTCATTATTCCAAAGACTAAAGTAACTAGCAATTTCTTTCAATTTGTCGAATCTAAAATAATATTTTTAGGCATGAACCTAATTAAAAGTTTAAAAGTCATTAATTAAACCTACAGTAACGTCTTATAATTAACGTCTTATTATTGCCACTTTCCTTGACCCACGTTATAAAAGTTAAGTTTATTTAGTAAGAGTGCATAAAGGTAATCTGCCAATCAGGTAACTGCGTCGTGACCTTCAAAAGACTTGCCCAATAAGCCAACACCTGCTGACAGACTGTAATATCTGCCAGTTGTAATACATGTTGTAGACATGAACATTTCTAGTTATCTATATGCCTGCAAATTTACTTTTAAGTTATACGTCTACAAAATATTTTTACACCACTTTTTTCTTGCTGCGATCTTAAAATTTCTCCAGAAAGTTCGTCGAGATGTTATTTCATTTCACCTCTTTTGTTCATTAGTAAGGCACATATATGGAGTACGCTTTCTTTTAAATTTGATCGGTTATACAGCCTAAAGTGCACAAATGCCATTTCTTATATATAAAAATTTGCTAATTTATACAAGAACTAATTTCTAAAGACTTTTTTAAGCTGAAATTTCAATAAAGATACCATTCCGAATTAGATACCACTTGGGCAGTCCGATAGTACAAACGGACATACACACGTTATACATAAAAATACCCAATTTTTATAGATTTATAATCTTCGGAACATCACCGAATAATAAGTCTCAAAAAGAATAATAGGTTTGAATATATTTTTAAACTTTTATGTGTAAACTTCAACATGAAAAAGAAGAATTTCGAAATTAAACCCACAGGAAGGATGCATGACAGCTATATAGTAATTATGACAATAATTATATCAATGCTAAAACCATTTTCATGTTATGTTTTGAGGTCTCTGTAACCTAAAACCAGATATTTATTTTAGAGTGAGTGCGTGTACGTTTATGTTTCTACACCAGCTACAAGTTCCATCGTTCAATGGATGGATCATCATGAAATATCAACTCAACTTGCTTAAAGAAACAGTAAAAATTTGGGACCAATGAAATCAAAGGGAAGAGCATTTATTACATTTATAACAATACAGAAAATATTCTTTTCACGAAAATTGTCGGTGAAATTGTTATGAAAGTTGTTTATCGAAAAAATAGATAATATGCATATCAAGTTCATACCAAGAGAAATAATTAGATTTGAAGCACTGCTATTGAAGTAAATAACAAGATATCCTTTACTATAGAACCAGATTTCTTTACATTTCCATATGAAATATAAAACATTCCAGATAATTATCCAACCTATCTGACCGCTTTCGTTTCACAATCCTTCCAACTTTCGAAATCCTCTCCTCTTATCACAGCCCGAATCCAAGGTGTTTGTCATCCGTACCGAAGAATGGATGATACAGGAGTTACTGTATTACGAACGGAGCCTCAAGAGTACCGGGTGACTCCCTTAAGTAAATAACCTTACTTCCGTATGCGGTGCTCTACCGGAGCGGACAAAATACCACCGACAGAGCTTCAGGGATTTTCCCCTGTATGATACTAAGGAGAAGGCAGTCCGGATATCATATTCCGGAAGAGTAAAGGGTCCAAAAGCGCTAACTGGTGGGAGCCAACCTCCCACAAGTGCACCCAAGGACCTGAGGAAGACTGTCCCGAAAAATGAGAGATGAAATCACTTTCTCCCGAAACATAAGGAGCCTGAATGGGCATTACTAATGATAGTTTGTGCAGATTCTACAAAGAAGAGCAAGAAACACCGTTGCACCTGCTGGCTGACTATCAGACAACTTTACAGAGGTAGGTACTTTGGGACACTCAACAAAACCATAGAAAAACTTTTACCGCTGGACCCAGCAAAAGTGCTGAGCTTCTTGAAGGCGTTGAATCTAACTGCTGGGGTACTTTAGTACAGAAGGGAGGAAGTACAATAGTTTTTTTTTAAGACGCAGTGCTATAGTCACCCTCAAATAATAATAATTTATTAGCAACAATTTATTTAATAATCAATGGAATAAACAAATTACATACTATGCGCACAATATATGTGTAAATGCTTCACATGTTTATTTTTTCATGTATGAGGCAATCTGCAGCTTTCTCTGTATCGCTTTAATTTATCCAATAAACCAAAAAGAGACTAATTCTAAAGCAGGAATCCATTGCTTATTATAATAATAATTTATTATAATTATAAAGACACATTAGAGGCATTCAATCATTTTAATCGATAATCCCAAGTTTACTTATAGTTAAGTTTAGATTACTGCACTCCAGATTTGTAAGTTATAACTTTAATAATTACTTACAAGAAGTTCCCAATCTGTGTCATTCACCACTATCAGTATTCCAGGGCGCCTGAAACCAAAATCGTTTTATTACTTCCAACCATGCTGATTGTATTCAAAGAGAAATATGAAAAATTGAATCACAAATTAGAAACGGAAAATAACTTCACCATTCTTATTGTCACTACATAATGCACTGTTAAAGATTGATATCAAACAAACACCTATGTTCGAAAATAGGAGTCCGACTTATTTTGTTTTTGGAAATTAAGTTTGTCTTAAGTAACGGTAAAATTTATTCTACTGCCAATTATTTCATAAATATGGCACCTGTATATGTAAGTTTTATATCATTTTTATAACTTAAATTAATTTGTTTGTGATTTTGTTTCTAGTATGATTGACGAACTCATGAAGGCAAATGTCGGCAGTAAAAACACCTCATTTTGGAAAGGGCTACTTGATTCGGCAATAACAATAGCCAGTTAACCTATTATCTGATAATAATCTTGTTCAAGAAACAAAAAAAAAACACTACTGAAGAGTGAAATGTAAATGGTTGAAATATTTTGGCTACAGATTATTATAGCATATTAAGTATTTAATGAATAGTTTAATGTTAATAACTATTTATTTTGAAAAACCAGACACATATCAAAATAGAAGGATCATACAAATCTTAATAGGTATAACAGTGTGTATTATATGAGTGAATTATATATATGACCTGGTATCTAAACGTCTGAAAGAGTGTCTCATAAGCTTGTATAGTGGGAAGGACCTTTCAACATGCATAGAGATACCATATTTCGCTCAATAATATATTACATTTTAAGAGAGGCTAAGACAGTTAGGAGATGAATGGATCAAGTAAAAACTTCCGATAAATATTAAAAATGAGTGTAAAAAAAATAACATAAGTCACTTATGTAGCTCAGTATATCTGAACTCAGTTAGCTGATAAGAACCCAAAGGAAAGAAATAAAATAATATAAAAGGCTATATAAAGAAATATTTAGTTTCTTAGAACATCGCAGCTCCGACACAACACACAATGATTGTGAAATCTGCAATTTACATTTGGTTATTCTTTTCCTTATATTACTTAAATTTACCTTGATAGTCAAAGGATTGTCGAAACAGAGCTGATGGAATTTGTATACATGGATAATAATTATATTGTTAAGTGTTATGTAAAAATAGTGAGAGTAAATGACATACTAAATTTATCATATTCTTTATTTAGACTGATCAGACTAAAACCAACATTACTATAAGTAAACGAATTATCAAAAATAATCAATTGACTCATTTTAATTTACTATTAACATTTTGATAATCATACAAATATTAGCTGTTAGAAATGAAAACTCACTGTTACGTTAACAACTGAAATAATAACTACATTTTTTTACTATAGGTCTTTGAATCTCTGTTAGTGGGATCTTTAAATGTTTTAAAGAATTAGAAATGTTTATGGGAACAGGAAAGAGTAAGGTACTCTATATCAAAGCTGGAAGGATTGACTTTTACTTGAAAGCTTACTTATCTTATTGTATTTATTTCTCTTTGTTCTTACTTTTTTTAACATATAAAAAGTTTTATATGTGTTTAAATGCAGAAAAATCACAATAAACAAACACGTGAAGCAATTAATGAAATTAAATCACAAGGAAAAAAAAGAACACAATAGAAAAAATGCTCTTAGGCCTTTCCATGTATGTCATCAGAGAGCAAACAAAGTAAGAATTAAGAAGATAACATAAAAAGTATGTACAAGGAAGGTAACAAAACAACTGGGGAAGTTTTGTTACCCCAGCTGTTTTGTTACCTTCCTTGTACATACCTTTTATGTTATCTTCTTAATTCTTACTTTGTTTGCTCTCTGATGAAATAAATTGAATGGCCTTAGAGCATTTTTTCTATTGTATTCTTTTTTTTCCTTGTGGTTTAATTTCATATGTGTTTAAATATATTAAGGCTTTATGTCTGATACATACTCATATATGTCTATTCGTTCTTCCATTCATCAATATGTACAAACTATTGTAATAATCATTAGAACTATTATTGGATAAGGTTGTTGATTGAGTAAATATATGAAAAATGTTTGTCATCCTACAACAATTCGTAAGGTTTAATATAAAATTGCTAAAGTAAACATAATTAGTATTCTTGAGATGGAAAGTGTACAGCTTTGCAACAATATTAAACAAGAGGAATGTACATTATTCATACTAAGTAATAAAATGTTCGTATCCTATAAAACAGTAAAAATTAAAATTTCACTACAATATTAGGATACAAAAAAAAATATAATAATAATTTCAAGATATTAGGAAGTGCTGAAAATGCAAATATGTCAACATATTAATGCAAACTGTGCATGCTTGTTGAATTCATTAGAATAATAAAAACACAAGCATGCCTGCATTTCAGTTAAATTGCAACAAAAAAATGTGAAATGTTATTATAATGAGTGTTACTTAATTTTAAAATAAATAAATATAATTTTCATTAATGAATGAGAGTATAAAAATAGATCTATATTTTGCATGAGGGTCAATATATGAAGTGGTTGAAGGCTGGATGAAGGAATTATTAGTATATGGAACACTAAAATGAGTAGATTTCAAGGATGAATTATAGCTTACTACATCTAAAAAGCATTCAATATAGAAATAACAGCCCCAAAAATAAGCACTACAAATATTCAGCTTTCACAATTTAATTTGTATATAAATTTATCATCCCTAGTAAAGAAATAAAAATATACAATTCAGAAGTAAATATTATAATCAATGATAAAAGAAAAAATGTTGGACAATCTTTTAAAGTATCTCCTAAAATAATAAAAACGTTTAATAAAACTGGTATGATTCGTAGATTGAATAGAAATAATTCGTTGGAACTAAATATTATACGAGCAAATCTATTATAAGGGATAATGAATTTGCATAAAGAATGATAAAATAAACTCCATGCACGTATAAATGAACTTAATAATCCCACTTAAAATATATCACTGGTCGGACGTCGGATAACTATGTCAAAAGGTAATATGTCATCAATACGGGTATTATTTGAAATTTCTTTTGAAAAGCAAATTAATTTTATTGGACCCTGATTTAAGAAGTCGATTAAAGCTAGATATACAGAATAAAATTAGATGTCAATTTCATACCAATGTTATTTATTGATAAAAAAAATTACGTTTTTATTATAAATAAACTATTATGTGTCTGGGTGTTAATGCTTATTTTATAAATTATAGCATATGGAGTTTGTAGTCAGCTGTTTTTAATTGCATGCTCAATTCCAAACTTCTGTGAAATTAGGCAATTTCTCAAACGTTAGAAATTTCTATTAAATAAGGCATTTGTCTTCAAAATGTAAACGTATTTTTAGTTTTATGAATGGAGTTAATTAGAGATGTAGTTTGAACTGCGTATTACCTGCAATTCTCTACACTTAACAGAAGTATTAACAGCGGGGGTGATGTATAAAAAGACCTTTTAAAAGTGTAAATCAATAAGGATCTGTGTATAGGTTAATATTTTATTTATATAAAGATGTCAGTTGCTCGCAGACACATGATATCCAACAGTTAAACTTCTTTTGGAAGAAATTAAGATTTCCTTAATTGATTGTTACTCCCATTAAGTAACCTTCAGTCACTAATTTTAGAAATTACTTCAAGAACAATAACTACTAATTATATTTAATCGTAATATACAGAATGGTGCTATCCACATAAGATAAATGAATTATTTTATTATACACTAGTTTGTTAATATATTTACTTACTTGCAGGGAATGTTCAATTTAGACCTCTCTAGTTTTAGTACAAAGCAGTTACAAACATTTTTTCAACTTATCACTACTTATTATTATAAAGATAGTGAGTGATTATCACGAATGTTTTGCATTAGTACACATAGAAAATGTCCCACCTTGAATGTGCTATAAAAAAGCAATAAACATTCTTATAGGGTTATACATATTTATCATATTTGATAAAAGATCATTCAGACACATATTACAAATATACGAAAAATCATATCAATCCACGTTACATTTTGAATGAGACCAATTAACTTCTCAGTAATCTTAACTAATATTACAAAAAAGTAAATTACATTAAACTACTGACACAGTATCTCCTTGCATAAATAACTCTGGCCTTTCACTCAGAAGATTATCCCTTAACCAAGCCAGCAATCTTCTAATATTCCCTAAAATAAATTATCAGTTAGATTAAAACAGTAACATTGTTTGCAGGTAATTATTTCTGAAAAATATAGTTACACAGTAACGGACAATAAATAACATACATGTAGTGCTATCATCAAGGGATAAATCGTGTTTCTTGATTTTTTTGAAAAGAAGTTCAGCTCCACCACTAAAAAAGTGTTTAACTACATATCAGTAAGTGATTTCGGTAAGCCGTGATTTCAATAACATGATCACTGTTAAACATGAGACTTCAAATATAATAATTAAAGAGCCATTATATTTAACCATTAAACACACAATATATTATTGCATACCTGAAGTTGACTATCACATTCAAATGACCATCATTCATTTTACACTTACAACTAACAATACAGCAGAAGGAAGAATTGCTGTTAATCCTTCAAGGAAGATGTAACCTGGAGGCAGTTACCTTCCACCTGTCGTCGCTCTAGGTGTAACATAACTGTTAAGTTGAAGGTCATGATAAGTTGTAATACCTTGTTTTTGTAAGTTTTTTCCGTTTTAAGAGTGTGTTTGTTAAAATTGAATGAATGGATAGTTCGGATAAGCCAGATATGTACATCTATGACTTACCTTATAGTGAAAGGAAAGCGTTGTGTAGAATTTTAGATGTTGATGATAACTGGGATGAATTGGGAGGATCATATATGAATTATGACATAGTAACCCTGCACCATATGAGACAAGCGATTATTAGGAATGGTTCACCGACTGATGAACTTCTTCGTGATTGGGGAACCCACAATCATACAGTATTAGAGTTATTTGTCCTTCTTTCAGAAATGAAACATTACCAGGCTATGACAGTGTTAATGCCTTATGTGTCGAAAAAGTATCATGTTTTGTTTAATAAGGGTGCTGGTAATCTTGCTTGTAATTTAGTGAGGCCTCAAGAAAAGATTGGTAAAGGTTTCAATGATGAAAATTTTCAAAATATGAGATCAGATTATGATGTAAAAAAAGTTAATAGGAATACTGAAAAAAATATGGAACCTTTTATAGATTATGACAAGAAAATTATAAATAAAGCACCTCCATATCCAGAAAAGGAGCAAGCGGAGGGCTTTTCATGCAAGGGAAGCATTCCACATATTGATTATTCAGAATTAGAAGATGCTACAGATGGTTGGAGTAGAAGTAGAATTCTCGGTAGAGGAGGCTTTGGCACTGTGTTCAAAGGTGTCTGGAAGAACACTCAAGTAGCAATCAAACGTTTGGAATGCCGGCCTCAAGATGCAGACGACAAATGGAAAAGTGAGAGGGCTCAATTAATGAGGGAACTTAATTATTTGAATTCTTCGAGACATGACAATATTTTACCTCTTTATGGATATAGCAGTGGTGGAAATCATGACTGTTTAATATATCAGTATATGCGTAATGGATCTCTGGAAGTAAAAATTTTGTGCAGAGATGGATCCAAACCCTTATCATGGATGGAGAGGTATAATATTGCTGTTGGGATCGCAAGGGGTCTCCAATATTTACATACAATGGGGGAAAAACCTCTTGTGCATGGGGACATTAAAAGTGCTAACATTCTCTTAGATCCTTACCTAGAACCGAAAATAGGAGACTTCGGCCTTGCGAGGGAGGGTCCTCTTCAAGAATACACATCTATAAAAGTAAGCAGGGTTCATGGTACCAGACCCTACTTACCAGATGAGTTTTTGAGGTTTCGTAAATTTTCAACGAAAGTAGATACGTACAGTTTTGGTATTGTCCTTTTTGAGTTGGTCACAGGGATGAGAGCTTACGATGATAACAGGAAAAATAAGTTTTTAAAAGATCATGTTTTGGAAGTGCCTGACGAGTGTATTGCTGATCTACGCGATGCAAAAGCAGGTTCGGACTATTCAATTTACTTTCCAGTTCTTTTATTGACTGGTAAAGCATGTACTCAAGGGAAGGCCAAAGACAGACCAGAAATGGTGAATGTTTTAGAAAAGCTTGATTTCGTGATGTGTACAAGAGAAGTTTCACAAAGAGCAAATCACCCAGGTCGAACTCTTAGCACTAGTCCCTTCAACCATGTCTCGCAGAGAAGACCCACTCCACCGGCAAATCCACCACTTCGACTTCCTTCACCTCCTGTTCCTCTTCCTGATTCCCTCAGCCGAGTCTCATCCTTGTCTTCCGATTCATCCAATCCAGCTGACTCTATGGCCCCCACAAATCCCCTTCTTGAGTGCCCTGTTATTAATGCCCAACCATTGCAATTTAATGAAGATCAGAATATACCAGACTTTGACGTCCTGCTGGGTATGACTAAATCTTCATGATACTGCTCTTTTTATCTCTCATTGTTATCCAATATGTCAAATATCTGGTTTCCCTATGCAAAATTTATTCCATATAGAGGATAAGCTAACAATTTCTCAACTTTCTGTACCTTTTTAAATGTTTAAATGAACTATTGTATTCATCAAATTACATCTGTAAGCATAATTTAAGTTTTAAATTAGTTAATACAAAAACAGAAAAATGTATTTACGCCTTACTCATTCTTAAAAAAACGTGGTATCAGTTCCAAATGTCTGAATTGTAATATAGACTTTCTTTTTTATATCAAAGTAATGTTTATCATGTGGTTCAAAGTCAAGAAAAATATTATTAACTGAAGTTAATTTTATAATTAAATGTTCTTAATTTGTTTTTGTGAAATGCTAAATAATGGGTCATTGTTGATTACATATGCAGGATTTGGAAGTGTATGGTAGTAGAAGATATAGTGCAAACAGTGAATGTGCTATTACTGAATTTGGCTTTCGTACTTATTTTAAATATTATACCTAAGCCCATGCTTATTTTAATTGTTTTTGTTTAAACTTTTTCAGTTGTTAGATACATATCAGTGTTAAAATATTTATTATGATAAATGTATTCTGTGATAATTGTTGAAATGTGGCATGGTTAATAAATGTCAACTGTTTAATAATATATTTTTATACTAAAATTAAGGGCAGGTTTTCCGTACGATGTGACACTGAATTATGAAGAGAATAGAATTATGTATTTTTATAAATTTCAAATGGAGAATGAAAGGACAATTGTATGCATAATTAAAGTAAATGCTATATTTTTTATTAAAGATATTTTATAGTATTCATAAAATGTTTATAAACTAATCCTTTGTCATTTATTACTAATATAAAAGAGCTGCTAAAATGCTTTGAAACACTCTTTTAATACGCTCTGATTTTACATGAGTGAGTCTACATATGCACTATCATTTGTATGGAACTTGGTTTATTTTACTCTACCAATTATTTCATCAATATTAACCCTAGATTTCTCCTCTCAGGCGAATTCAACTACTCTTCTTTAACAAGTATTTTGTTTAAATTTTGCAGAGACAAACAGAAAATGAATAACATAGGTTCATAAAAAAACACAGGCATTTCTTATTGGGAACTATTTTTGTAAAATTTATTTTGAAATTTTGTCACTAAATGTTAATAATTGACTACAAAATGGACTTAGAGAAAAAAGTGGTCACTTATAAAGGTTGTTGTTGAAAACCGTTGACTATTAACCCTAAATGTATATCCCTGTCACTGTTCATCCTTTCCTACTCTTTTTCGCTTCCTGTGTTTCCCTTCCATCCCTATTTAATTAGTGGTTTCATAACCTTTATGCTGCCGTTTCTTTCTAATGCCAATCTTAAAACTTCTTACATCATCTTTAGTGTTGTTCTAAGAGCAGAAAGTTTGAATCATTTGATATTGGGTAACGATTTTATTATGAGTGAGCCACATTACCTCGTTGATTCCACATGTATATTTTACCGTACTCCAGTTTCTTAAAGATGGAATCTTTAAGCAGCACCTGGCATCGTAGGCTTGGTACAGAGAGTTTTACGTACCTTCCGTGTGATTATACACAAGATTTTGTGTAAAAAATACTCGCTCTTGTTATTAAAACTGCGTTTAATTCCTATCGATCAGAAATAACTAGTAAAGGAAGGTGTAGCATTCAAACTAACAACAATATCTCTGCTAAATATATTTATTAAACTGTTGTACTTTTTAACAAACTGTTGAAGGTGTAACAAAAAATAATTTTCAATAAATATTAATCAGTATATGTACCGTTATGTTTTTAAAATATTATCAAGCATAGTAATAGTTCATATATGTGTTTGATTTCATTATATCATCGGTACAATTTATGACGTACATGTTTTTTGCTAACTATGTAATAAAACACAGGCACATATGCCCAAATATCTCCAAAAAAATATCAAAATAACTAGAATAAGGACATCTCCGAACATGTAAGTTTCATATAATCTTAAAATGAATAACTTCATGATTATTATGATTTACTAATTATTATATGTAACAAGATTTCACATAAACACGTGAAATAACAATCTATGGTCAACCCACAATATGAAATGAGAAAAAAAAACTAAGCTCTGTCCCATAATCTCCCTTAAGCAGATATATTTGGTGTATTATTATTTCATTATCCATCAAACGGTGTGGTCTCTATTGCGTGCACCGGTTTTCAATAAATCTTTCCGGTTATTGACAAAATCAGGTTTTTTTTAAAAGTTAAAGCTACTAGTAGTTTCATAATAATCCAAAGCAAGGAACAATAGATACCCTAAAATTGTATATTGTCCAAAAAAGTGACTTTCACATGATAAATATTGCCCAAAACTATATATTGACAGCATAGGGGCCATTTTGGGTAAAATATTAGAATGGCCCATCAAATTAAGGTGATTGTAGGGTAAAAACCACCCTTTCTCTTAATAGTGTATATAAATTGTCGTGCGCTAAATGCCCTTCACATTATATAGGCATGACACTAAGATCATTTAACAAAAGAATAAAAGAACATGTACACGAAGTTAAACAGAAAACCAAATCCCCCAACAATAACAAAGTAGTGACCAATAACCACCAATTTTTCTCAGACCAAAATATACAAATTTTACATAGAAACAATAAATTCCGTGAAATAACTATTTTATAAGGGTATGAAATTAACAAATTTGTGCACGATAATTCTTCTACTTGCCTCAATGAACAAATTCCCAAGTGTACAACTTTTTTTAATTTATTTATATAAAAAAAAGATCTATTTTCTCCTTATTCCTACATTTGTTTGTATTTCGTTATAGTTCTCTATGTTATGTTTTCAATATGTTTCCTACACTTAGTCATAGAGCAAATGCAAAGGCTCAGCCTAATCTTTAGGGGAAAAAAATAACAATGAAATGTACCTCCCTTCTAATATGAAGCAGATGTACCCCATACCCTCACCGACGTCCATCCTATTCCCAGTCAGTTCATCCATACCATAGACACTCACCCTTAGGTTCGTATTCTCTTCCTTATTTTATTTTTATTTTATACTATATTTACTTTATGCTATAGATAACTCTGGTGCCATTGTATTTTTTAGTTAATGCCTGAGGAAGAACACTACGTGTTTGAAACGTGTTGTTTATACCTTTAAACTTTTATATGTGGAGACCATTTCATTAGCTTTTTACCCTACAATGAGTAAATACCACATAATAACTGATTGCACTACGTTAGAATTAGAAATAAGGTGATCTCAGCAAAGTGAAAAGTAGACTTCTGGGACCCCAAATCGAATAAAACTGTCAAACTTTCGAGATCAAATTTTTCTAAATCACTATATTTTACTTATAGTAGAGCAAAAATGAATTCTTGGGACCCTATATATTCATCACGGAGTAAATCATGATACTAACACACCGCTTATTATTTGTTTTTCTAAAAACATATTTTCGATTCATTCACCGCTTTGATTTTTGTTTGCATAGTGATTTGATCAGTTCTCAAACTCATTTGAGGATCAAGGTACATCACTGGTTAATATTATTTTCTTTAATTGTCAAAATAATATACTCTCAGCATTTTCTTTAAATGTAAGTATACTAAGCCTTTCAATAAACTATTCTAAAAAAAAAGGATGTTTTCGTTTATGGATTTAAACAACATTGCAAAGAAATTATATTTCAAACATTCAGCAATACATTTTCCATAATACTGTAACGAATTTTAAAACTGTATTGTGAAAATGTCGCCATGGTAACAAGACATTTTCCACTAATCCTAACACAATCATCTTAATAGAGAATATAATTTATGTTCTAATTAAAATGGAAGGTTAAATCACAAAAGGAAAGAATGTACAACATATTTTTTTTTTCTTTCCATATTATAAGAGAAAATAAACAACAGGCAATAATTAGTTATGAAGAAACAATTACCATTTCAATATATAAATAAGTTTTTATATTAGAAATAGGGAAAACCGTCATACCTCGTAAGATGATCATGGAGTTGTTGAAGCGCTTTCGGACGTTGTCCATCTTCGATCGCAACAAATCTACTCTTGAGTTGGACAAAGTCCATAGAAGATGGACAACGTCCAAAAGCGCTCCAACAACTCCATGATCATCTTACGAGGTATGACGGTTTTACCTATTTCTAATATAAATCATACTAACCTCAGTGGTATTAACAATATGCATGTATATAAATAAGTGCTGAAATTTCAAAGCATCAAAGTTTATATGTATACATAATTCAACATACAATTATATATATTATCCATTTTTTTCACAATGAATACATCCACCTATCTTTATAAGTAATTAAGCATGTTACATCTCGTTCTTGCTGTAGGTCTAATACAATTGCTAGTAATATGCAAATTCAAACATCATTCGGCCATTGGTTTTTATAATGAAAACAGAACTCCTAATTACTGTTTGTTCTATTTTCTTTTACCTTATTTGTCCTCAGGACTTTTCCACTGTGATTTATATATATATATATATATATATATATATATATATATATATATATATATATATATATAAACAGCAACAACAAAGAGAATGAAACACGTCAAATCGCACAGAAATACTTGACAGAAACTCACATTTCTCTGTGTATTTGTATTTTATGCTGTAGCGTATGTACTTTAAATACACATGTAATAAAATAAATCACATCAATTCAATAGAAAAATGAACAAGTTGTTCACCCTTTCGTAATCTCACTGACAAAGAACTGAAAACGACAAAGTTCTTTAACAACATTTTTCATGTTTATTCAAACTAGACAGTTGTTGCTAGTACCAATTTCTATTGGTATTACTTCAGTTTTTCTGTTTCAAAATTTTATACTCCTGCCTATGAAAGAGGTTTTAAATAAAAAACGAAATATTGGCAATGAGAGTTTAATTTGAACCTAAAAAACTGAACGAGTCCTCATAAACTTTTATTTTGTATAAGTATATATAAAAAGATTTCACATAAACACGTGAAATAACAATCAATGATCAAACCACAATAAGAAATGGGAAAACAAGACTAAGATCTTTCAACCGTAACAAGCGGTCTTCGTCAGAGTTGAGTTTTTGACTCTGACAAAGACCGCTTGTTACGGTTGAAAGATCTTAGTCTTGTTTTCCCATTTCTTATTGTGGTTTGATCATTGATATGTATATATATATATATATATATATATATAGAGAGAGAGAGAGAGAGAGAGCTCATCATGTTCTCTGCCTTCCTTGCAAAGAAGTCCTATCCTAAAGTTCATGTTGCTTATTCCATTTTTTGGTTATTACTATAGATTAACTATTAAACAATTCACATTCACCCATTAACAAAATTACAATACGTAAATTCACACAAAAATGCTCGAAAAATTATCAATATTCTCATTTTTGTTTCCTTTTCTAGTGTTGGCTAATTTTTGTTAATAAAACATTTGTTACAATGCCAATGAGTAACGTATAACGTATTAATAAGCATATTTATGGGTTTCATAAATTTATTATTTATACTAGAAAAGGATAAATGTACACAAAATGCAGACTTACATACTTTAAATGTAGAACATGATTTTTACAATTGTAACAAAGAAGGACGACTTTTAGATACTATTTTATATTCGTACAACACATATCGGGTTTTTCCTCTTTATAAAAAGAAAAAAAAAACATTCTGTTTTGTTATTTTATTGGGTCAATCAATTTGAAAGATCTAGGTTGTTTTAAGATCAAGGAGGTAGGACACAAAAGAGGGCAAAAATATCTGTTCTAAGTTAAAAAAAATATGAATACTATTATTGAGAATCAAAGTTCCATTAGGTACATTAACAAAAAGTAAAAATATTTACTTATGTATATTTTTTAAATATCTCCAAACTATTTCACATGAATACTTTCTGCATTGCTTCATCAAAACACATAATTTAAAAGAGTCACCATTAAATAAATATTACATATAAACAGAAAAAGAAAAAGTAAATTGATAAACAAAATTGAAAACTATTTACCAGAAACTTGAAATTCATGTTGTCACAATATGAAATATTTCATCAAATAGCAAGAAGCCAACTTTATAAGAGTCACACATAGGTTCCAAGATTATGTGGGAAATTTGTTTAACGCACAACTATTTATTGATATTTATTTGTGGCAATTGATATTGGTTAGAAATTTGAAAGCACAAATGCTCCCCATAGTCAGCTTAAACTGTTATTCTGTTGTAATATGGTTAAAAAGTGCATTTAATAAAAACATCATTAAATACAAAAAAATATTAACACAGTACATTTTGTAAGTATAAATACGATTTTTTACATTAATTATTAAGAAATAAGATTGACTGTTGGAGAACAGATGGGTCAACTGGATTGCAGCGTTTGTTACTCATGCATCTCTCACACAATGAACAGAACAACTTACTTTCTGAACATAACACTTAACATAATTTTAAAAGTAAATAAAGAATTTTGGTTTGTTATACTTGGAACAGGAAGGACACCAGTTTCTATTGACTTTCAATACAAGTAATTAATGATTTCATTTCCTCGCAAAAACACCTAAGGATGTGATTATTACATTTTTTTCCAAAATAAAAATTTCTAAGGGTAATTACTCTGAAGAAACCAGTAAACGTTTAAAATAAAATTTTAGGCCTACTGGGCTTTAATATATAAACTTGTATATAACAAATTCATAACAATTTAAGAAAATATAGAAAAATATTATTTACTTAAGAGGGTAGCGAAAAATGATGACACTGAAATTCTTAGATTTACAGCAATAATTTTTAATACACACACTGAACCAATCAATGGTCACAGCAAACTACAAAATCAAATGTACTATCCATATCAAGGGAAAAATTAAACTGTGATTTCATTTATTTTTATTTCCCATATAGTACAGATACAGCTGGTAAGATTACGCTTCAGTCATTTAGATACCAAAACTATATTAAAATGCAACTAACTTGAAAGTTTAGGATTAATCAAGTTTAGGATTAACTAAACTTGATTTATAGAGAATTATTTCCAGTTTGTTTTAATATACATCTTAGTACGGTAAACAAGATTCTTGTAAATTAAATTTTAAAGAGTACTAAAAAAAAACTACAAACACACAATGAATATCAAAATTACTTAATATGATACTATGATAAACCTTACTTTATAATGTATGAGTTTACTTACTATATATGTATATGAGTATAATAATCACATTACAATCATCCCTAAAATACAATCCATTAGACATAGTAAGTTTTAATTTCTTAAAAAATATTGACAATTTTTCATTTCCTTAACATCTTGGGAGTTAATAGGAACCGAAGCTTCTCCGAAAATATCTCCATCGACCTTGCATTCTATATTAACTAATAAAAAAGATTTCTTTCTCATTACCTCACACTTAATTACACATAAAACTCCACTTCTTAATTCATTCTGCAATATTATTATTCAATTATTAATAATAATTTATTAATTTTTTTTAAGTTAAAATATATAATAACGAAGCTGCTATATAAAGAAAATTCTTACATACTGGATAAGGTTCTTGGAATGGCTGAATATAATAATCAATTTATAATTACAGAAGGAATATAAATCATGCAGGAAAATAAAAGCTTTTAAAATAGTTAATAATGCGTTTTAATATAACAATTTAAACAATTAGCAGAAATATACAAAAAAAAATTAGATTCAATCATACTCATGGAATAGTTAATTAGTGCCAACTTGTTAATTATCATTCAGGTGTGTGCTTTAAAAATATATAAAATATATATTTCTCTAATTATTAAAACTGTCAGCCATTATTTGGTTTAAAAAAAGAAATGCTTTTTTTTTGTTTTAACTTATTTCATGTGCCATTCTATGCTACCAGAAATAAGAAAAAAAGTAAATAATTTTGCATTGTATAATTGAGCATTGAAAATACAGTTGCAGAAATCAACGGAAATGCATTCATGTTAATTGATTACATTAAAATGAACAAACTCAGGCAGTTAGTAATAACATCTAACATTCATTAAGGTTACAGAAAATGGTTGAAGATTTCTACTTAATTTATTTTCCAATAAAAATAGTCATGAAAAAGTAGTCTAGATGTGGATGAAAGGGCATAATGTTCATGTGATATTACTAAACAGTTCGGTTTGAAATTTATTTTCTTTTCACTTCTTAAAATTTATAATACTTTATTTTTAATACTTTATAGCTCATACAGAACTTATAGGAAATGATGATTGTAATTAATAATTGTGATCCCAAAAATTACATACAAAATATTACGATAACAATTTATATTTGAAAATAAATTGAAGTTCTAAGCTAAAAATAACTTTTATTTGTTCGCGAAATAGAGAACTGATATACTTACAGTTCTCTTTTAACAGAAAGTGCTTCTTTTAATTAGATGCCCTGATAAGATTTTAAAGAAATAAATCTGAAATCATAAGAAACTACGAAGAAATCTTCAATGGATAACAATTAAAATATAAGAGAATACTTACAACATTTAAGATAAGATCCAAAAGCAGGATATTCATTTAAAACTCTTTCTCTGATTATTGTAATCTTGTATGGAATGAACAGACAAAATATATATTTAACTAAAAATACTAACAGGTAAACAAGGAGTTATATAAATCGAAAGAGATTCGGTGGTAAAATATCATGTGTATATCAATATTCAAGATCTGTGTAATTTTAGTGAAATATTTGTAATTAAAGTAAGTAAACAGAGTAATTCTTTAACGTGGCAATAGAATTATCAGGAATAAAAAAATGTTCGATATTCACTAGTGAACATTTTGCTTCTTTAAAAAGTATTAAAAATTTACAAGAAAACTGTATGTTACATATAAGTAACTTTTGAGTGGGATAAATTAAGATGAAGTTGCAAGGCACACATTTAAGGCCTGAAGAGTTTTTTAGAGACCGGAGAGAATTTACCGCTTGAACTGTCCAATAAAAGCCCCACAGTTAGGACAGGTATGATTGACATCCAAGCAGGAATCAATGCAACAAGGAAGAAAACAGCAGCCACACCACAACCTGTTCAAAGAGTTATCAGATAAAACAAACCATTCAACATTAACAACAAACATTCATTTCCCCATTTATCAGGAAATTAAGACAAATATACCAAAAGAAAAATCAACAACCGGCGGGTGTATACACAAATCTGTATGCTTATTAGTGATATTAGTGAAGAGTCTGGAAAAAAATAAGAGAACGACTCGCTGTCTTTAAATTTTGAGTAGGCACCTTTGCACAATATGGTAGAGAGAATTCATGTGAACAAGGATACTGGATCGTTCCTTGTTCACTGACTTGGTGCAAAAACTAACGTTGTAGCATTGAGGTGAATTCAAAGTAAGTTCAGTAGGCTAGAAACGAAGCCCAGTGTAATTCAACTGAAATCAAGGAGGTTTGAAATCTCTTTGAAAATTATAGATTTCCTTAAAATTATTTCAAAATTCCGCCATAATAAGTTCAAGTATTTCCCTATAAAATAAAAAACAAAATTGGAGATTCTTCTCACTATGATACTGAACATTTTAATAAACATGCAAAACGAATATTCTTTTTAAATTCATTTGTCTGTTCTCACATGATTTCAAACTCAGCCAATCGTTTTCATTCGTATCCTACGTATTCGCTTTGTTATATGCCACAATACCCTCAGCTTTTTATTTTATTATACCTAATTTCACCATATATATTTTCTAAGATTTCATTTATTCCAGTGGATAAAAATCCCACATAAAGCAGTTACCTCCGAGAAGAAACTAAATAACCAATTGTAACATGAAGGAATAATTAGTAAGATATTGTATTCTATCAGCAAATAATTCAAAACAATATTTTAAGACAGTTTATTTTCTTTAAATTTAATTATCTTTTACACAATTTTTGATTTATATAAATATACTTATGTTGTTATAGAAAAGCATGGAACCATACCTTATTCTAAAACTTATACATGTTTTTAAATATTTCTCATACGATACTTTTTATATTTTTTTTTCAGAGAAAGTTTAAAAAGCGGTACAAATGTACATGGCCTCATAATAGAAATCATCTCCAAATTAAAGCAGAGAAAATAAATATTCCAATATCTTTAGAATGACCCTGGTTCACAGAACTGATAACGTTCTTTGACAGTGAATAATACAATAGTCTTACAAAATTTCCATATATATGACTTCCTGGTCCTAGAATAACTCCTGGACTCAATTTTAAACATTAGTTCATTTTTAATATTTGTTAAGTCTTTTTTTTGTATTACTATTTATTTATATTACTTGAAATTCTATATATTTTTCTTCATTTCCTATCTTTCTTTTCCTTTAATAGTTTTATTTGATTTTAATCTATTATTTATTATATTTATAGTTATAACAGATTCAATAATATATCGACCGTTTGATAGAATAGGTGTGTTCTCTAATCGGGGTTCGGTCAATTTTCCAGGATAAAAAAATCAAACTCTCGTTGCCAACGTTTCGGGTTTATTTAAAACCTTTTTCATAGGCAGAAGTAAGAATTTTTTAACTAAGAAAATGAAATTTACATTATTTAAAGGAACAACAATGTTAACAACAACAACTTCAAGGTTGTTACAAATTTAATAGACAGGGATAGCCCTCTTCATTTGAGTGGGATGGTACTCTTGAAGTGTAGGAACTGCCAGGAATTAATGAGTTTAATGTGGACATATGTAGAAAAGGAGTCATTATGAAGGACAATATTGACATTAAGGAAGGTAATGGATCTGTTAGAGATATGATGCGTAAAACTAATGGAGGAAGAAAAATTGTCAAAGGACAGTATGAAATGATTTAACTCATGCTTACGATGGTACCAAATGAATAAAAATCGTCTATGTAACGGGTATATAAAAGAGGACGAAGTTATCGAGTGGTAAAAAAGTCTTGAACTTCTAACTTGGTCATGAACAAGTTAGCGAAAGAGGGAGTCATACTTAATGGTGCCCATGGTAGTACCTTTGGTTTGTAAGAAGTAACTATTATTGAAAAGAAAAGCATTATGTTTGAGGATGAATTCAGCCAAAGAAATAAGAAAAGTAGAGGATGGAGTGAGAGGAGTAGTCCTCCGATCAAGAAAATATCAGAGTGCTCTCAACCCCTCACAGTGATCAATATTAGTGCAAAGCGAAGCGGTGACCATGGTAACCATGAGTAAAGGATGATCGGAGCAAGTCGACAGGGAGAGATTGAAAAGTCTTTGGAGGAAGTGGAAAAACTTCAAATTATTATGATGATGGTATTTTTTGAAGCCCCATGTAAACAGTTTTGATATATCATCCTCTCAACCATGGAAGCACAACAGCGAAGGAAAATTCCCAATCTTTACAAAACGAACGTCATATATGAATATAAATGTCCAGTTAGAGACTGGCGACTGTTAAATCCTATACAAAGGATTTATCAGGACTTTGCCAGTTCTTCAGGTTCAAATTAAACTCTCATTGCCAACGTTTTGGTTTTTATTTAAAACATTTTTCATAGGCCTACAAAACAGAGGAAATGTAAGAAATAATTCAAAAATGAAATGCACATAAAAAAAGCAAAAAGTTACAAATAAGAAAATACCATATAAATTTTGCCAATAGGTTTATGAGAGAACTTAGATGTATAAAATTTCGAAACAGAAAAACTGAGTTCTCTAACTTCAGTAAATTCTCTCACTAACCTATTTTCAAAATTGCTATTGTAATTTTTCATTTGAAATTTCCTACGCTTTTTATGTAAGTTTGATTTTTTAATGATTATATTAGTTCTTATATTTCCTTTCTTTTGTAGGCCTATGAAAAAGGATTTATATAAAAACCGAAACGCTGGCAATGAGAGTTTAATTTGAACCTGAAGAAATGACCGAGTCCTGACGTTTATTTTGTTTCTACTTCACGGTCCATACTTTTATTAATATATATTTATATATATATATACATATTTGTAAAAGTTGGAAGCAGTCCTTCATTTAAACATATATTGTTAAATAACGCCCCATATTTGGCTTGTATCTGTTTCTTATTTAACATGGTTTCTTTCTTTAAATTACAAATATTTGAAGCATTAATAATTCAAGAAAAGCAGCCAGCCATAAATATCCAACTTAATAATTCTTGTTGAATTTTAAAACTATTTTCCAACAGGCCAAACCAGATTAGCCAGGTAGTAAGTGAGTCCAACCACCCTGCCTTAATCCCCCATAATGCCCCGTGACCCAGGGCGATGACCTGTGAACATTCCAATAGTAATCCACCTCTATATATACGAGTATAAACTAACAATCCTACAATTATTCTCATTATTGTCCTGCAGATGAATGTGGTACATTCGAAACATGTCGACTAGCAATATTGGTGACAAGCTTTATAGTTTCGAGGAAGAGACGAGGAAGGAATTCCGGAAACTGGAGAAATTGTTTAAGAAACAGATACAAGCCAAATATGGGGCGTTATTTAACAATATGTAGATGTGTGTATGAGTGACTTCAGTACATTCCAATAACTAAAGAAAGTAAGCAAATACATACCCCAGGAAGGCAATGACGGCCCCCGAGAACCAAGCGATAAGGCTAGGCGTTTTGTCTATAGTCGTTTCAATTTCACAGTGACAGTGTGGGCAGATCATATGAGTAGGATTTGGTCCTACAATAGGTACAACCGTGGTCACAATAGTAGTTCCACTGGTAGCATCTGAAATTAAAAACAATTGTTGCTTCATTTATACAATATAGCAGTCAAATATGGAGAATGTCTATATTTCGACCAGGACTGAAGGACAATTTTAATAATCATCAATGCATGCAAACAAAGAACAACAAGAGAAGAAAAAAATTGAATACATGTTCCCCATATCATACTTTAATATAATTACACTTAAAAAAACAAAGATTATATTTCATTTGAAGTGAAGAATGAGGTTTCTAAGAAAAGAAAAGTTATGGTAAAATGTAAGGGGGAATAATTTAAGTTTGTTTGGATATTCAAAGGACTGAACATAATGGAATCGAAATCCCAAAAATAAATTATAATGGCAAAATGAAAATCTTAGATATATCTATGTCAGTACAAATGGAAACTAATTCAACATTCGTTAGAGTAGAGGAATGATCGAAAATTAAGATATCTCTGTACCAAATTCTGCTTCTGGTACGGAGTAACTCAGAAGAACAACTAACTCTTTGACAGTAAGGACATGAATAATTGACTAAATGATAGCAAAAGACTATACAAGGAAAATACCATTTCCTTGTTTGTACTACATGATTATTCGACAATCAGTTTTGATGTCGCAACAGAAAGGGAGTCAAAAGACATATTACCTTTGGCAGTTAATAAATTATGCTTATTTGATCTAAAAATATATAAATTAAAATTAATTCATATATTTTTTATGAATAAAAAATAAATTATATTACTGATTTTTTTCATACATAAAGTAATTAACATATTTACAAATATATGTTTTCATGTATATATATATATATATATATATATATATATATATATATAATAACCAATTAAAAGAAATGATTCCACGAACTAAATAAACTATATGACACAAAGAACTCTAAAACATATATACATATCAATGATCAAACCACAATAAGAAAATGGGAAAACAAGACTAAGATCTTTCAACCGTAACAAGCGGTCTTCGTCAGAGTCAAAAACCCAACTGACTCTTCTTGTTTTCCCATTTTCTTATTGTGGTTTGATCATTGATTGTTATTTCACGTGTTTATGTGAAATCTTTATATATATAATATATATATATATATATATATAACGACAACGTCGTTGTTTCATTTCACAGAAACGATAGTTTCTGTTTCATTTCTGAGTGTTCTTTGTGCCATATAGTTTATACATAAAGTTTAAACCACAATGGAATAAGGAAAACAGTAGAAATAAATGCTCTGAGGCCTTCAACGTATGTCATCAGAGAGCAAACAAAGTAAAATGTGAGAAGCTAACATAAAAGTAATGGAGAAGGAAGGTAACAAAACAGCTCAGGTTTTTTAATAGAAATAAAGGCCTCAGAGCATTTATTTCTATTGTTTTCCTTTTTCCATTGTGGTTTAACTACATTGATTGCATCACGTATTTCTTATTGTAATTTTTCTGCATATATATATATATATAACTGCGACAAGCGTTATTACGGAGAAACAAGTCGTTTTTTAAAAGAAAGACTTTATCAACATTCTTATTCAACAAGAACTAATAAAAGTAACGCAACTGCTTTAGCATTCCATGCTTTAAACGAAGGTCACATGTTCGATTTTGAAGAAGCAATTATAGTAGATAAAGAACAGGATGAGCAAAGAAGAAAGACCCTCGAAATGCTATATATTAAAAAAGATCTAAGTTCAGTTAATCATAGAAGTGACATTACCAATTTGAACACTATTTATTCAGGAGTGTTAAGTTGATTTTAGTGAAATTTAATTTCCTTAGTTCCTTTTTGTGTTCTTTGAGTGAACAGTGTTCGGTTTACATGTAATTGTAATCAGTTAGTCTGGTCCAAGTTTTTGACCAGTTAAGATGTTAGTTCACTAACTATCTATTGTTACTTCATTTTATATAATGTAAATTTCATCATTTTTCTAATTCAAAAATTCTGACTTCTGTAAGTTCATAAAAATATTTATTGCTTTTCTATTACTTCTACTTGTATATATATTTTTGTTTTTTCACAATTGTAATATTCCATTTTGATGTTAGTTATATGTTGATGTTTATATATGATTTCTTGTCATCCTTTGTTTGTAGGCCTATGAAAAAGGTTTTAAATAAAACCGAAACGTCGGCATTGAGAGTTTGATTTTGATCCTGGAAAATTGACCGAATCCCGATTTTATTATACACCTATTCTATCCAACGGTTGATATATTATTGAATTTGTTATATTATATATATTATATATATATGTATATATATATATATATATTTGTTATATATATATATATATATATATATATATATATATATATATATATATATATTATTAGCACAGAACTGTATCAACAAGAAAACTTACTAAACAGGACAACAAACGTTTCAGGGTAAACAGTAAAAAGATAATAAACACTTACAGTAGCAAGGAAAAGAGTAAGAAATAAATAGAATTAAGTATTATAGGAAACGAATAGACAAGAAACAATAAGTAGTAAGAGATTGTAAGTATGTGTTATCTTTTTGCTGTTTTCATAGAGTTTACTCTGAAACGTTTACCATTTTTTTTTATTCATATCAATTGGTTATAAGAATAAAAAAATAAAAGGGTTTTTGAAACTTTTAGATGTTTAAAGGGCCGAACTCCCTGGGTATGATAAAAATAAACCAAATCACTACGGTTCATTACATCTTGAAGAGTTCTACGAGGATGAGTTTTTAGGTCGTGTCTACATCTAAATCTCTGAAGTTATAAGGCATAAATTTATATACATAAAAAAAAAACCGCCTGAAAGTAAAGTAACAACAGTAACACAATTGAATACAAATTGTACTCTCTACAACTTCCATTGAAAACATTTATCTCTGTAATATAATCTAAGACTTCAAAATCACACAAACATGTAAAAGGCTAAATTAGCGTTTACCAGTTTACACTTTCACATTACCCCTTACTGATGTAGCTGTTGTTACCAAGCATGTTACACATTAATTGTTCACAGTTTAAGATACGATAATATTTATTACGTTTCCACTTTATCCACAGGTGAAATTAAGAAATATGAGTAAGTTAATCAACCGTAACTTTTTAAACGCTTAAACTTATATGCTTTCCACCTATAGCCCTGGAGTAATAGTACGTGTAATAATTAATTATTTCATTCTACATCCATGCATGTAATCTAAATAGCTTTCGTCTTTTAGTATGCTATTCTGGCTTAAATTTTAATATATCCTGATTCACATAAAATATTGATTAGAACTCTAGAATAAAGAAATGACAGAAAACATTATAATATTAAATAAAAAACCTGGCAATTTATTTATTGCTATTATTATTTTTTACCAAAGCAAAGCCAATTGGGGGGGGGGGGGGGGGCGCTACTGGTTATATTATATTTTTCGAACTATGAGTGGGTCAATTAAAAATGTAGAGGAACCAGAATACAGGTAACCCCAATACTGAGTTACATCTGTGTCCATCAACCAAACCTGATTCACAGTATCTAATATTACAACAGTAAAGTAACTACTAAAACTAATGAACAAATTAACTGGAATCAGGTATAGAATACGTTTAACTTTCAATATTTCATACACCTCGAAATAAATTTCCAGCTAAAATATTGATCCACTTAACAATAAATAAGTACGCGTTTTAGTCATCTTTGCTTAAAGAGCAGATTTCTGTACAATCTGTTTAACTAATGACTAACGAGACAGTAAAGATACAAAACAGGAAGTATATGTAACTAAAGGTGAAAACCATAAATAACTTGCAATTTGCATTTTTTTATGATATTAATGAAATGAAGAAAAGACAAAGCTAAGGTACTGACATGGTTTATAGGGGCTGGAAGGTGGCACGCCTCCAACGGCCTGAGCATAACTAGGAGGAGCTGCTGGTGGAGGACCGTAGGTGAAACCAGGTTGTGGAGGTTTATTTGCCATGACTCAAATATTCTAAAAGAAATAAACTGCATTGTAACAATTAAATCACTCCTTTTTCAAAACATTACCAAGGTTAGAATTACAGTTTCTTTTTCTCTTTACAGAGTAAAATAACTAATCTGGATGACAGTTAATGGTTTCACTTTCGGGAAAGTTACAGTAAAATATGTTGAATTCCCCAATTGATAATCACCATAAACAATGTTATAACAAAGTCAACAACCTGAGATTACGCATTATATGCCAACATCTTATCACTGTTATCATAGTTTGTCTTCCAGTCATCCAAGTTAATAGATTTTAAGGACAAAATACTCAACATTCTTTGAAAAAATCTAGAAAGTTTTCATGTTCAAACAACTTTATAATAGCACAAAACGTATGAATATTTCGTTGTTAATATGATTTTATACGTAATATGGTTAAATCAATGAAAAGCGAGGCTTATAAATCAACTTAAATTCTTTTAATATCTCTTTAAAATATCAGCAGAAGGCCCTATATTTAAAATATAACGATTTAACCAAAAACTCTACTTCTATTAAAATAAAAAACTAATAAGAATGCACAATTAGTTTAATAAGTACTTTTTGCAAACTAAACTAACTGATTACATAATAAATATCAACTACCCAAGAGTTTCAGTCTTCTATAATTAACGCTCTAGTAATTGCACCACTAACCAAGAACTATCATTCAAGGGTACTTAAAATGCCTTAGACAATGTTAACTCATATTTCCAATCTATTTAAATTACCTTAATACAGTTTAAGCTCACGAGTCTAAAAATTACTTGTGCACGGTACTAAATAGTATTCATTGGAATAAAAGAAAGAGAAACAAATAAACATAAACTAATTTATCACAGAAATATTCACGTTTAAACTAATCACATATTTCCACATCTAAAATAGATAATAAAAAGTAAAATTGCATAAAACTTATTAGTTATAATAACACATACGTATTCATTACCTTAAACTATAAATATCCAAAGATAAATTCAGAGATTTTCTCCAAAATGCAATGAAAAGATTCACACGACCTTCGAGCGAGCTGAAACTTAAGGCAGACTGACTACTGACGCAGACCTAAGCATGCGCTCTCTATCAGGTGATGTCATTTCTAAGAATTCTAGTTTAAAATACTAAAGATAAAGAAGGAATCTGCCGTGTAAAACGAAAAAAAAAGGGTGCATTCAACCAGTAATGTTCTTCGTTACTCATCTTGTTTCCTTTTTAGATAATATTATCTTTATTTCCGAGATGATTGTATCCTATACATTATTAAATAAAAAAAATATAATTTTGTAGCACTTCCCTACGTGTAAAAAGTATATTATAAACTACTGATATCATTACCTGTTCACATTGAAACTTCGAAGAAAAAACTTTATCATACAAAAATGAATAAGTTCATTTTTTAAAAAAAAGTAAAAATGTCGAATAATAATCTTATGCTAACTATTGATTAATATAGCCCATTTATTTTTCATAAGTCCCTAAAGAAACTGTATTAAAGAATTAATGAAAACTATGAACAATTGAAAAAAAGAGAGTGGACTAATTGAATTATTGCATAACTGTCAGAATCTAAACGGTATATAATATTACAGAATAATTGAACAAATAAAATTGCAAAGTAAATTTTGGGCATAATGGTATATGTTGGTATATTGTATCGATATTTTATACATAATCCATCTATTATATACCCGTTTGTAATCTATATTAAAATAAAATTAATAACTATACTTATAAAAAATTTGTATTAATACAAATGAAAATTATTTTTTGTATGTTTCTTATGCCTTACTAAACCGTTCATCTGATTGCAATGAAACTTTGGTGAATGGTTGAAAGCATGCCCATGAAGCTTTCTAAATTAATAAGACTACATATGATGGAATCAAAAATTTAGATTCCATATATAAATTTATTATTTTAAAATATTTCTTAAATAATTCGGGTTTTTAAACTATGATGCAAATTGGTTCCCTATATAATTTAAAATTTGACATTTCATTCCTGTGTTTCTAGGAAATCAAGAGGCAAGGTTAGCCCAGTGGGAACGTGTTCACCTCTAGACTAGTAGATCTGAGGTTCAATACCACTCTGGCTCTCAGTTTATTCATTTGAGGTGATTAAATTTGAGCACATCGTCCCGCGGAGAGGACGTTAAGCCAACAGTCCCGAGCCTATACGATGCCAGGTACTCGTTAAAGAACTCTACTTTAAATACACTTGATTTAGGCAAAATTTGGGACTCCCAATATAGAACACTAATTGTTTAATATCACAAATGACCAATGTTCGGCGTACTTGTGCTCTCTTATGAGGCTACTATTACAACCTAACCTTCGGTTGCGCAATCATTTTATTGTCTGATGATTTTCAACAAGCTCTACCAGTGGTACCACGTTTAACTTCTGCTGAAGAGCTGAATATGAGTGTACAACTACAAAATGATGCATCCGCTAATCGGTTCGCGAAACATTGGTTATGCAGTTTCATCAACCAACTGTGTTCCTAAATTCACTTGATTTGCCAGGTAAGCCATCATATGTTCTAACGTTGAAAATTGGTGAGCCCATTATTCTTCTACCAAACATCAATCTCCCACAACTCTGCAATGGTGCCAGACTTTCGGTGAAAAAGTTGATTGATGAACAAATCGAAGCTAAAAATTTTAAATGGAAAATTAAAAGGCGAAGATGTACTGGTGCCATGAATCTCAATGATTCCAACAGATATGCCATTCGAATTCAAACGTTTGAGGTTTCCGGTGAGACTAGTCTTTGCAATGACAATCAACAAATCACAAGGACAATTGTTACAAGTGTGGATTAAATTTTAAAAACCCAGTCTTCTCACACGAGTAGCTATATGCCATCCAAAAGAATAAAAATAGTACAATACAAATGCACGAAATAATAAAAAACTATACCTTACAAGAGGTTACCAATTGTTTCATATAATCATCCCAATTACATTTCTTCCTTAACAGGTAAAATGTCATACCATGCCATTCTACATAAATCAATTAATTGAATTGATTTTTCATATGTTCAGCAAAGAGTTTACCTATAGTAAAATTGAGAGCGTACTACAGGCCCTTTTTAGTTGTTCCAATATGTTTCAAGAGATAGTCAATGCAAACTAGCAATGTAATATCACAGATATTTCCGTGCAATATTGATTCTGTACAATCATTCCATTTAATGATTTGATTACAATTACAGGATGTCTGGCATGTAACAGAACAATCAATTCTTGGTAATTGCTATGACTATTTAGGTGAGTATGCAATTAACTAACCAGTACTACTAAAATGGTGGTAACTTAAGATATAACCTGCACATTTCAATGACACCTAGTCACTAGTTAGTTTTAGTTAGCTTAGTACTAACAGTTGTCAAGTTTTTTTACAGGCGCTATAATAATACTGAAATGTTACTTGCAAATGGAAAAACAGGGTAGTATATATAAATAAATTGGAAATTATATTGATTATCGTTACTTATATTAGTTATACCAATACAACTTTTAGTATACTCCCAGCATAAAGACAAAGATTAGTTCTAGTAAGGGGGGAGGGGGGGTGTCCAAGAGCCATGATGTGTCTCTTATAGCCTCTCGGACTCTGAGCTACTTTCACCTCCTTGTAGTGAACCCCTGCACAGAGTGAGGAGGTTTGTACCGTTTCACTCTGGAAAGTAACGCGGTCCTCCCTTCTCCTATCTCCCACTGCTCCTTTTCTTCCGTATCCTTTTTCCCATCCTTTCCTATTTTACGTTGTTACTTTCCCTTCCTCTATTATGACATTCTTTTGTTTATGTTAGGTCCTGTCGAGGTAGGAAATTAAACCAACCTGATGTCAGTGTGCTAAGCTTTTCTGTGCATTAAGAGAGCAGAACCTGAAGCATAATATGGGGAAAAGACCTCGTCTGGAGGGGGAGACTCAGTCACATGTTAAGAAGCAGTGACAAGGTCCTTCAAAGTGACGCTTACCATGCACTTTTAGAGAAGTGTCCAAGGACAACCATGTATGGGCTATGACTGACCGCAACAGCCGAATGAAGCCTTTTAACGGAGGATGTGGAAAAGGTGGAGAATGCCCGTATCGGCGACTACGATAGAATCTTGACGAAGAACCCGGGTACTGCTCCCTGTCATATTAACTAATGGCATGTTCTGACTAAAGTACTTCAAATCATATTAAACTGGCCATATCTGGGCTAGGAGAGGTATGCAAAGAATAAAAGGTCCACATAATTAAACAGAAATAGGATTCAGTAATTAAGATTCACCATATGAATTGAGATTATAAATTGAAACTTTATTCGGCACACTTATGAAAATATATAACCATTTTACAGTTTTATTTACAATACTCCACTAGACGGCCTTCTTCTGTCCGATATTCAACACAAAATTTAATATCATCAATTATAGTGTAATTCAATCTTCTGTAGGTGTGTTGATTGTCAGCTCTGTGGGAAGCACAGTCATAGTAGATTTTGTACAAAACGGCAGGCAAGCCTCTCACTTTGCCCACCGAGGCAACGTCATCAACATAGTCCTCCAATCTTGATAACTGATGGAACTTGTTCTTCGGCTTCTTCTTTCTAACTTGTTCACATTCAAACATCTTCAAGTCATTCAACATGACCTCTTTAGTTGGCAGACAAGCGTTTCCGAGAAGTAGACTAATGAATGATCTAACCTGAAACCCCAATTTATATTTAAAAACTTTTACTTTTCATATATATAAATGTATAATTTTAATTCATTATACACAACTTATTAACTTATATTCATTATTTAACTGGTATACCCAACGTTGTACAGAAAAATTCGGAAAATATAGTTTAAAAACTATATGCATAAACAGTTTAGGGAAATATTTATAAGAGAAAAAAGTAAATTAATAAATTTTCTGAAGGAGCAACTCATCTCCGATTATAAATAGCGAATATAATCAACACAGATAACTTTTTTTAAGACATTTACATACATTTAATATCAGTTAAGTTAAAAGTTCTAATGGATGAAGAATAGAAACGTCCCCTATAAACCATATGGCAGAACATCACTGGCAGATGAATACTAAAAAGTAAATAACTCTCAACGTATCTCATATAAACAGACATCCTCGGTTAGGTAACACCTCTTAAAAAAAAATCAAATAAAATTATAGAACTCATATTTTTATTTCTTATATAAAATGTAGGAAGTCTTTCGGTGAATTTTTGAACGATTGTAAAATGTTATCTAGTGATAATTTAAATAGTTTAACTTAAAATTTATTTGTTACATACATTATTTACAATAATTATTACATACATTAATTTTCAAATTTAAACTCAGTTTAATTAGTTCAACCCTGACAAGAGTAACTAATACGTTCCAGACCATGAGGATAATCACCCAGGGTTAAGAACAAATAAACTACCTTTGTACCTCCACATTACTTTATAAACTGTAAATTCAAACCAAGCACTAAACACATCCTAATAATACAAGTTAAGATTCAAACCTGTCGACTAAAAGGAATCTGTCTTATCCTGCAGTCTTAGTATCACGAAGGTTATTTGGGGACATAAAACAACTAATTAGAAATAGTCATCATCCAAATATTCTTTTTTTAACTATATACAACCACTTCCTAAATACTTATTCAAACCAGGGCTCCCATTGATGGATTTTTAGAACCCCCACCTTGGTTTCTAGGATTAATATTAAAAAATCTCGAAAAATCTGGGTTTATTTTGAATATACAAAATACTGTTACCAACTATGTAGATAAAATATTTGAAATTGATCCAAGTAATAATAATTTGCACAAAAATTGTTATTATTAGGGTGGTCGATACATGAGAATTCCTTCTGTAACACCAATTAGAGAAAGAGTGGAATGAGTTTTCGAGCTGATTGCTTAAACTTTGTTGCACTGTGCTTACAAATCAAAAGTAGAACCCCCTTCGGAGGATGAACTAATTCTAGCCATGGTTAAAAATTATAGATCCGAACATTAATAGAGATCTTTCAAAATCTCCTAGCTCAATAATAAATGTAGCCGAACATTTCTCTCACCTTATACTTGAAGATAAACTAGATAAATTGGACGATGAATGGAGGTTCTTTTGGCAGCTTAATGATATATATATCATTGTCCAACAAATCGATTCCTGAATTTTGGTATTCTCTACGATTCATCGAGAACGGTTTGAATAATTCCAAATTTGAAGTGTTTTCAAATTTTATGACAAATCTTACGGCTCTACCATACTCTCTCAGCATGAGTAGAGAGAATATTTTCACTTGTAAATCATGTTAAAACAAAACAAATAAACTCCCTCAAAACTGATGCAGTGAAAAATAGACTGCTAGCGAAACAAGAACTATCAAGAAATAAACAAAACTGTTATTCATGGACACCAAAAACAGAATTAGTGAGAGGTGTCGAGAACGGAGGTGCTATCAGCGCTATTCGAAACGTTTAGAACAACAAAAATCATCTCAACTGAAATATGTTCTGCTTCTGAGGAGGAATTATAGATAACTATTACTTCACAAACCATTTGGCCTCATAACATTAAAACATTATATAAGTAATATTAAATCATTATTCAGTACAATCTAAGTTTTATTTTTACAAGAATTTGGATTTTTTTTCTTGTATGATCTGGGTTGATGCAAAATTAGCCATAGGAGTCCTGATTCGAACAACTGATTATTAAAATGCCAAAAAATGATATATCAATTACAAATTATTGACTATATGCATACTATACAAAATAGTTTAGCATAAAATAAGAAAAGAAATTAATCATTAATAAAGGACTTTTAGAAAAACACTGAACGGTACAGATTCTCGCTTCACTTTCGATGTATCGGGTATTATTGTTTTTATATGAAAACATTAGTTCATCTGTATTTACCTGTACTTCAAACAGAGGAAAAATAAAGGTACGGAAAGTCAATCCAATTACTGCCATAGTAGGATGTTCTATGTTTACAAATTGTTTGTAAAGTGGAGAAACATAATTGTTTTCAACTTTTAGACCACAGGATTTATCCAAGAAAGGAAATGAGTAATAGTAACCTAGAAAGAAAACCAAAATAAATATTAGTAACTAATAATTATAAATTACCATACATATTTCTATGAGTATGATGTATGTGACGTTTCTGAACGATTAGCTGATTATTTACTACACTAGGAAACCAATATTCAACATAGATTGCCACTGTAAGTTCACAAGCACCATCATCTTGTACAAGCGTGTAGAGTCAGATACTGATTCCCAACTACTGCTAAAGGATTACCACCCGTGCGGGTAACTGCTCTCTCACTGATAGTGGAGTCTACCAGATTAGTTCATTTGATATTGTCACCAAAAATCCAAAATCAAAAAGAGGATGTACCATTAAAATCACGGAAATTTACTTTACATCACATTAGTTGTGCACTCCGTGATTGTGTGGTTCTTACTCATACTAGGGTAAATGGATAAATCAAAGCTCCACACATAAAAAAACCACACCTTCCCACTCTATCTCTATCTGGCCTAAATTCCTCAGCTGAACCCTAGACTCTGGTCACTCCTCTACTCCTTCAAATGTATGTGATTCTTTTTTGATTTTACTGTATACAATTCCTGCAGTTTTTGTACATTTTAACTTATAATTTATATTGTAGAAGTATACCTGACGATGAACACGAAGTGTTCGAAATGCGTAGAATAAAAAAAGCTTCTTTTTTAAGTGTAGAGACTTTGATTTATCTATTTACCCCAGTATTTACTTTATATGTTTCCAGATACATGGTCTCCACATCTACATGGTGCCAAATGATTCAAGGGCAATCAAGCACCATTTGGTCAACCGATTTGTTCTATACAGAAGAGTAGCAGTCCTATCTAAACTTCCCTGAAACTAACGATAATAAAGTTTTAACCAACTGATAATATCCGCATAATTTACAACTTAAAAACATACGTATGCGGATAGTTACTTTCCAAACCACTTATCACATATTAGTACTAGGACGTTGTATTCAGGCACTTAGGACTTTGAGAGTATAGTATTTTCTAGAAAATCCTTTAAGAGCCAGGAATATTAGTGAACAGAATGCGACATTACAACATAATCGAGTCGCTACATTTAAATTTTATTTTAAAGATTTTGAAAAGACTGCGTTTTGAATTTTGAACAGTTGCAGATAATTTTTTTAAAAAAAATTGCATAACTGACAAGATCTATTTGAAATGGGTTTCACTAAACTATAACACAAGCAAACATATTAAAATCGTTAACATGACAAAATCAACTTAATTTTGAATAAAGTTAGGAGGCTATCATGTAGACATGTTATCATATGCATTGATAAAGCTATTACGAACTCATATAAACTCATATCCAATCAATTTAATGCATGTATATTCTGTCAGTTTTAATAAAAATGGATTAATTGTTCAAGAATAATCTGACAACTGAATGAAGATGAAATTTACTAGCTGCCATTTTTACATTACATTTTAAAGTTATTAAATTTTTATCATGAAATTTCACAATGCAGACATTTTGACTGCTTTGGGGCAATATAGCTATGTACTAATTTTCAGTCCTTCTAGTGTTAATGAAGTTATTATCTTTATCAATACAAAATATTGATATATTTAATATACAATTCAAGGTTTGTACAATCACAAACAGAAGAACAGGACACAATTAGTACTGCTTGTCACAAAGTACGACAATATCTTTTTCTGTGTTTCAAAAATACCCGAATACAATAAGGTTTTTTCCAAAACATGAATTGCATGATTTTGAAATTGCATTCGATTTGTAAAATGGTGCGATTTGTGGAGTGTTCGAAATATTCTTGATAAAAACAGATCCAGTCATATGCATTTATACATCATGAAAAATCATGTGACCTGTATTATTATGAACATTCACCTATAATTTTTCTTTATCATAACTACTTTGCAGTGACCAACTAAAAATATCAGCACGTGTATGTTGAGAAGGAAAAATTCATCATTTACATTTATATATGATTTATAAATATAACTTATATTACAAATTTATAGGTATTATATAATACACATCTATAATAGAGACAATATTTTTCACCTAATCATTACACTAAAATAATGAAGGCTCCGTCTAAAGAACTGATACAATAACTTGATTAAATAGCAGAAATACATCATATTAATATTAATAGCTTCAAACATGTACTTTTGCCATATGAAAAATGATAACTACCTAATTTTAGTTAAATGTAAAAGACAACCTTTCAATGTCCTCGTTAGGTACATTGAAAAATGATAAGAATGTTAAAAATATTAGGTATATGTTAGGTATATGAAAAATGATAACTACCTAATTTTAGTTAAATATAAAAGACAACCTTTCAATGTCCTGGTTAGGTAGTAACAAATGAAAATATTTGTTTTTTTTTTCAAAATTTACTACCCATAATTCTCTATTCCATTGGAATACTTTCACCAATTTGCATAAAATACTATGTTGATTAAATGAGTACATATCGAAGTCAAAATGTGTACGCTGTTTTTTCTAGGAAAGCAATTTTATAAGTACCATACACTGATAGGCATGCTGGTGTATTTACATCAGAGAGGGCTAACAACAGCACACATCAGTTTAAAACCTATTTATTGTTATACTCATCCCACAGTTGACTGCACAGATTAATTTGGACTGATTTACATTCAGTATTCGTAGTTTACCAGTGATTTATGAATAAATTATATGACAAAATAAAATAGCTTATACCTAATTTAACGACTAATTTACTAAGTGATAGCTTAGTAGAAAAATGCATCTAATAAATACCCTATAAGCATTTATTTCTAATCATTATTTATAATAAGCAAGATACTATTCTGGATTGCCATTCTACACTTGGATTAGCATTAATAAGTAACAAAATGGATCCAGTAGGGATATATTTTCAAGAGCATGAGAATCTTTTAAAGTTCTCCTTGAAACATAAATATGTTGATCCAGCTAAAAATATTGTATTTGGAACAGAATTTCACAAAAAGTTGATTATATTATTTGTAATAAGCCTGTGGCACATAAAGATGCGGCATGATAATAGGCGGAGAATACTTGACTATTTCAATACATAAAGAATATTACCGGTGCAAAATATGACACCATCTAGTTCCTCAATACTATCATCTTGGAAAATAGCACCATTTTTATTAAAGCATTTTATATCTGGTTTTGATACCACATTACTTTTAAATCCACATTGTTTAAATAATTCAGTATGATGGCTTACATAAACCTTAAAATGTCAAATATTAAGAAAAAAGTATAACATGTAGTAATTTTTTTAAATATCTATTTATTTAAACCTTTTTGGCAGTTGTGCTTATATCTGAAGCAATATCAATCCCAGAGGGCCCAAATCCAATAATTAAAATACTTTTATCTCGGCACATTTCAGGCTTTTTGTAGAATTTGCTATGTAATTTGAATCCTTGGAATTCATTTAACCCTTCCAAATCGGGGTAGTTCGGGAGGCTGTAATGTCTGGAAGATGATAATTATTGTATAATACATGCACCTCATCACACACATGGATCTGAAATTTACTAAATAGCATTAAACTCTATTGAACCACTCAAAAATTCAATGTATAAAAAATTTGAAACAACATTCTTAAAAAGGTGATAAAACATATTTTGAATATGTCACATTATGACATTGTTTTTACCGGAGTTCATTTACTTTCTTATTCATTTGAGTATTGGCGCACAATACTCTGAACATGCCTTTTTCAGCGGTGAAAAGTTTATTTTAATCTGCAATGTTAAATGTTCTACCATAAATAGTAAGCATCATCAATTTATTAACTGAAGCTGCTCAAAGAAAATTGTTTGATAACTGATTAGAATTATCTAAAATCGTGTGTCACAAAATTAACAATTACGCTTGTTCTGATTACCTGTTGTACAAAAAAGCAATATTCATTCATATATTAAGAGAGGAAACTAAACTGTAATATCAATATAAACAACTTAGATATTACTTCATCCAAAATGAAAATACCATCGCAAACACGAAGAAGAACATAGTCAAAATCACTAACACAAAGCTGTTACAGATTCTTGCCATGCCACTTGAATGTTCAATCATATAACGAATTATTAAGGGATCGTAACAATAACAGTATTATACCAACCTCACCACATAATAAAAAAAAAAAAACTGTTGTTACGAAAGAAGACATCAATAACGTAACACCATATACAATAGAACCAGAATCACAAAGGAAAAATATAACTGTAATACATTATTAAAGATCTAAAAGCAGCACCAAAACAAGTAATAATAATAATTGGAAATACAAAAACTATGAACTCCACAGCTCTTTTTTACCAAACACTGATACCACTAAAAGAACAACAACACCAGCACTAACAAAAAACATACATTAGTATTGGATAGCAATACTCTTTTTATTATCACTGATAAAGTCATAAACTATAATGTGCGTTAAATTTCTGTTTATTACTAAAAAGACTTTGTTGCATGTGAATAAAAAAAAAATTCTAGATTTTTTGAACAATAATATAGAAAAACTATATATAATTTGAACGAAAAACTTGTTTTGTCTCATAAGAGATTTCAATAGTATTAAAAGTAATCTATCTTAAGGATTTTTCTGCAATATATTTAGAGCAGAGATCACTTTCCAATGTAATTCAGTTGATGGGAAAATATGAAAGATATGGCTTAAATAGAACGCCCGGACAATAAAATTGAACTGTTCCTATAACACTAATTGTACAATAAATACAGGGAGGTCGCTAAAAAAGCGGAAACTTTGTCAAAAAGTAAAAAAAAAAATTATTTTCTCAAAGAAAAACTTTTACAAAGGCAGAAAATTTGAAGGTCAGATGAGATCTTGAATAAAATGCGTACTTACTGTTTTCTATTTTGATCCCTTTAGGTTTTATTTGATACCCACATCGTGGAAGGAAATAGGAAATAACATTCAGACTTTCAAAGGCAAGACATTATTCTTTTCAAAAACGAAAATCCGACTTGGGAACTGATCTAACCATCTCATTTGCCTTTGGAAGGCTGAAAGCTGTTTCCTTCTATGATGCCAGTATCAAATGAAACCTATAACAAATAAAAAAGAGATTAAAATAGACATTAGAAATAAAAAATATATCTATTTAATGATATTAGAATCATGCATTTTATTCATGATCTCATCTCACCTTCATATTTTCTGCTTTTCTAGCGACCAGCCTATAATTTTGTTCGTCATTTGACTATTAATTTAATTATTTAAGATGATGACAACTACTAACTGCATAATAATGTATCCAGCCATTTCCATAAGATTTAATGCAATCCTCCTTAAAACTACCAGTCTAAGGGAGAACAGGGGGAAGTCAAAAGTTTACATTTTAAAATTACAATTTTAAAAATATATATTTTTAATTCTCTTCCTTCATCTTAACCTCAATTCATAATTATAAAAAAATATTCTTCAGGAGGGGTTAGTGTGAGTTGATTTTCAGAATGATGTAAACTAATCGCTGTAAATAAATCATAAATATGACGGCATCATATAAACTGGCTGACAGCATAGAGCCTGTATGCTAGCCAGTTATAGCATAACCAGTCAGTAAGTTATAACTACAAAAAGACACTATTTAAAAGATGCAACAATTTCTCACAAAAATGTTGAGACGGTGAAAGAAGTATCATGAAACGGAGAACCAGAGATAACATGTACATCGTTTATACTATGATCAAGACGAAATACAACAATATCATCTCTAAATTAATAAAATAAATGCACTCACTCGTGTGTGCTGGTAAAATTTATCACGGTTTCCTTTTTATCAAAATCAAACTTCCAAACTATCAAGGCTACTAAAATTTATCACGGTTTCCTTTTTATCAAAATCAAAATTCCAAACTACAAGGCTACTAAAATTTATCACGGTTTCCTTTTTATCAAAATCAAACTTCCAAACTATCATGGCTAGTAAAATTTATCACGGTTTCCTTTTTATCAAAATCAAACTTCCAAACTATCAAGGCTACTAAAATTTATCACGGTTTCCTTTTTATCAAAATCAAACTTCCAAACTATCATGGCTAGTAAAATTTATCACGGTTTCCTTTTTATCAAAATCAAACTTCCAAACTATCAAGGCTACTAAAATTTATCACGGTTTCCTTTTTATCAAAATCAAACTTCCAAACTATCAAGGCTACTAAAATTTATCACGGTTTCCTTTTTATCAAAATCAAACTTCCAAACTATCATGGCTAGTAAAATTTATCACGGTTTCCTTTTTATCAAAATCAAACTTCCAAACTATCAAGGCTACTAAAATTTATCACGGTTTCCTTTTTATCAAAATCAAACTTCCAAACTATCAAGGCTACTAAAATTTATCACGGTTTCCTTTTTATCAAAATCAAACTTCCAAACTATCAAGGCTACTAAAATTTATCACGGTTTCCTTTTTATCAAAATCAAACTTCCAAACTATCATGGCTAGTAAAATCTATCACAGTTTCCTTTTTATCAAAATCAAATGGTTCAACTAGGTTTCGATAATAAAGACTAAATAGATTTTATCTAAAATATTTCCTTTTTCCTAAACTATAATTAAGAAATTATATATTTTTGTTTTGTTCCATTAATATCCCTAGAGCTGTACATGGTATAAACCGTTCATCGTAATATTAACACCACATAAACCACATGAAACCTCCAACCAATTTCTTTTCTTATTAACCAAGTTATGATTTAATTTCTGTTTAAATATGATTACTTGAGATGCCTACGTAAAATTGTATCTCTTACCCATTGCACACCATGACAGAATCGTAGGTCCGCACTAGCTGTTCATTACTTTCAAGATTATCTATAACTACTTTCCACAAGCCTCCGTCCTCTTTAGTAATAGACTTCACTTTATGACAAAACTGAAATTAAATATTACATTAATGGGGTCAATTGAGATTTAATAAGAAATGCATTGAAAAACAAAATATAATTTAAACCATCATAAATGAAGTTATAATAATATTGGTGGCCAGAATTAACTGAAGTATGTAACAATTTATTTGTGATCTAAAATATTTGAATAATGCACTACGTAAGTTTTTCCGATAGTTTGAATTGGCCTCATCTTGAAACCACCACCAGTTCTGTAGTCGATGGAAATAATATAAACTTGCACTGGACCAACACCTAGGGCCAATAAAGAGTTATAGTACGTATAATGCTTTGTAATATGGACCAACCCCCTTGAGCATATTAAGAGTTATAGCACGTATAATACTTTGTATTATGGACCAACCCCTAGGGCCTATGAAGAATTCTAGTACGTATAATGCTTTGTAGTATGGAGCAACCCTTAGGGCCTATGAGGAGTTATAGTACGTTAAATGTTTTATAGTATGGATCAACCCATTTAACCTATGAAGAGTTATAGTACGTTTAATGTTTTGTAGTATGGACCAACCCCTTCAGCCTATGAAGAGTTATAGTACGTTTAATGTTTTATAGTTGGATCAACTCCTTTAATCTATGTAGAGTTATAGTACGTATAATGTTTTGTAGTATGGACCAACCCCTTCAGCCTTTGAATAGTTATAGTACGTTTAATGTTTTATAGTATGGATCAACCCATTGGACCTATGAAGATTTATAGTACGCAAAATTCTTTGTACGTATAGGTCATCATTTACTCGCACCCCTTGGTACAATTGCGCGAATAGTTTATATTAGTCTAATGCGCAACGTAGAAACGTGGTGCCCGCCTCCGCGAGGTCCATCTCGGACACCCCAAGTTTGGGTGGCTAAACTTGGAGGTGACAAAAAGGGCAAGACGTTAAATCGTCGGCCTGATTTGATCTAATGGTGTAAATGGCTGGAAAGCTAGGGTGCACACTGATCAAAACAGGTCATCATTTAC
This sequence comes from Hermatobates lingyangjiaoensis, assembly GCA_026182355.1. Taxonomy (NCBI): domain Eukaryota; kingdom Metazoa; phylum Arthropoda; class Insecta; order Hemiptera; family Hermatobatidae; genus Hermatobates; species Hermatobates lingyangjiaoensis. The sequence continues at coordinate 263,640 of JAPFBL010000245.1, forward strand.
TAACCTCTGTAAAACTAATAACCTCCATTTATTAAATATAATAATTATTTTTTTTATTCTTATATTTCTATATTTACGTGAAAATATGAATGTCACTTATTAGGATTGTCACATGCTAAAATGGAAGCATGTCACGAACTTCAGTTTCTGTGTCAAGGTTTCTAGATAAAAACCATTCGTTTGTATCATAAGAAACCAGGCATTGCAGATGAGAATCAACTAATACTTCTTATATTACAATTGATGGTGATATAATAACAAAACTATTTGAAGGATACAACCGGGATTATATGTACGAGTACATCAGATATTAAGTTGTACAAATATTATATTTTTTATAGACACATTTGATAAATTTTAAACCGAAATTGTTCATATCTTAAAATTTCACAATACAGCCTCGTGCTAGGCATAGAGAACGTCATCAACATGATCAAGGTATCAGATTATGTGAAATTATCATTTAGACTCTACTGCGTTACTAAGGGTTTTGAAAATGTTTAAACAACATTGATAACTCTAAGTACAACGAATGGTCAGTCCTCTTCTGAAACTACATTGTATATATTTCTAGAAGAATTACTCGAACAAATAAATAAAATAATAGGGTTATTTTATAAATATATAAGAAATAACAAAAAGTGTAATTTCTAGAATTATCACAAATTACACTTTTTAACAAAACAGTCTTTTATTATTGAAACAAAAGCAAACAACAAATTATGATGGCCAAGCTTTCGACGAAGAGTTCCTCATCACCAGGATTTCTTTATATCTCGCAACAATACAAAGAAAATAATGGAACTTAACTAACTTAAATCTACATTTATCGAAATAGTATTGAGAGTAACATATGCATCAATGTCACAAATGAAAAACTACAATGTAAGCACTGCCATTAGATTTAGATAAATCATTCTTTATATCTGAATATATTTTTAAAATTTACATTATTCTTATATAAATTTTCTTTTCTTACAGTATTCGGCCTTACTTAAAATTCGAATGTTCTCAAAGTCAAATTTGTTTCTTGTATTGTAAGTATGGTTAGATAGTGCTTTGTTGTTTTCATTGTTACAGTATGCTTTGGTTGTGAAATTCCTATTTTTAAATATTGTTTTGTCTTTCTAATACATTGTATACGGCACTGTAACCATGGAATATAGTACACTAGATTGGATTCAGTTGGGTTTGTATAATGTTTTCATAAAGATTACTGAATTCATCAAAAAGGCTTTTTTCAAATCTTCTATTCATGATTTCATACACTGCATACACTGTAGGACGAAATTATAGAAAAAAAGAGATTGCTTTAGTTCTTGAAAGAACTAATGAGTATGAGAGAAAAGTGTTGTTTCAGGTAATTATCATACAATCATTTCCGAGGTTCTTAAAAGTAGAGCTACAAATATCTACTTTGTGGATTTTATTTACTATTTATTTATTTATGTACTACCTTTACTATTTATTTTTTTTAAATATCTACTTTTACAAAGGGTAAAAAATACCTTTACTCGAGAGGTAACACCATATTTTTCGGCGAATTCTTCTAGATACTTTAATACTGCGTCTCTTGTTACAAATGAGATAGCATTTTGAAACCGTAAACCTTCAAATTCCATTAACTCTTTTGGTAGATTAGTCCTGAAAAATATTTAAATTTCATTCCAAAAATGCTGCACTAATAAACTCTGCATGGTATATTCAAAAGAAAGGTAATAAAATGCAAATAACAGGTATCCTAAATTAATTCCAAAATGAAGTTCCCATGTGTTATTGCTGTTAGAAAATAGAAATTCTTTTGGATAATCTAGGCATAAAATCATATTTCAAATTAAAGTTTTATTGATATGCAAATTTTTATTACATTATATTTATTTTAAATTCCCTTATTACCTTCTATCTTTATATATATTGCCAACTCGAAAATTGTGCTCCAAACAAACTTATGAACTAGAAATTACGCAAAACACAACAAAAATTTTTGCATTTATATTCTTATTAATACAGCTATTTCATACTTCGATAATCTTTTGAAACACCCTATACTTAACTATGATCAATATTTAGAAATGTACTTCATCATCAGGAGAAAATGAATGTGATACATTCAGTTTCAGTCTCAGTTTTACATATCTAAAAGAGAGTTTCAAACAAAGGTGTTAGATGTACCACACATACGAGAATGAATTAGCGGTCTAGGCACCATGACAGAAGAAATAAGAAATACACTAAATCAAGGTATGTAAAATAATTATTACAACTATGTAAATTAAATAAGACTTAAAATATTACTCATAATTCTTATTATTTTATGTACGTTTCCATTTATTGTATTTATCTACAAAATTCTTTCTGAACTTCAGTGTTCCTTGTTGCGAATTCCATTTCTTCTTCACACTTTAAAAACTTCTCAGGAAATACAAATTCTTCCTTGATCAAACTCTATACCGCTTATCGTTATTATACCCAACCAAATACAATTTAATAACTTTTCCATTCATCTTCCGTCATCTTTTAATTGAGTATGGATATAGCATGTTTAATACATATTTCGATGATTGTCTTTTTAACTACTTTATATAACCAATAAGGACTTTTGATTTTCACTGTGTAAGTCAATACACATACAGGTTTTACCCATAAGAAAGAAGGAAAATTTACTTCTTCACTTGTAAGTATTTAAGTTCTGACCATTTCTACAATTGTGCCTACAATCTCATTTTGTTCTGACTCATATGGACCTCTAGTAACACCTCAACTGTAGAATCCTCACTTGTTTATTATTCATCTTTCCGCCATTACTTAAACATATTTTTAGTAGCACAGAAACCAGGGAAAGTCCTTGAAAGTTTTTATTAATTAACATTTCCCCTCAGAAAGTAACACTTTCTAAACTTCATAAATGTTCCCTTACAAACAACCATGTACTTGTACTTCGAAAACGTCTTCATGAAGGGGACCACGGACACATTCTGAAATCAACATTTCTGGATTTTAGCTATTATCCCTCCCACGCAAAGGTGATTTGTGAACTATGCCATAAATATATGGTCAACTTCATGAATAGGTACAGCTATATTCATTTCTTTTTTTATTTAAGGTTTTAATGTGTCTTTCCTTCTAATTACCAAATCTCTCGTTGCATAAATGAAGAACTTCAGTCTTATTTTCTGCTGAGTTACTTCAAAGTTTCTTCTAACTCAATTGACAATAGGTCAAATATTCCACATTGTTATCTCGACTTCCTTGCAAAATAATCTCTTCTTGTTGTTTATAAATCACCAGATATTTTTCGATTCAAACAAATTGTCGGAAATCTTTCACTTCCTGCCAGTACTGAGAACAGATTTTTGGTACTTACCAAACTTTTTACAGTGTTATCCATGTTCTTCAGAAGTGTTGAATCTATTATTTCTCCTCACAGTGCACACAGAATTTCTATTTCTTGACAACAGAATTCTCAAATTTTCAAAATTCTTTAAAACATCATGAATCCACTGGTAACATATCTGGATGATTTTGGACTATTTATTGAAGCACAAGGAACAAAACAGAGCGGTGAGTCATCACCGTGTCTAAGGTCACTACCTTTTATCAACTGTACATTAGAGGTTTGAATTATTTGCATAATGAATAAACATTAGCTATTATCAAATTAAACAGGCAAATTTTATATTTGTTTCTTATTGTTGTTCTATATAACATGTCATATCACTAGGAAAAACCGAACCAAGAAATAACTTCAAAAAGTCTAAACGAACGGGTTCCTTCCTACCTCTACCACTTTCTTTGAAACTCCGTTGAGGACTATTATTGGAAGTAAGCCTTCAATAATAATAAATTTACTGTTACTTTAGGATTTTTATGATAAACATTTCGATACATGAGTTATACATTAGCATAAGTTAAATCACTTAAACGATAGAAGAAAGAGATATTTCTATTTTTTTTTTTGTTATTTTCTTTTCTAAACTGAATGAGAAACAGAATTACCTACTTGAGATTATAGTACATACTGGAATGAATTGGTGCTCCTTTGCTGTCATAAATTTCTTCTGAATATATCCAAGTACCTCCAATTTGTTCTGTCATTTCATATATATCTACATTGAAATTGTTTGCGATTAAGTATTTGCCAGAAATGATACCTGCAGCTCCACAACCAACCACACACACTTTCATGCCTCTTTGCTCTGAAAATCAAATTTGTATAAATAACACCATTAAATATTAACACAACCAACAAACATACTGAACCATAAACTTTTCTCAAAATGTTATTTTGAGTACCCTCAATACAAACAAAAAATTTTTGGAGTCTCATGGGGTTATTTCAAAATTCCAGATCGTAAAATCATTAAATTTGTAGTGATCATTTTAAATGTTTAAAATATTAATATTCACGATAAATATCAAACCCTTCATCTTCATTAAAACTACAACTCTTATACGTGTAGAATCTTAAACCTTCAATCTTTTTTCCTTGCTGTAAACTTTTTCTAGAATAATTTAAGCATAAAATACAAATCTTATTAAATAATTAAAAATGGAAAACTGTAAAAATCCATAGGAATTATAATATAAAGCATCTACTCAATAGATACAAAACAGTTTTAACAGATTGTTCTTATTATACATTTATTCCGTAATATTGAGTGGTAGCATGAATTAGTTAACAAGAATTAACATGAGCTTTATTACCAAATGAACACATTTGATGAAAACTTGTATATCATAAATAGTCAAATCATATCATAGAAAAAAATAACCATATACTACATACCTATCAAATTAACGCCACGGATAAATTTTTACTGCTCTCTCAACAAAATTAAGCAAGTTTATGGAGTTCGCATCAAAAGTACTCAATATATATGCATTATGTAATCATTTTAAAACTGATATGTCTAAGCCATCCACAAATTAGATAACATTCACTAGATAATAAGTAAACTCAAAGGATTATTTCAATCACACGAGAAATGAATTAAATAAATTATTTTTAAAAAATTACACTGGACCTTTTACTCAATTATGAAAAATTAATTAGTACTTTTGTGAATGTTTGTAATTATCCAAAATAATGAAATACACATACTCAGATATGGGAAGAGTGTTCTTATCAATGACGACATGGCTAAACAATCCCATAGAACGATAAAGACACCACAAGAATATACAGGTCCCTATATCTGAATGTGATAGGGACATTTCAAATTTTTCATCTGAGCAAATGTACTACTTTAAAATCACTTATTATACCCAGAAAATTTTAGATTACGTCTTTTTGTACCAGGAACTTTGCCCAACATTTCAAGATAAACATTATCACAATTAAACCTATGGAAGGTTATAGAAGACAAGTAGCCAATTGCAACAAATGATAAGTTAATACATATACTTAATATTATTATTAATTGTGGGAATTTTAGTGGTTCTTTTATTTGCTCTAATATCATAATTTTTTCTGAGCTAGTTCAATTCAACTCCTAATTGTATATATATAACTAGTAGTTTTCCTTTATTATATTTTCATTTTTTTAATCTTTAAATTATTTCATAGTCGAAATAATTTATTTTAAATACTTTTACCCATGAATAAACCCAGAGTTATTATTCTTTTCTTTATATTACGAAAATTTATTCAAAGCGGTATTACGTATATTTATTTTACAGAGATTGTATTTTGAATGCTATAAAACTTAGAGAAATACATAAAGGTAGATCATACTTAGAGATTTACATGTTTTGAGATTCCCAAAGTCCATTTTTAGGCTTTTTTCTTGAAATTACACACATGATTTCTATATGTGTGCGGTTACATGACTGAATAGGTGTGTATCCCAAAGGTTATGGGTACGCTGCAGTTGTTATATTTTGATGAATCAAATTCATATTATACAAAATTGGGCCGTATAATAATGCTGGCATTATCATCATAGTGACAGGTGCAATACGTGAAAAAATCTTTAGATCTTTATAAGAACCAGAAAGATTTTGTTTCAATAAAATGTAAGTTTTTTAAATTATGATTGAATTTGAAGGTTTGTTAGGAAAATACAAGCCATACCCTGTGAGGGATCAAAATGAAATTATACGTAAGAATAGAGCTATATGTGGAGATAAGTTCAGGGACATTTTTCAAAATTGCATTAATAGAGAGGGGTGTTATGGTACATTTTATGGTTTCAGGAAATGTTTTTTGAACGCTACGCCCTTTAACAATAGAATTTTGTCAAAAAATTAAAACAAATCAGCAACCAATAAATACAATTTCGATATTTTGATATTTTGGCATTATAATGGATGCGACAAAAGCAATATCTGAAAAAAACCTTTTTTCAATAACTGCGAAGATTTTAATATATGATTCAATCAGAAAGCTTGTTTAGAGAATACATGTTATACCGTTTGACGGATCAAAATGAATTATATTTAAAAATAGAGCAATATGTGGGAGATAAGTTGATGTTATTTTTTGTTTCAAATTACATTAACGAAAGGAGCGTTATGTAATTATGTTTTTAGAATTTTTTTTATGAAGCTATTCATTAAAGAACAATGAAATAATGCCAAAAAATTAAGTAGCAAATAAGCAATTTATACAAAAAAATGTGTGAATTTTCATTTCCCGCAAAGATCAATAAAGCTATAAAAACTGAATATTCAACTTGGAATAATGGATCACCTGCTGTACTTGTTGGATTTGTTTACATTTGTTTACATTGACTTAGACATTTTTTGAGTGATTCAACTGAATAAAGTTGATGTTTAGAGTTTTAATTAAACATTTTGAAATGATTTACTGACTTAATATGCTTTGCATAATTCATTTCCTTAATGAAAATTTGGTTTTCTAATTATTTCGTACTTCAACTTAGTTATTTTTTAAAAAAAAAAGAAATGTACAAACGATATATGAATTTTGGTAATAAATAAACCTTGTCTCAAGAAGGAAGTGTACCGTTCCAGCAGTTTGAAATTCCAAACTTCACAATTTGAAACTTCATAAGTTTTCTTTTAGTATAAACATTGTAAAAGTAATATAAAAAACTAGGTGGTTTTTTTTGCTAATTTTTAAATCTGTCCTAAGGTAAGAAGTCCGAGAAACGCTACTTTAGTCTCCTGAAAGCCAAAGATGAAGGTGAACTTCCATGTCCGGCCGCCTTCACAAAACGTTTTGCAAAGGAGTCTTCAAGAAGACTGATAATAGCGATTAGGTTAAGGCACATCTGGAGAGGGTTACAGAATAATCAAAACCTTGGCTCGTATGTTGCTTATTGAATACATGTATGATATCATCTTTCAAAAACTCAATCTTGAAGCTGTTAACAAGACGTTATATGTGCAAATAACCCACTTTTGTAATTATTATTATATTTCGTCGATTAATATTTATTATTATATAGTTTCAGAACTGTAAAATATGTTTCAAGACTGTAATTGGTAAACTATGCAAGCGAACTGCATTAGACTTGTTATCGAAAAAATAAAACAGAAATAGGTTGCATATCCATTAATAACGCTTAACAGCTTGTCATGGATCTGATCAACCTTTAATATTACTTACTAAATTATAGGACTGTTTTAATTTAGTACCGAAGTACAATTACCGTCTTATTTCCTCCTCTCTTTAAATGGTTCCCTCCATTGGATGTCTGGGACAACCGCTCTGATTCAACTTACTCCCCTTTCTTATACGCCTAGACCATTTGAAGAGTATTGGAGCATATAATTAGTGCAGTCCCCATAAATAACTGCTATGAAAAGTTTGTCAGCTTTACTGATTTTTCAGGATTAGATTTCCTTGAGACTTTTAATATATATTAACAGTGGTGGTTTACTATCTCCCAGCCTTAGTACCGCCCACTTTGTGTGTGTGTATGTTCCTTTTCCTCCCCCCCCCCCTCGCATATTACGCTCTTTTAAGTACTTAAAACGGGGCAGATTAGCTCAGTGGTTAACGTACTCGCCTCAGAATTGATAGGACTGGGGTTCGATCCCCACCTGGCTCTCGATTTATTCACGTGGGAGGTGAATCTGAGTATGTCGTCCCTCAGAGAAGGACGTTAAACCGCCGATCCCGAGCCTGTACGATGTCAGGCACTCGTTAAAGATCCCTACTTTAAATACACTTGAGTTAGGCAAAATTTAGGACTCTTACTGTAGAATCAATCTTCATTGTGTGGTATCACAAAGGGCCAATTCTCGGCCCACGTGTGTTCCCTTGTGAGACTGTCACTGCAACCTAGCCTAACCTAAGTACTTAAAAAGAATTGGTATCAAAGATCCAAATTGGAATGATGAACTGCAATACTATTTTACTGTAGATCGGCAGTTTTAAATTTTGTTTTACACAAATAATAGTAACAATAATGTAGTCATAATGATAGTAACTATTTTTAGCAGTACAAGTACATGGTGGAAACTAACGGCTGTTGTTCTTTCTGAGGACGTGAAAAGCCATATTTTGAAATGAACCTACGTCGCAATAATAAAAAACGCTAACAACAACCCTACACTTGAAACGTTACTTTTAACCTTACAACAAGTATGCTTCATTCTTCAATATGTCATTTTTTTTTAAAAAAATATGCGCTTTTCGTCGAATAGTCAAAGTTGTTATAAATTAGCTTAATAAAAATTAATTTCCTTCATGTATTGAATGGAAAAATTGTAGCGGAATATTTCCCTTTCATCTAATAAGGTTATGAGGGCATTTGTAATTCTAAAATATGTAGTCTAGACAGACATTATTTAAAGGTTTTGCCGATTCATTCCCTGTTTGATTAAGCGCATAAATATTATTCAGTTGAATTGTGTAGTGTGCTTATGAGTAAGGTTTCAAGGAGCCAGTAGTGATATTTGAAGAAGTTCACATTCAAGAATAGGTGAATTAGTTAGGCAGACTAAATTAGGATGGGAAGTTCTGAGTTAATCGCTTGGCACTGTTAGTACATAGCGCTAAAGCGGGCTGATCGCAAAGAAAGTTCAAAGCCTTTATTAAGAAGGGCGAAAGAGACTGAATAAGGGGCCCACCAACATCCCCATAAACCGTCTTTACAGCCATCACCAAGTTTCCAAATAAAATTTAATTGTCCTCTAGAGCCGATTCCGTTTGAATAACAACATTAATAACGACGACTGAAGGAGAAAAAATAGAGCGGTGGAATTCTTTTTTAATTAAGTGAATGGAGAAAAGAAGTAGGATTGGTAGGGGAAGAATTGTGGGATCGGTAAGATGAAGGGGTGGTGAAGTTTTAATGGACTGACCTGGGGAGGGGTGGTTTATGGTGGTGGACGAGGAGCACCTGCCGGCGGCGTGTTGCTTCAATCGACGCGATTGCTCCTACCCTACCACGCCCATCTTCACCACCTCCTTTGTAAAACTGAGTGAATCAAAGGAATGAAACACAATGAAACAAGAAAAATCAAATCCAAATTTTATTCTAAATAAAACTATCATGAAACTTACGTATTTTTAATTATATTAATTGAATGATTCGACTATCACAGAATCAGAATATCAGCTATGTTTAAATGATGAATTCCTTACTCAATAGGACTCACTTCTGTGGCTATATACTAAAATTTGAACTAAACAGAGAAGGTTACAATCTCATCTTAGTGCAAAGTGAAAACTTACGAAAAAAATTGTCATTTTTGACAATGTACTGTGTTTAACTAATTTTTTTAAAAAGATAAATATATTTCTTCAATTAATGAGAGTTTTTGGTTGCTTTTACTGACAATGTATAGAATTTAAATCTTTGCCACGATGACAAACAGTTTTTTAAAATATCCATCGTAGTTAGTCGTGTTAAATTCTATTTTTTGTATATTTATAGTTTATAAATAAATCAACCTTTACCAAGAACTGTCAGTTCTCCAGAGAAAAGTAAAAATGAATAAAGGCTTCTATTTATATCTACCATACAACGAAATATCTGTTGTGAATAAATTATAATTGTATGAACATTTGTAGACAAAATATAAATATATAAAAATACCTGTCATATACTTGCTTACATTTTATTATTTACATTCCACTCATTTGAAGTACAAGTATACTTCATTCACGAAGATTCGCATTAGTTATTTGATAATGAAATTCAATATATATATGTATTAATAATCTCAAATTTTTATTTATTTATGTTTTAATGTTTATTTCTGCATAATATCCGTATGAAGTCAATTAAAGCATTTTAAAAGTGTGTTTATTAATACTTAAATCAATATTCTATAACCTAAAACTGAACAACACTCCACTATTAATGTCAACTAAACGGCCAAAAGCAGTATGATATAAATGAACATTGTTTAGAATAGTTATCATCAAATGACAAAAATTCAGATTTTTTCAGATAAAGTATCTACTAAATAGTAGTTGCATATTGCTAAGAGTTTGTTGATTCATTTCATCGCCGATAGTAGCTTAAGAATGAAAATTTATGATTATAATCCTTTTGGTTTTTGAAGATTGCGTTCATATATACAAACAAGTACTAGCACATTACAAACACACACACATACACATACACATATCTTGTTACGTACACATATATGCACCATACACTAACAAATACGAATGCTAATCGAATGAAATCATTCAATCAGTATTATTAGATTTAGAATTCGTAATGATTACTTGAAGGGATATTAGAAAAATGATTGAGGAATTTCAGAGTTTTCCATAACAGTTTATAATAGTTATTTCAATAGAAGTAGAAAAAACTATTGATGTTGGCAAGTAAGCTCGTTTAAATGGCCTGAGGACATATACTTGAATACAACCTAGTACTAATGCTTTTATAAAGAAGTAATACAGTTATTCGATCTAAACGTATAGAACTTATCAGAATTAAAAGAAATAGTTTTTATATTGGGACCCTCCCCAAACCAAGTCCTTTTAAAAAAGACGACATTTTTTGTGCATTTTTGATGAACTGCCATTGTACTTTGTTTAAATTTTCATTACAATCCATCAAACGATATGACCTGTAAGTCTTTTTACAAATATAGTGTCATATTCATGCTCACTGACATCACATTATTATGAAAATATAAACAAATGTGTTCTACAGATATCAAGACATGAAAATTTTATCTAAATATTTGTTATGAACAGTTTACATACAATAATGTAATTAAATGTAAGTTTTTCTAAGGTATAAAGATATATCGTGGTAAAAATAAAAAATATACGCCATGTTTTAGAGGAAAAAGAGAGAAATTTGTTGAAACCTTGGTAGCAAATATAAAGAAATGCGGAGCCAATATTCAAGAAGAAGGACAAAAGAAATGCTTAATAGATGGCCAAAGTGACAGGGCTTGCTATCAGCACCGCCATTTCTTATTCAACTCTCCACTTTTAATTAGAAAACGTAAAAATTATCTTTTTCCAAGAGGCACTAACGGGGTGAACGAGATTGTATCTCCATTGTTTCTTTTTAGCAAGACGAATAGCTGGCCAGCTCTGAAATATGGATGTATTTTTAGATTTTTTTTTAATTAATGATCGTTACAATATTTTTGATAGTATGAACAAAAAAGTAATAAATAAAAAATTTTTTTTATAATCAAAATTAAAGTTTTACGAAAAGGTAGCTTGTTATTCACCGAGCTTTATTTCGATAGCTGTGTTCATTCAAGCATATTAACTATTAAGGTAACTTTCATTGAGAGTAATTTTTTCGTACTCAGTTTGTTCTCAAAGTAAATGCGTGCTGTAGAGAGCTGGGACTGACGATTGCCGCCCTCTCTGAGTGGACAGTGTGAGGAAATCTCCATCTCCCAAGCCTAAGGTAAGAGGGGTATGACCTCGGGATCTCTGTTACCACAGCTAATACTGAACACTGTCACTCCCTATTGCAGTCTTGGCTATTCATTTACAAATCACCCTTACACTGTGTGTTGCTGTCATCACAGAACTGGTTTGAGACTTTCAACTTATGTTACAGCATCAGGTTTAAGGAGTGATTGTACATAATGATGTGTGTGATATATGGGAAAAGTAACTTAAAATTCGAAACGGTAACTAAGTCTCAAGGAGAACCATCTCCTGAGGTAACTATCTACCGCAGGAAATCAAGTAAATGAAACCAAGTTTTTCTCACATGGTCAACTGTAGTTTGCTTGCTCAAGGGTCATAGGTTCAAACTCTTTGTTCTTCCATGAACCTGAAGGACAGACAGCCAATGTGGTGTATACAGATGCATTTGCTTAACACTGGACTAAAATGATATTTTATACTATTTTATAATTTCTAATGATATTTTGGAATACCATGCAACCTCTCCAAATTTTTGAAAAAGTACCCGTCAAAGACGGGCACGTTTGCTAGTGTTTAATTAAATAAAAGAAATCCATTTAACAATTTTTTAATTGACACTAAGAACAAACGCACCAACATATTTAAGCAGTTATTAGATTTTCTATTATTAGTAGCATACTCGTAGTAAATGAATGTTTGTTTTTTTAATTGTTGTCTAATTTAGATTTATATCTAGGAGCTCTACATTAAAGGAAAGTAAAAATATAGGAAAAGGTCCAAATCTAAGGCTTGACTGAAACTGGTGAAAACAAAGCGATAATGTATTCCGAGGGATCAATGGGCGATTGTGTCTGGGGCTAACTTAGACTCTCCATTGTGCCTAATGGTATTTTTATTCAAGAAGAAAGGCATGCATCAGGGTCTGAGCAGGGATTTATTTCGCTCTCTCATCAGTAGTGCCTTCCAACTGGCTCGTCATTCCCTTCCCAGTACATCAGCATTCGACTCACCCTAACGACCTGCCTTTACTCAGACATGTCCCTACTTGCCAAAACACTCTCGCACTTCACTCATTCAAAACATTCCTCCATCATAATTTGTTTGAGTGTTGAAAGACACGTGTCCTAGTAAGTGTTTTTAAGTTACCAATGTTGCAAAGTTCTTTTAGCCCTAGTCATAAGAATTGTATAGCTGCCTTCCATACCTCAATGTTGAAAGTTAGGTTAGGTCTAAATCAGTGGTTCTCAACGTGGTCCACATGGACCCCCAGGGGTCCACAGAGGATTACTGGGGGTCCATGAGGAAAGTAGTATTCTGAAGGTCCATGACACGTGGTTAGAGCTCTATGTTAAGTTTAAATGAATTTATCAGCAAACAAAAAATGAATCAAAGCGTAGTAAGCTTTGGCCGTACAATATTCACACATCATTAAAATATAAGGCCCAATATCTTCGTCAGTTTGTTAAAATGTTCCAATGTTTTAAAATTTTCTATTGCACTTCTCTTTATGGTATATTCAAAATTGATTCTGTTACAATTTATTTCAGGGTACTTTATAAAATGTTAATAAAGAAATATTTTGTTATTGTTTTAAAAACATTTTTGTATTTCGGCATGCGTTGTAGATGTAATGAAATTATTTCATAATTAACGATATTCATTTACCTAAAAACAAATATTTATTTATAAATTTGTATAATTATGTTTTTTAAGTATCCGGGGGAGTGGGGGTCCACAAGTAGCTTTTAGGGGGTCCACAAGCAAAAAAAAGGTTGAGAACCCCTGGTCTAAATCAACTGGCTGCTTCTACCAAGAGAAGCTACGAAAATATAAAGTTGTCATATCACAAGGTCTCGTTGATTTTCATGGCAAATCTTACGCTTTGCTTACTCAAGTTCTTAGGGAAGAGTTATTAAGAAGTACCTTGTACCTAACAGGCTGATTCTCACAGTACTCTCTTTGCCGTGTACAACATTCCCATACCGTCAAAATCTAGAGTCATCTAGGGCTATAGATTAATAACCAGTTATATTAGTACCGCTAGATAGGTAACAACTAGACCACATCTAACGCCATGTTGTAAAGAAAAACTTTTTTCTTCCTTTCCTATAACAGTGCTTACTGCACATTTCAAAGTACAGTGATGAATGTTCAAAATAAGTTAATTATCACAAAGTGACTAGTATTACATACTTCTGTATTTCTAGAGTTTTATAAGTTATGGAGGAAATTGACTTAAACTTATTAGGTTAGGTACAGAAATTGTATAATGTGTTCTTCATAAAAAACAGATTCCAGGTAACAAATCACTTTTATATTTAACTAAGAAAAGAGCTTAAGAACTTATAGCATATAGAAATAAATTTATACTTTCATTAAAGTATCACGATAAGACTATCAAAATTAAGATAGATCCAAAGAAATGTACACTATTAAAATCACTCAAATTGAATAATATACATTTATGGCGCCAGTAGTTTGAATTAGATTATAATGATGAAGTATACTGCATTACTATAAATGACATATTTGTGTGAAGCATTCCAATGATAAAAGAATTTATTTCAAAAAGAAATATTGAACCTTATTTCTGAGAACCTAGGAGGCAGGAGGAAGAGAAATGGGTTCTATTGAAGTGGTTCAAAGAGATGTTTAGTTATTTGAAGTGAATTACTGGGACTAATCTGGTTTACTGTAATGTACTGAATCATGTATAATAGAACCTACTTTATCATTCAGCAAAATAATACCTTGTTCTCACGGTTTTCTCGTTCAGTTATATACCAAGTAAAATTGTTAATATCATAAGGACTGTTTACAACATACTTTACATGTTCATTACAAATAACTGAACGTAATAAGTCATAATTATTTATACTTGTCATGATTACTGTAAGATTTTCTTGATTTCTTCTTTTGTTGTTTATTTCTTTAATTTTTGGTCTCTTTAGGCTACTCATAACTTTACAACAACGTTTCTGGAATTAACAACGCTATTAAGAAATAATGTTAATATAAGATATTATATTTAAAATAAAAAATTGTTATAATTTAATGTATATGATTATAATTTAAACCATTGTTTAGAGTAATTATCCCTGAAATATTTTATTAGAGAAAATTTAACATTATTACATTTCTTTTATAACTGTGAATTAGAAAGAGATGAATTAAACGTTACTTCTCTGGAAGATAATTTGACTTTCACCAGATCGGCATCCTTATTAACAAATTAATAAACAAATTTATTTCTCATACAGTTAAATTGTTGTAATTCCAAGAGATAACACTTTTAGAAATTGAGAAGTTAGAAATAATTTGAATGAAAAGATGAAATGCTTGAAACGGTTTGGAATTCAACAAAAGGGCTAAAGATACCAAGAAGTTAAAATAATGACTGGCATTGTTGTTAAATGAGAAAGGGTTTGTGTTTCTCATCAGAGATAAAGTTGTCTGACTAAATATCAAAGGGGTGAGCGGAGACCTTTGGAGAAGGTGAGGGTGGTGTCTTATTAGAAGAAATCCCAAGGCGGGGTTTGTTGTGGGGGTGGCAATATAGCTCAGCTCTTCGTGACGACATCATTACAGTGGTCTGGAAGAACCTAATCTTAGCCCACTAGACATTATGAAAGCCTCAGCTGTGGTGCAAAAAAACAATCTATATAAATAAAAGAAAGGTTTTGTCTCTACATTGCTTAGAACTAACTCATTTCAAGTTATCTTTACGTTTCATACATTAGAGAAACCGAATCCATCCTTAAGAAAAAATTCTGTCTGTCTTTCGGTTTGTCTGCAAAATTTTGTCACAAGTAAACTCTGCCACCATAAGACATTGCAAGCTGAAACTTTGGCAGTCAATTTGTATGACTAACTTAAAATCTAGGCTTTGAATGGATTGAAAATTGAACGAGAAGCGAAGTTATGGACTCTTAATCTGTCTTTAACTAACATTGACAGACATATACCTTATTACCGACTTGATTAATTTTATATCATGAGTTGTAAATTTTGCCTTATTCAAGTGTATTAGAAATACATACTTAGTACGCTCAATACCGACAACTCTTGCAGAAAGAGTAAAGACAATATCTTCCGTCATGCAATTTAACGTGAATACTCGATTTGAACTCTGAGTCTTCAAACCATAGAAAATTATAGAAATATAGCGTTATCTATTTTGAATGTTTGTTTTTTATGGTACTTAATGTTATTCTTAATTAGTTTATGTGATTCATAATTTTAACATTTTCTTTGCTTTTTTGTATTATTTCAAAATAACTATAATTAAAATTCTTTAACATGAGATAATTAAAAATATAGTTAAAAACAGATATAATGATCGTTGATTATGTTCAGAATTGCGTAATATTTTTGGAATATTATTTTCCAATGTCATGTGGAAATGATGAATAGAAAATTTATAAAAAAATGTTCACATTTTTATTGCTTTTCAATTCAAAGAAAGTTCCCTCTTTATATAAAATCAGAATAGATAGAGTATATAAACAGCTTTTTGCGTTAAAGAACTTTTGAAGTTTCTGAATGTTTTAATCTGTTTCGTTATTAGAGATTATAATGGTTGGACGTACACTATTGGCCCCTCCCTTATCATAATTGCTCCTTATTCAGTTTCCTTAAGACCCTACTTAATTTTTCCTCGCTTAAAGAAAGAGCCATTTGCATAAATTAAATATTTCACTTTTAAGTGCGGCGAGGAAGTAATTAGGTAACAAATCTTAAGCTTTGGTTCAACAGACCCTTCAGTTGCAGTCAGTTTCACGGCAACAACAACTGCAATTTAAACTTGTTCGTCTCAAATCAGAGCCAGTCCTCATACAAACTTCATTAACCTCAATTCCGACCACTTTCATTTTGTAATCCTTGTTTCCAATTTGTTGCGATCCAGACAACTCATTACAGTTTGTTTAGAAGCAGTAATCTGAAACGTCGCATACCCTTCAGATGGGATTTTTCTTTTTACTTTACTATAAGTAAAGTATAGGTATCGTGAAAAAAATTGATCTCGAGATTTTAACGGAATTATATGTTTTGAGGTCCCAAAAGTCATTTTATGAAGTTTTTTCGATGATGTCTGTGTGTATGTGGGTGGGTGAGTGTGTTAGCATTGATTGTTACCACGCTACGGTCCAGAATCTTTGATGGATCAAGTTGATATTTTACAAAAAAATGGGCCTCATAGCGTAGAAGATTCCTATTGTTTGGGAAGAATTATGCATGACGAAAAAGTCACTTTTTTTGCCAAAACTGTTTTTTAAAAAACATTTTTTTCCCCTAAACTGACAACCCTGGAGTTTTGAAATTTTGGCATTATCTTTGTGGTTACAAATGGAACAAACCAAAAATATATTCAGAGTTTTGAAACAACGGGAAATATTTTTTTTAATAAAATGTAACAATTTTGACTTATAATTCAATCTTAAAGCTTGTGAGAGCGATACAAGCCACACCGTTTGACGGATCAAAATGAAACTATACCTTAAAATAGACTATTATATGGAAAATGAGATGAAATATTTTGTTTCAAAATTACTTTCACCAAAGAGGCGTTAAAGTACAATTTCTGTTTTCAGAAAATGTTTTTTTGATGCTAAACAGCTCATTAAAAATCATGAAAATTTAACCAAAAATGGAACAAACAATTAGCAATTCACAAAAAAAAAATTCATGACATTGCAATCACGGCAATAAGCAATAAAGCTCTAAAAACTGTTTGTTTATCCTAGACTAAGAATAAACCTTAGGGCTAATTAAGGATCCCTTAAAAAAAATCTGGAGTGGCCTACACTCAACTTTCCTATAAGTAAATTTAATATCAATCCCCTTGGGTATATAAGATATAATATTTCATTTAAGCATAATGCAAACATCTAAATGGGAGATGTTTATTAGTCTTTCATTCCTGAGGTAGTCAGATAGTAATGATTGATCGACTTATCAAAATATAAGCTTATTTTTGTATATCACACCACTCATGCAAATAATCTCATTAGTATAACTACAGTAGTAATAACATTTTTGAAAAGCCAAAGTAAAAAAATTATTGCTAGGAAATATTCTCCTGCAAGAGAACATGGCTTTTGTTCAAGTAGCCAGTGGATTTCTTACATCGTTTACTTAACCTCCTTCTACATTGAATATTTAAGCCAAATTTTTAAATTTAAAACAGGAAAATACTCTTATTTTCTCTGACAAACGTCATAAACATCGAAGAGAAAATGTCGTTTTAAGATAATTTATAATTACATTTATTAATCTTCAAACGAAAGATTTCAATTCTGAATTATCTTTTACGATTTTGGTCTTTTATACCCGCGCGTCTTATCCTCAGTTAAACTTGCCATAGGAGATTTGATCATCTGCTCTTCATTCCTGGAGGAGGTTGATTTCTGATCGGCTTTTGGAGACTTCCCACTCATCTCTCCGGATTCTCCTTGTTCTCTTGGTTAAAATTTCGTTTTCCCTGTGCCTGTAGCTCCAACAGGAGCCGAGAAAAACGCGTTTAAAAGTGGGGGCAAAGTACAATCCAGAAATTTTCTGGATTAGGGGATTGGCCCAGAGGACCGGAGATGATGGGAAACTGTCAGGGGGGGTAAGAAAATAAAAATGGGTAGGGGCCAGGTATATGAAAAAAAAGGAGAGGGGGGGGGGGGAGTAAAATCGAAACAACGCAAAAAACGCTGAAAAATTCGATGAGTGAAGGTTAAGAACTTCTCACTATTGCTCCAAAAAATAAAAAACTTAGAAGAAGACGCACTAAAAGAGTGCTCACGCGCAATGCACTCTCTCTCGACGAAAAATGAGAAAACATTTCCCACGGGGGATGTTCTGAATACCACCAACGATCCAGGAGTCGCCGAATCCCGGATCAGTTCCGCGACAGGTACCATCCAAGGTAGCATGCACAGGTACATCCACAGGTAGCATCCACAGGTACATCCACAGGTACATCCACAGGTACATCCACAGGTAGCATCCACAAGTACATCCACAGGTAGCATCCACAGGTGCATCCACAGGCAGCATCCACAGGTACATCCACAGGTAGCATCCACAGGTAGCATCCACAGGTACATCCACAGGTAGCATCCACAGGTATGTACCTATGGATGTACCTGTGGATGTACCTGTGGATTTACCTGTGGATGGTACCTGTGGATGTACCTGTGGATGCTACCTGTGGATGTACCAGTGCATGCTACCTTGGATGGTACCTGTCGCGGAACAGATCCGGGATTCGGCGACTCCTGGATCGTTGGTGGTATTCAGAACATCCCCCGTGGGAAATGTTTTCTCATTTTTCGTCGAGAGAGAGTGCATTGCGCGTGAGCACTCTTTTAGTGCGTCTTCTTCTAAGTTTTTATTTTTTGGAGCAATAGTGAGAAGTTCTTAACCTTCACTCATCGAATTTTTCAGCGTTTTTTGCGTTGTTTCGATTTTACTCCCCCCCCCCCCCTATCCTTTTTTTTCATATACCTGGCCCCTACCCATTTTTATTTTCTTACCCCCCCCTGACAGTTTCCCATCATCTCCGGTCCTCTGGGCCAATCCCCTAATCCAGAAAATTTCTGGATTGTACTTTGCCCCCACTTTTAAACGCGTTTTTCTCGGCTCCTGTTGGAGCTACAGGCACAGGGAAAACGAAATTTTAACCAAGAGAACAAGGAGAATCCGGTGAGATGAGTGGGAAGTCTCCAAAAGCCGATCAGAAATCAACCTCCTCCAGGAATGAAGAGCAGATGATCAAATCTCCTATGGCAAGTTTAACTGAGGATAAGACGCGCAGCCCGACCAAAGCTGCCAACCCGCGTCCAAGGGGTGCAGACGGAAAGTATGTGTTCTTCCCTATGGGGCCCAGTTTTGTGTAAACTTGATCCATCAAAGATTCTGGACCGTACTGTGGTAACAAGCAATGCTAACACACTCACCCACCCACACACATACAGACATCATCGAAAAAACTTCATAAAACGACTTCTGGGACCTCGAAACATGTAATTCCGTCAAAATTTCGAGATCGAATTTTTTCACGATCACTATACTTTACTTCTAGTAAAGTAAAAACAAACTTTGAAACAAAATCAATTTATCAACAATAGTTAGTAAACTGCCAACACGAGATGAATTAAAACGTTATTAAATATGCTCCTATGATTTTGATGTTTCTTTTGACATTATTGCGGTAATTGGGACCAACTAAATTTATGAAACCAGAAAGACCGAAAATTCTCATGAAGTATTGAATTTAGTAACTACATTTGATAAACAAAATTTTAATCTTGTTCAAAAAAACATTATTAAAATACTGTTTAGAATGTTATATTCGTTATATTGCCATTTGACCCTTTTTCTTAGCTCAGTTTGGAAAATAAGAGCTCTTTTTAGCTCATTTTTTGTATTATTTTAGCCAGAATTGTTACCTGATATTTGGTAACACTATCTTTCAACCGCATCAAGCGGTCTTCGACATGGTCATATTTCAACTGATTTGTTCAGAGAAGAAATTAGTTAAGATTTGACTCTTAAGTAGACCGCTTGTTACAGTTGAAAGATCTTAGTCTTATTCCTGATTTCTTACTGTGGGTTAGACGTTGATTTTATTTCATATGTTTATAGTAAAATCTTGTTATATATCATCAATTATATAGTCGTCTTTTTATCCTTCATACAATTTATTGGTTTTTATAATATCCATCAAATAGATTTTATTACATTCATAAGTTTCCGAAGTCAATGATTATAAGGTTAAAAACTGAAGAACAGTAATAAAACTTATTATTAAATTCTATTCTTGTAACCTACATTGGTTTTAAAATTGCTGGTATAATCACATAAGATTGTGAATTTTAGTTTATAAAACCTTCCATGTTTTAACTCACGAGCTATATAATCTTCTATTTTGTGGTATTTACTCATGATTAGAATGAGGCAAAGAATCACCGAGTCTCCACATAAAAGATGTTTTGTGTCGAGCTATTTTCATTCTTCCTTTGTGTAAATGGCCCATTGATGACCTTTTTTACAAGTCATATACTAATAACCTCTTTTTGAGTGGTTATAAAATGAAATGTGCACTACTGATAAATATATAGAATATTATAAACATGTTATAAGTAATTATTTCAATAGACATTATAATTTTCTGCAAATTATTCTCAGGAAACAATGGAATACAATATACGTATGTACGCATCTAAATAGAAAGTGACAAAAAATTAAGATTATTCTGAAATTCATAAAGAATAATACTACTTGATTTTTAAATTGTGGGAAATGTAATAAACTAAATAAGTGTAAATAAAATTTACAATAATGTATTCATAATCGGATTTTACAAGAAATCTTTCTAGTATTTCTTCTCTTATGATAGTGGTACTAAAATGTTAAATAATGTTTCTTTCTTATTTGTAATGCTTATAATTTGTATTATCATATTAATTTACTGCTAAATATAAAATAAATCTTTTTAAATCAGTAGGCATGGAAGTTCAAATTAAGAAAAGGTTTCAATTTAAGTTACGAACAATATAGATTATTATTACTATTCAAGAAATATTTATGTCTTGAAAATAGATATGATGAGTTGAGTGCTGAAACATTATACACACTCACTTATACAAACATGCAAAATAAACATTCATACTCACTCTAATACGTAGGTACAAAAAAAAAAAATCTGGAGTGGCCTACACTCTACTTTACTATGAGTAACTTAATGTCAAATTTCTTAAGTATATAAAACATAACGTCTCATTTAAGCATAACGTAAACATCTAAATGGGATATAATTATTAGCCTATCATTCCTGAGGTAGTACAGATAGTGATTGAAGGACATATCAATTTATAAGCTTATTTTTGTACATCACAAATAATTTATTATTTGCAAATAATTTCATTAGTATAACTACAGCAGTAATAACATTTTTGAAAAACCAAAGTGAACAATTCTTGAAACGAAATATTATCCTAGAAGTGAACATGGCTATTGTTCAAATAGTTAGTAGATTTCTTACATCGTTTACTTGACATGCTTCTACATTGAATATTAAGGTAAAATTTTCAAATTTAAAACAGGAAAATACCCTTTTTTTCTCTGAAAAACATCTTTAACTGCGAAGAAAATGTTGTTTTAAGGTGATTTGTTAATTAAAGATGTACGATAATTACAGTTATTAATCTCTAAACGAAAGATTCAGATTATGAATTATCATTTACATTTTTGGTCTTTTATAGAATTATCATACTGGGAATTTTAATCTTTAAAATAATAATAATAATAAGCTTCTTAGTATTTAATAAGATCATTTTCCTTCCCCTTTGTCAAATAACATATATACGATTTTTTTCTGAGTGAGTGTTATCATTTTCCTGCACAATATTATTCCTCTTACATCTCATATAATTCAATAAACAATTTAAACTGTTCCTTTATAAAATCAATTTTATCTCAGTGGATTCGCTCAAAAAATTTCGAAGTCAATGTAAACAATGTAAAAAAATACAAAAAATTCGACAAGTATAGCAGGTGATCTCTTAGTCTAGGGTAAACAAAGAGTTATTATATCGGTATTGCTCTTTCCCGTAATTGAAACTTCATGATTTTTTTTTTATGAATTGCTAATTTTTTGTTCCATTTTTGGTCAAATTTTCATTATTTTTTAACGAGCCGTTTAGCTTCAAAAAAACATTTTCTGAATACAGAAATCGTACTGTAACGCCCCATTAGCGAATGTAATTTTGAAAAAAAAATATCTCAACTCATTCTACACATAATGTTCTATTTATAGGCATAGTTTCATTCTTGTCCGTCAAACAGTATGGCTTGTATCGCTCTCACAAGGGTTGAGATTGAATTATAAGTCAAAATTATTACATTTTATTGAAAAAAATATTTGCTGTTGTTTTAAAATTCCGAATATATTTTTCGTTTGTTGAATTTGAAACCTCAAAGGTAATGTCAAAATTTCAAAACTCTAGGGTTATCAGTTCAGGAGAAATAAATGTCTTAAAAAAAACGGTTTTTGGCAAAAAAGAGTGACTTTCCTATCATGCATAATTCTTCCCAAACAATAGGGATCTTCGTCTTTATGAGGCCCATTTTTGTGTAAAATATCAACTTGATCCATCAAAGATTCTGGACCGTAGCGTGGTAACAAGCAATGCTAACACACGCACCCACCCACCCACCCACCCACCACACACACACAGACATCTTCGTAAAAACGTCATAAAACGACTTCTGGGACCTCAAAACATGTAATTCCGTCAATAACTCATTGACGTGTGTTAGCATTGCTTGTTACCACGCTACGGTCCAGAATCTTTGATGGATTAAGTTGATATTTTACACAAAAATGGGCCTCATAAAGACGAAGATCCCTATTGTTTGGGAAGAATTACGTATGCATGGTGGGAAAGTCACTTTTTTTGCCAAAAACCTTTTTTTTTAAAACATTTATTTCTCCTAAACTGATAACCCTAGAGTTTTGAAATTTTGACATTATCTTTGAAGTTACAAATTCAACAAACGAAAAATATATTCAGAATTTTAAAACAACAGAAAATAATTTTTTTTCAATAAAATGTACAAATTTTGACTTATAATTCAATCTCAAACCTTGTGAGAGCGATACAAGCCATACTGTTTGACGGACAAGAATGAAACTATGCCTATAAATAGAACATTATATGGAGAATGAGTTGACATATTTTTTTCTAAAATTACATTCGCTAAAGAGGCGTTACAGTACGATTTGTGTTTTCAGAAAATGATTTTTTGACGCTAAACAGCTCATTAAAAAATAATGAAAATTAGACCAAAAATGAAACCAAAAATTAGCAATTCATAAAAAAAAAATCATGAAGTTTCAATTACGGGAAAGAGCAATAACGATATAATTACTCTTTGTTTATCCTAGACTAAGAGATCACCTGCTATACTTATCGAATTTTTAGTATTTTTTTACATTGTTTACATTGACTTAGAAATTTTTTGAGCGAATCCACTGAGATAAATTTGATGTTTCTAATGGAAAAATGAAAATATATTATTGACTTATAAGAGATGTAAGAGGAATAATATTGTGCAGGGAAATGATAACACTCATTAAAAAAAATTTGTATATATGTTATTTGACAAAGGGGAAGGAAAATGATCTTATTAAATACTAAGAAGCCATAAAATTCCCAGTATAATAATTCCCTTAAAAACCAAAAATGTAAAAGATAATTCAAAATATAAATCTTTCGTTTAGAGATTAATAACTCTAATTATCGTCATCTTTAATTAACAAATCAACTTAAAACAACATTTTTTTCGCTGTTTAAGATGTTTTTCAGAGAAAAAAAGGGTATTTTCCTGTTTTAAATTTGAAAATTTTACCTTAATATTCAATGTAGAAGCATGTCAAGTAAACGATGTAAGAAATCTACTAACTATTTGAACAATAGCCATGTTCACTTCTAGGATAATATTTCGTTTCAAGAAATGTTCACTTTGGTTTTTCAAAAATGTTATTACTGCTGTAGTTATACTAATGAAATTATTTGCAAATAATAAATTATTTGTGATGTACAAAAATAAGCTTATAAATTGATATGTCCTTCAATCACTATCTGTACTACCTCACGAATGAAATGCTAATAATTATATCCCATTTAGATATTTTTGTTATGCTTTAATGAGACGTTATGTTTTATATACTCAAGAAATTTGACATTAAGTTACTTATAGTAAAGTAGAGTGTAGGCCACTCCAGATTTTTTTTCTTTTGGGATTGCTTTGATGCTACGGGTGTTGGTATTCATGGTCTGCCTGATGAAAATGATACGATTTATAATGGTGATATTAGTATTTAATGACAACAACAAAGATAGAAAAAATAATACAGACGTATCCTAAAACAACTCTCCATTTTTTGAGATTGTATTTTGCACTCTAATATCCTAATGAGAAACATGCGCTTGATGAAACGTGGGAATTTCTTTATTATTATGTCTTACATGTGATAAATACACTCACATCTCTTCATACTTGATCTACTTTTACATTTGTAATGTAAACCTTGTTCACAGAGATAAGATGTAGAAAATTGTAATATGACCATCAATGCTTCCCTCACGATGGTTTAAAATGTTAACTGAAGAAAACAATCCTCTGATATAGAAACCACATATCTGGGATAGTAATTTTTTTTTAAATTGACTCAATTTTATTAAATATTCAAATATAATCTTCTTTTTCCATGGGCGCATCTGAGGGACTTCATTGGCGCACCAGTGCCCCGGGTACACGTTTAAGAAGGCCTGGATTACAGATAACAGGAGGTTCTAAATGTTGATTTTGATAATTCGTTGGAAAAGCAGACATTCTGTAGAATGTCTCAACAGACCTTTAACCCTTAATTAAAAATTTCGAATAGGACTTGTGTAACATTTGTCAGATAACATTTCGGTAACGGACTTGTTTGAATTATTTTCTAAAAGGTGTAGTTCTGAGTGAACGGTTTTGCCTGTATAGTTCAAACATTTTTATTGTGATATGAAACACTTACTCTGAAGTTTTATTGTTGAATACTATTCGGTTGTTGATTAAACTATGATATATTGATAGAAACTCTAGATCACATGGATTATATAAGCACAGTTGACAAGGAAACTACTATTTAAAATTTAACTATCTGACACAAGTATTTAAATTACTCATAAAACAAAACATTTTGTTTTATACTATGTATAAAACAAAAGTTTTATACATAGAAGAGAATATAAATTAGTAGGTTGTGAGTATGTCATGTCAGGTACACTGCTGAAGTATTACTACTCCAGTAAAATTAAACTTATGAGTAAAATAAGTAAAATATTATTATGTTAAATTATTATTAAGTAAAATATTTTGTACATTACAAAAATAAAGTTTATTAGAATAGAATAAAATTTCATTTATTGATTTTAAAATTTCTAAAAAGGTCTAGATAAAGTTTTATGTGATGAAGTCACAATTAAAGCTATTAGGATTATTTCATTTATAGAGTAATACAGTGGGAAAGTTATAAGGAATAATTATTGTTTGCTTTACCTGAAGTGAGCAGAAGAAGTAGAAAGGGATGAAGTTTGGAGAAGGGTTAGAGCTGAGGGGATTAATTCGGTCGGTTTAATTGGTAGATTCAAAACATCTAATTGTATAATCGGATAAGAGGAGGTTCTAAATGTTGATTTTGACAATTAGTCCGAGAAGTAGACCTTCTGAAGAATGCCTCAACAAACCTCCCCAACCCTTAAAACCATCCATTGTTAATTCGATAAGAGCCAACCTTTCCCCAACTTGATTACATATCTGACATTTCGCAAGACTCAATCTAACCTTCATCACCAAGTCTTAAATGTCCAGCCTCTCTCAATTTCCTCAATTTAACTACTTTGAAAATGTAACGGTTCAGATGAAATTTTAATCATGTTTCTAACAACTTTTTTTTTGAAGGTCGTGACATTTTATTTAAAAAAATATTAAAACACATTGATGTCAACATGCTGGTATCTTTAAACTAACTTAATTAATGAGGCCTCACTGCTATCGGTGGTCACGAATAGTGAGAACTGACTATAAATAGTGCTTGTGTGTAATGCTCAGCAAAAACAAAATAAGAAGTCAAGAAATGAAGGGTTTTAAGTATCAAAGTTATTGTTCAAGTATAAATTTCTAAAAGAAATAGTTAGCAATAATGATGGTTATTGAGAAGATCACTGGAAAAGAGATTAGTGTGGAGAATTGGTACTCAGTTTGTTGATTATAATCTTTTAAGAAGCAGTCAATACAAAGATTAACATTTCATATTAGTTACGATAAAGATAAACTTGTAGTAATTCCATGATAAAGTCATTGAGCATTGGAACATTCTCGGAGCAGTTTTTATTTTCCCAGCATTGTATCATATATTCAGCCCAATGAGCTAGTTGCTAATCAGAAAAACATTGAATGATGGCTGTATGATGAAGGTTCTTTGTTGTAAGAAAATTTTATTTTTTTATATGTATGTGTTTTCTTTGAATGAATAATAAGCAATATCAAATATCCTAATCTGTTAATTAATGCTGCTTGTATCAGCTTTGCATCAGTCATTGAAGTAAAAATTGTGATAATTTCGATCAGCTTGTACATCTGTCTTTCAGCTCTACCCAAAGTTATTCATCCACCTAAACAACGTTTCCAACGTTTTAGGTATTAATTTAAAAATAATATTTATTTCCATTAGAGGTTTTCAATATCATTATTTTTAGTTGTCTTCATGACTGGGTTTCATACCTCATAGGTAGTTAAATCAGCGTTATTTTCATATAAAACTTCGATCAACCACGAAGTGGTTAAACTAAACTAAAAATTAAACTAATTAAACTAAAAATCAGTTTTTAGTACTAAAATTAAAGGTTTGAGACTTTGTTATACCCTAGATTTCCTTGTAGCAGATAGATAATTTTATGAAAGCGATATCAAGGAAAGGACGTAACTCTATAGGTGTCAAGCCCCTGTAGGAGCCCTGCCAGAGGGTTGCTAGCATTCTAAGAGCAAACTATGCAATAAGGATTTCAACAATGGTGAACCGAAAATGTCTCGTCACTTCCACAAAAACGTATTTTTGTAATTTACAATAAAGTTAAAAAAATTGCTTAAAAGAAGAACTCAAGCAAGAGTGACGACATTTGTAGCCACGAAGTTCAGCTGATCTCTTGAAAAGGAAATATTATCAGATCAGTTTTTTTAACAGGTACTCGTATTTACTATTAGACAAATTTCATCTAAGTCATCCATAATGGTGAAGATTTAATTATCATATGGAATTTTTATTGGATTGTTACGTTAGCGAAGGTTACACAGTCAGCAGCTTAACTTTTGTACATCAAGAAGATGAATTATATTACTGCCACAAGAAATGTGGCAGTGATGTAGTCATATGCCCGCCCACATGATGGTACAGAAAGGGGCTTTCCAATGAGGGTGAAATTCACCCCAGGGGTGAATTTTAAGTTTTCACGGAGTGAATTGTGACCACAGTTTACAGAGTGAGGAAAGCTATTATAGGTTTTGACCTCTTCATTAAAAATTAAAAAAAATGATTGAATTAATATTTTTAATATATCCATCGATAAATGTAATTAGTATTTAATATGTTAAATTCTATTATATAATTAATGTAAAGTTGTAAAATTATATATAGTACCTTGGAAAGAAGGGGGGGGGGGGGGCATTGTGAGAAATGGCGAGAGGATTGAATGGGCCAAGGAAATCTGAGAACCCCTGTTATAGAATATCTAGTATTGTAAAAGGTACTGTAAGTCATGTGTATCGTAACACAAAGGAGTTGTGTCAAATTATTTATTTCGCTTTATAATTAGCTAATAATCGCAATCTCAAGTAGAAGAGTTAAGCCACTTTGTAGTTTACAAGTAAAAGGCCGATTGAACTGTCAGTTTTGGTGGTCCTAGAAGAAAATGAAATGGTCATTTTAACTTCATGATTTATAGTGACAAATAGATTCAGAAAAAAAAAAGATTTATGAGTAGTCACAATGCTTATTGATATCAACTGTGGAAGAAAGTGTGATGGTGAACTAATGAACTGTTTAAGTGAATATGAAATATGTATGATCTGTACTAATTGTATAAACACAAGAATATGGAAATAAAAAACCATGCTACATACTAACAAAACAATTGCAAAATATAGGAACAGAAATAAAGTTTCGAGTGAAGAATAACGTAAAATATGAAATTGATGAAGTTGTCGAACATTTTCTTTCTTTTATTAGCTTGGTTGTTTTTAGGCTAATTGAAGGCTACTTGAAATCAACTCACATTATGCTTATTAACCGAAGAAAGTGTAATGAAATAAAGAAATGATGGTGGTACAACTGAACAGAATGCCGTAATGGATGCATGCTTCACCAGGAAGTACTAAGGATATGGTCCAATGAGATATAACTCTGCTTACTGCAAGCATACCAAATAGACTACAGTTTTCAACGAACACAGAAACTGCTTTATAATTATAGACCACTTCCATTGATGGACATGTTTAGCCTTATTGCCATAATACCAACGATAATATGAACAGTATTGCCAAAATTATGAAGTGTGCATGAGGAAAAAGAAAGTTATTGGTTATCGTATCTGATTCTGGGTAGATCAGTTTCTAAAAAAACAGAAGTTGAAGGAATATGACGAGACGACTAGTAGTAACATAGCTGAGCAATGAAGCTACAGAACGTCTCGCTCACTCGATGACAACCAGAAGACTGTTCCCCATAATGAAGCGTTTATTCCATACTGGTTGACTTCATCAATATCAAGTTATAGTTAGGTTGGCTCTGGATACATGGACTACATGATAAATTACCAAAAACTCTACCATGAGTTGTATTTATTAGAAGATTGGTAACAGCATATGGAAGTCACAGAGTTCACTTCTGTCCGTAATTTAAACAGTTTAATCGAATTTAAACCCAACGCAATGCTAAAACAGTAAACATCATACATTTTGTTTTTATTTAATTTTTCAGCCCTGTCAAATATTAATCTGCTTATTGATGATAATTCAGCTGAAATATACAATCTGGTAACAAATAATGTGAATAAAGAAATTACTGCTTTGACATAAGAAAATATGACTAATTAATTACAATCCAGGATTTTAAAACTAACAGTTTTAAAAATTTTCTTTGTTACTTTTATTTTTAAACAGATAGTTATCAACAAGAATTTTTATCAACATGTATCTAATGATAAAAAATACAAACCAAGTGCTGAATAGATGAGAAGATTAATCTTTCTTTTAAAAGTAATTAAAATACTTTAACTGATACCCTACTGGTAACAAAGGAGAATTCTTAAAGTACTCCCTTGAGTCTTAACCCAAGAGAGGGTGCTTGTACTTTAATAAGAAGGTGTGAACAAGCAAATCGAAACAAGGGTCAGTCTTGTGAAGAATTAGCAGATGTGCAAGATCGGCTTTTCCCTTGAATAGCTCCCGTGGGCCCTTCAATGGCTCTTCTTTGTTGACTGCTCTTATAGTATTGCTTTCATTTCATTCGGTCCTGTAGATTCTAATTCTTTTTGCTACGATTTCCAATAGAATGATAAAAAAAATAAGTAGGAATATTAAATAGCAAAATTATGGTTGGTTTGCTTAACAACAATATTAATTTGATAAAATTCCGGGCATGTTGGTTATATTTTGAGAGGATGATGCAGTTTTTAGCACTACCTTGAGGAACAAATTTTGAAATGAATTTGTGCAACAAATAACTCATAATTATACTCGTATAACTCAATGATAGCCTTCGATACGAATTCTATAATTAATTATATTATTATTTCATATATTCATATTTGTATGTAACTGATTTACAATTATATTTGTTTCACAACAAATGTTCTTATATAAAAAATGCGTTGTATATAATATATGATTCAATACAGGGGGTGTCTTTCCTTGTCGCCAGTTACGACGAATATAAACGTTATGTAAGGCTAAACAGCCATGTATTACATCTGTTTAAGGCTTCTGCCGGTCCTAAGCAGATCAAAATCCAAACAAGGGACGAAGATGGGTACCGGACTGTCTATCAGACCCTTGTGAAATGTAACGTTCAGTTTCACTCCTATCGCCCTCAGTGGGAGGAAAGGAACTTTCGTTACGTAATTCGTAACCTTCCTCCCCACGCCAGGGTAGAAGAAGTGAAAATGGCACTGGAAGAACAGGGTCTGGAGGTAAAGTCTGTTACCCAAATGACGTCCTCCCGGCTGACTGACAAGGAAACGGGCCAGCCTAAGAAGCTTAGGCTGTTCGAATTTGTTACCTCCTCTAAGGAGATAGCAACTATTACCCACTTGCTAACTTTTGAGGTGAAGATTGAGAGGTCTAGAAGGAGCGCTGGACCTCCTCAATGCCATAGGTGTCAGCGTGTGGGCCACACGCAGGCATACTGCAACTTTCACCCCAAGTGCGTTAAATGCGTGGATGCGCACCATTATAAAGAGTGTAAGAAGCCTGAGGGTGCGCCACCCTCTTGCTCAAATTGTAAGGGAGAGCATCCTGCCAATTACAGAGGCTGCACTTACTTCAAGGCGCAAACTAAGAGGAGGAAACCTAAGAACTCCCTCGTAAAAAAGGGAGTGTCTTATAAACAGGCTCTTGGTGCCTCCAGCCAGCCTGCCTCCCAAATTACCCAACCTGTTCAAGAGGAAAACGACCTCTTGATGGTCATCAAGGCCTTACAGGACAGTTCGTTATTGTCTCGCCTAAGTGCGGCAGTACGAATGTCCAAAGAGATAGATACTATCTCTCTGCGGGACCATGCTACTATTGCTCTGCTGTCATGAACAGAGATAATAGAAGACTAAGAGCCCTTATCTGGAACGCGAACGGAATTCGCGCAAAGAGGAACGAGCTCTCGGAGTTCCTCAGCCGTCACTCCATTGACATAGTGCTGCTCAGTGAAACTCACTTAGCACCACAACACAAGTTCAGTCTACCTGGTTACTCAATCAGCAGAACTGATAGAAAGTCTTACCCTAGAACGGCAGAAAAGAGTCATGGAGGAACTCTTATAGCCGTCAGGTTAGACATACCCTATACAACACTGCCAGCTAACCTAGAGGTCAAGCTAG
Organism: Hermatobates lingyangjiaoensis; assembly: GCA_026182355.1. NCBI lineage: Eukaryota > Metazoa > Arthropoda > Insecta > Hemiptera > Hermatobatidae > Hermatobates > Hermatobates lingyangjiaoensis. The sequence goes on from JAPFBL010000245.1 coordinate 295,101, forward strand.
AAAACACTTCAATACAGGTCCAACATAATGGTAAACCATTAAGGTTGGTATCGGTGTATAATACACCGAACACAATGATACCCCACAAAACCCTAAAGAAGTTTATGGGGACGTCAACCCCCACGATCATGGGAGGAGACTTCAACACACAACACACAATGTGGAACTGCTCGAGGGATAGAAAGATGGGAAAAGCCTTGTTAAGCGCCTGTAACAGGCTTGGCCTAAACATCTACTATCCAGCAGTTCCAACTCACATAACAGCCAGGACTGCTAGCACCATCGACTTAGCTATTGCCAACTCCAAGGCTCCGGCTGTGAGGCTGGAAACGATCCAGGAGCTTTCTTCTGATCACTATCCAGTCCTCATGGAGTTGACAGGCTCAGTAGTGCAATGTCCCTCCACCAAACCCGTCGTTACAGATTGGGTGCGGTTTAAAAGGACACTTAGTCACATGTCCTACCCAACAGAGGTTAACACACGGGCAGAAATAGACAGAGAGGTTCAAAACCTAACTGACTCTATTCACGAGGCCCTTAGAAAATCGCAAGCTGAACGAAACAACACAGGGTGGGAAAAGCCACAAGATAAACAAATAGTTAATCTTATCTCGTACAGAAATAAGGTCCGTAAACTTTGGAATAAGTATAAACTACCATCACACAAAACTGTAGTGAATAAACTTAATAAACAAATTCGCTACAGATTACAAGTTATGAGGGAAGAGGCCCTCAATAAAAAACTCGAAGAAATAGACAATACCCCAGAAGCTTGGCAGTTTCTGAGGAGATTGCGAGGGACTAAACAGCCGACTGTTGCCCTCAAACACAAAAATAGCCTCTGCATTACTCCTCAGGAGATTGCAGAGGCATTCGCGGAGACTTTAGGCGAATTATACAAAGAGGATGGCCCTAAACTCTCTTCTTGTATATCTCCTCCGGAGGAGTCTATCTCTCTCAATATGGGAGAAATTAAAACCATATTGAAAGGGCTCCCGAGGCGCAAAGCACCGGGTGCGGATGACGTAAATAACTACGTTCTGAAGCAGCTCCCTGACCCTACACTCAACTGGCTAACCTCCATATTTAATGCTTGCATTAAAATTGGTTACTTTCCATCAGCCTGGAAACAGGCCAGGATAGTCCTTATTCCCAAACCGGGAAAGGATCCAACTCTAGCCAGTAACTACAGGCCTATAAGCTTGCTTAGTTCTCTAAGCAAGGTATTTGAGAAGGTCTTACTCAAACACGTATCCGAGTTTCTCCAATTCACAGATATCCAGTTTGGATACAAAAAGGGACACGGGTGCGTTCAGTTACTGAGACGCACCCTCAACTTCTTACACTACGCTAAGCAAAGAAAGCTTAGAACATACACCCTAGCCATCGACCTTAACAAGGCCTTTGATTGCGTTTGGCACGAAGGCATTGTTAAGAAACTAGGAGACGCTGGGCTTCCCCAATGGTTCCAATGGATCGTTCACTCTTATCTAACTGAACGATCCTTTAGAGTCAAAGCCAAAGACACTTTATCCTCGCCGTACAAGATTGAGAGGGGGGTTCCCCAAGGCTCTTGTCTGGGGCCTATCCTTTTCAACTTCTACTTGCAGGACTTTCCCCAGTGGAATAAAAATAATAGAAACATACAGACACTAGAGGGTATCTATGCAGATGACATTTTGGTATCGTGCCGGTCGTACTTCATAGATACCCCCCTAAGACAATTTCAGCAACATGTTGACAGGATGGTGCAATGGACTAAGGTATGGAGGATGAATATTAATCCATCCAAATGCACCTTCACTGTCAACCTGCGCAAGAGACTCGGATACACACCTACACTGCGCATCCACGAACAACACATACCCGTAACAAATTCCTTTAGGTACCTTGGCGTTACCATTGACCAAAAACTGTCCCTAAAAAACCATGTGAGCTGCACACTTGGCAAGTCCTACGGCGCCAGGAGTGGCATTTACTTTTTATTACGGCCTGGCTCTGGTCTCTCCCTTCGGACCAGGGTGAACCTCTACAAGGCACTTTTAAGGCCAATCGTCGCGAACGGGGTCACAGCCTGGGCTAAGCCGGCGGGTAAGTTAATGAAACGCATTTATGCGTTTCAGAATAAAACCCTCCGACTTATCCTGGGCGCACCACGCTACGCAACGAACGAGTTCCTGCATAGGGAAGTCAAGCTGGAGCGCCTCTCCAGGTTTGTCCGCAGGTTGGGCAGGAAAGAGGATAAAAGAAATGTCACTTCAACCAACCCTCTGATTGCCGCCATTCAGGGTTTACTACCCACTGAAGTGATGCAGGAGGAAGAGGCTGGGATGGCCAGATCTGCGGCTGCTACAGCCAAGGATCCAGTAGGGGAACCGGCAGTGGGCGTAGTTGATGACATCCTACAAGAGAGCCGGGAGAGAAGGAAAGCAACGCCATCACTAACACCTTAGCACTATTATTGTTATTTATTATTATTATTATTATTATCTTTGTTATTATTATTATTATTATTATTATTATTATATCATATTGTCCTTAATATTAATTATAATTTATTGAATATTATTATTATTATTATTATTATTATTACTATATTATTATTATTATTACTATATTATTATTATTGTTATATTATTATTATTATTACTATCTTATAATTATTATTATTACTATTACTATTATTATCACTATATCATTACATAGTTATATTTATTATTATTATTAAAGTTATTGTTATTATTCTTAGTATTCGTTATTCAAATTATTGTTATTATTATTTTTATTATTACTGTAAGTATAGTTATTATCACTGATGTTATTACTATGTTATTAATGAACGAAGGGGAAAAAGCCTGGTGGGGAGCACCCAGTGCTCTCAGTACGGCTACCCCAGTCTGTATAGTTTGGACAGAAGGTCCTCAATAAAGATTTATTCATTCATTCATTCATTCAGGGGGTGTTATAGAAGTCTTGGATACATATATACCATACATTGGATATGTCAAAAAGCTATTAGAACATACAAAACCCAATGACATATTCTGAGAGCTTGCAACCTCCAATTAATTTGTATACGATGTTCAAAGATGTTCTATGCGAGCACAGTTGATCACACATGACACATGTAGTAGATAGTTCAACTCTTGTCAAACGCATTTCAGCGTTACGTGGTGATGGTTATTACATCTTCTGTTATTTAGGCCTTCAGTTCATTCACGTCTTTTGGAAGGGGAGCACAAAGAACAGTCTTTCCCAAGATCCTCACACAGTAAATGCAGGGTATAAGTTTTGGAGACCTGATAGGCCAGGGAATGACAGTGCAATCATCTGTCTGGCAGAGCTGCGCTAAGGTAGTCTAACTCTGCGACTCCATTGCGGTGGCATTCCATCGCGTTTGAAAATTAAGTCTTCTTCACTCACCTTATTAATCACCATTTTCCCTGCTTGTCGAAGTGACATTGACTAATTGGCTAATGCTCCTCTAAAGAAGAATGTTCCACTGAAATTTTCTTAGACATATACAAAGCATGGCTAACTTTGAGGAATCTGATTGATGCCCAATAATTTGATGTCGGTTTTTAGTATCTCATGTATAAATATTATGCTCGTAATTTTTGACGTTTACGAGGAATGTCGTCTCATCGCTAAAAACAAGGACCTGAAATGTACCAAAGACTTCTGGACTGCTTCTTCCAGAATATACACGCGTGGGATAATATACGAGCGCACATTATATGATATTATAGCATAAAAATATTTATTGTATATAATATATATATATGGTACAATTATATAATATTTCACTATATAAGATAAGTTTATTTAATTTTCAGAAATCATAGTCGTGATTTCAAAGGCTTAGAAAGGGAAGGGGCGGAGCACCTGCCAGGAGGTGGTATTTTGAGGCATTAAAAATAGATAATAGAAAAAAATTATAAAAAGCTAACAACAAATCTGAAATTATATACCAATATTAGTTTTTAAGGTAGATATAGTTTTTATGCCTTATGTGTAATACTATTTTTAAACAGATTTTTTATTGTAATATTTGCAAATTGAAAATTAATTTTTTTTTAAATTTTTCAAAAACTATTTTTTGAAATAAAGTTTTAAAATTTTGAAATAGTTTAATGGTTGAAAGTTTATTATATTTTGTTTTCTTAGTCAGTTAATTTAATTTAACAATTTTTTATAATTTGATTTATACGTTTTTTTTTTAAATTTTTGGTTTTTCTTTGATGACGAGTGTATATGTGTATGAGTACTGTAATCGGATGAAGGTCTGGGACTCTAAAATTACATCCTTGATTGTAATTCTATGAAAATAAATATTTTGAGGACTTTCTGGAATTTTGAAGGTTAACGGATTATCAAAGGCCAGAGGTGGGTGAGGGCAATCTTCCGACACCCCGGGCGGCAAAAATAGTTTCTTCACCACTGCATGACTTTGATAATTGATAATAAAATTGTTTCTAATATTATAGATTAAGGGAGGTTTTCAATCAGATCATTGGTCTTTCTCTTATACAACGTCTTTTCTGAGTTACTGAGACATTAAACACCTCGAAGTCCTGTAGAGTTGGCTCCTTCTATGAAATGTGTCATCCTCGGATTGCAATATGTTGCAGTTACATAGGTGGTCAGCTGTACCTTGACCATCTTAGCATAGATAGCAGATGAGGGGAGCAGAGAGAACTCTCAGACACAAGTGGTACTGGAGGGAGCCGTGGTCAGTCGTCATCTTAGAAGCAGTAACGACAAGATCTCATGAAAGGCTGGGATGTATGCTAGATTACACGCGTACCATCTTTTACTAGAAACAAAGTTCATCCCTAGGTCAATCTGAACCATGTGTATACACAACCAGCCGTCTAAATAACATTTTTTCACTCATTAGTTGTGCAATCTGCACTTAGATATAACAAAGTCTTCATGCAAAAAAAAAGTCATTTTATCATACGCGTTTCAAACACTTCGATTCATCGTCAGGTCAACTTTCAATGGAAGGAGTGGAGAACCGAACAGTCTAACGTGCACTCAATACTAGAACGTTCTTTTTTCGCTATAACACGATACAAGTTAGACTGTTTGACTGTTCATAATGATATAATGACCCAAATAACAAAGTTTTATAGCTATGAGGACGATATTTTTTTTCTTGAAGTTACAAGAATGGAAGAAGAGTTATAGTAGATTTTATGATTTCAGACAATTCTTTTTAAGTAAAACAGCTAAGCATAGAGCAATTAGATTTTTTGAGGAAAATTAAATTAAAATTTAAAAGCTGTAAAAAACATTTTAAGATATTTATATTACTACAAAGGAGGCAATATATGTTGGTTGTGAAAACTCAACCTTGGGTAGTGTATTTGTTAGCTACTGTTTATGTTGACTTTGGAACTTTTTAAAATAACAGAATATTATATTTAAATAAAATTTTAGTTTATCACAAAATTGTAAAGAGAATTCAAGTTTTTATTTAAATAATTGCCATTTAAACATTAATAAATGAAATTTGAAGACCTTTTCATGTGTTTACATGATGTACAAAAGATTAAATGCTTAAAGCTATTGAAGGAAAAGCAAGTAAGCCGTGCATTTTATTATATTTCTAAGTGTGTGATAGATGGGGACGTTTGACAAATGTTATATTCAATCTACATGTTGATTTCATCAAAATTCTTAGTGACAGGTATGTAGTTCGTGTTGTGTTTAAGTACTCCATTGTTTTAGGGTAATTTTGAAGGATGTGAAATGCAGTTTTTCGTTTATTATGATAAAATGTCTGCAATTTTAAGTCATCTTCCTAGTGATTCAATAAACTTAACATATTCCCTTAGAATTTATCTAACCATCAATCATTCATTACCTTATTTATTAGAACAGTAATATTAGAATAAAAATTACAACTATTAGTTTTTGTCTTTAGTATTATGAGAAGTTTTTGTAAATACGCAATTTTGAAAGGGAGATATTCGTCTTTACAAAAGCTAAGTGAAGAGAATTAGTTGCAAAAATATTGGTCAACAAAATAGAAAACGCCTTATGACTTAAATAAATCATTTTTTTTACTGCTTTTTTGATATGATAGAAGCTTTAGATAACGCAACTTATAATCCAGTAAATCAGAACTAATATATAGATGTTTTAAGTAAAACTACTGAATGTTTTACGAAGCAAAAATAATTAGTATAAGTTTTATTGTTATCAAATTTCAGTACACACCACAACTGAAATTGTAACTACTAGAACCTCATATAACTACTACCTCAGGGCGTAGAGCTATCACCTCTATTGCAGTGATTAGTTGCAAAAATCTTCAGGACACTAAAGAATCAACGTTTTATTTGCAAAAATATTCAGATGATCATGTTCTTCTAAAAATTGTGTAATGTGATGATGCCTTTGAACTTTTGATTCATGCTCTCTTCTTTCATTAAATATGGGTAAACGAGAAAGGTCTGGATATTAATTTTGTTAAAACAGTGTTTCTTTCATTCTCAAGAAGAAAAGAGGTAAGTCTCAAAGACCTATTTATTAAAAGTTCTAAACAGGAGCTCTGAAATGTACTCAAATACTTTGGAATCTCTTAAGATGAATGACCCATTTGGACAAGCCATGTACCAAGTACATCGGTTACGGCTACATACTTTATTTTAGTAATAAGAACAGTGCTATATCAGATTGTTCAGTACAATAATTTCATATTTGTTATAACTAATAAAGCGAATATAGCTCTTTAAAAATGAAGGATATCATTAAATTGATTATCTTTGAGCTTGAAAATACTTGACCAGAGATAGTAATACAGAGTAAACGCATTTAAAATGAAAACCATACACTGTTTGTCAGGCAGTATTTACTTACTTATATTTACTTGCAGTAAAGTTGAGTGTCGGTGGTTAGTCCAGATGCAGAGGTTGTTTTTTTCTGTATGCTAGAGTTTATATGAAATAAAAACAATTGAATTGTTTTTCATTTATTGGAAACCAAACTTCTCCAGCTTTCATTTCATTAATTCGAAGTATTGAATCAGGTTCTATGTAAACTTTTTTATGATTCAAATGCAAATGAACGGAGTCAAATAAAATTGAAATGACTAATATCTTGAATAAATTTGATCTTTCATTTACTACACTCTCTCTCTTTCACCCACTCACTCACTCTCTCTCTCTCTCTCTCTCTCTCTCTCTCTTATATATATATATATATATATATATATAGTTCACATAGGAAAGAGAAAACACAAATAAAAGACACACACAAAAGACTCACAACGATATTTCGACAGTCGTCGTCATCGGGTAGAAGTAGTCCCTTTGGGTAGCTGAAGCTAACACACATATATATATATATATATATATATATATATAGTTCAATGTAGAAAAAAAAACATCGAGAAATTAAAAACACTTACAGCCTCTAATTTTTGTTTTTGACAGGAGAGATAAGAGAGGGAAACCAAGATTACTGGTACAGAGACGGTTGGAAACCAACAATGTTGCCATACACATATTAATAAAGTAGACAAGAATCAATTTATATTTAAATCAGGAAATATGAAAAAATAATAAATACATAAAAGAGAAACTGAGGAATGAACAGAGGGAGTGGTACTTAAATAAAAGTAAAGGAATAAGCTTTAATAAGAAATAAAATAGAATAAAACTTAAAATTTATATTGAGAATACAAAAAAATAATATCAAATAAATAAAATAATTCAATAATGAAAAATGAAATAATTAAATAATAAAAGATAAAAAAGTGTATTATAGAATAAAAAATATCATAAAATCTAAATGCAAAGACAAGGAACTAATTAAATGAAGCATTATATCTTTAGATTAAGGTCAGTTGCACTCTAAGCATTTAGCAACCAAATATTGTCTTCTTCAGAAGCTCAGAAGACTTCAAAACTCTTCAAGATAAAAATGTTGATAAAATTGACATAGAAACAACTGGCAGACTTCAATGACACGTCAAAAACTGCATTTTAGTTAAAAGTTCATTATAGGAACATAGAAGTAGTAATATGTGATTTATTTAACATTGTCAGTCGTAGAAATTAAAATCTCAGCTGTGTATGTGCAGATGTGTGTGTTTGCATATGTGCGAGCAACATAATTCAAGAACTGAATGTGTAATAATGATAGAAATACATATTTAAATTCCTATTTCTCTACTTTACAAAACAATTTGAACTACTCATTAATTGCTAAATAATTATAATTTATTCAAAGATATGTTAATATGTTGTAAAAGGAAGTGGTTTGGCGTTCCACTGAGATAATTAAATTTAGGATTCATTATTTGATTTTGTGGTTTGTAATAAAATTAATAGATTTTAAACCACTTTTCAATTCCTCTAGTAGTGCAACCGAGATAAAGTCATTCGATAGGAGCTTATCAGACAATATTGGTTATTTCTATCAACTAGCATTAACTAGATTATAAAGAGTCCCCAGCTCTTTCTTCCACTGCTGATTTTTATTTCTACTAACGATCTCATTTTCATAAAAAAACTACTTGAATCAGCAATACACTGTCCCAAAGCAGTACATGTATGACAACATTAATTTTTTTACAAAATTGATTCATGAAATTATGTCAAATATGTAAATGAAACAATGTCAAAACATAGAAATTATTTTCAATAAAATGTGAAAATTTTGACTTATGATTGAATACGAAAGATTGAGAAAACAAAAATCCTTACGTTGTAAGGCAGTTTAACATTTTTTTACATATAGTGAAGCTGAGTGTAGGCCATTCCACATTTCATTTACTTTTAATGTTGATTGTAAGTCATAGAAGATTTGTTTTAATATTTTTTCTTCGCCTTATTTTCTTACATTTAGCATTTTCATAATTAATTATTTTTAAAAGATAGCAGGATTGGTATGAATGAAGAAATTAAACGAAAAAAAATGGATGACATTGTGTAATGGCTACTAAGCGCTTATGTTAACGACATTAAAGACAATGTGAAACATTATGTAATAATTCTTGTAATAAACATTTTTAGATTACCCAATTTATTTCATTAATAAGCTTGTTTAATGTTGAGCTAAATGTGATTGTTTTAAAATGTTTCCTTTAATAAATCCATGAAGAGCTGTGTAAAGAGGCTCTCTGAAGGAGTAATTATGTTGGGTAAGTAGATTTGTCTGGACAATGGCCTCGGGGTGATTAAGGTAGAGCAAAGGGCATGGGAGGGACAAAGAGGTGGACACCGATTACTGGCGTCCTAAAGAATGACCCTTAAGTGGGAACAAGCTGTAGCCGATAGAAGAATGACCCTCTGGGCGATGCTCGCACTCCCTTTCTCCCTGGATTACACAATTACTTCCACAATAACCTCACGCTATCTACCTCTAATTAGACAAATAAATATTTCCCTCCCTCCCTACTTTACTTCAATGTCCACAAAACTCTTTACAACTCGAATTAGTTAAACAAATTCTACACATTGTTAATGTCACATGCAGTATTCACAACTTTATTAAACATTTTTTAAATATTCTCTTATCTCAAGCTATTATAATCCTTACTGAAATATATCTTTGTCTATTATAAAGGCTTCGTTGTAATAATGAGAGGATTCATAAAAATGCCTTATAAAATTATAAGGCGAGTGCATGAATCTAACACTCTACTAGTTTTTAGCAGATAAGAATACAAAAAGAGACGAAATGAAATACTAGCAGACGGCAGGAAATTCAAGATCTCACACAAGCTTATTAGCAAGTTGAAAACTCATGTCAACAATACTACTATTAATAACCAGCCCCACCTACCAGTTAGCCAAAGAACTAAATAGAAAAATAACACACTACGGAACAGTAAATAACAAAAAATAACATATCAGCAAATTTATGCTTCGTTCTACCGATGAATTCTTAGATATAATCAGGAAAATCCAACTAGAAGTAACAAAGGGATCTTTAGAGTAATTATTCACCAATAATATTAAAGAAATTATGGAAATCATATTCAATTACGTATATTCTAACAACAATATACCACCACCACCTATAAATAAAGACTAGTTGATGAATTACTTACGAGGGAGGTTTGATAAGTCCGTGACTTTTTGAATAAAACAAAATTTTTTTGGCAAAGAAACATTTTATTTTTCTACATAGTCACCTTTTAGCTCGATACATTTAGTCCAGCGGTTTTCTAATTTTGTTATTCCCTAATTCTCAAAGCTCTCAAAATACGCGTTTGTTTCGGTAATGACTTGTTCATTCGACTCAAATCTCTTACCGCCCAGCCATTTCTTTAGGTTTGGAAACAGAAAATAGTCGCAGGGGGCTAAATCAGGAGAATATGCTGGATGGGGTAGAAGTTAGTATCCCAATCCATGGATTTTGGCCATCGTGACTAGACAAGTGTGCACACGTGCATTCTCTTGATGGAACAGCTTTCTTCTTTGCCAAATTCGGACGTTTTTGCTTCAAATCAACGTCAAATCTGTTCAAAAGCTTTCAATAATATTTGCTGGTGATCGTTTTACCTTTCTCGAGGTAATCGATGTGAATGACACCACGTTCATCCCAAAAAACTGTGGCCATGACCTTGTTGGCTTTGTTACATATTTGCTGCTTATATTGGAAGATATATAGAATTATACGCCTAAATTTTCCAGTTTATTGAGATATATACACTTGATGATTGCTGGAAACTATGGCTATTTATATGAAGATGTGGTTCTACTAAATAATACTGTAAAAATCCTGATTAACCTTGTAGTTATTCAAAAACATGGTTATTTAAATCAAACATATTGTAATGAAAACATTGATCTTTTTTGGTATCGTACTGAAGTACTTTTGATTTCGTTAAGTTATTTTGGTTCCTAGTTGTCAGGAAATATGCTTGACCACATTTTGTGATATGTGGTTAAGATATAACCATATTTTAGCGGCCTATCTCCATATCAATTCGAAATTCATTTAATTTTCAATGCTTTAAGTCTGTCTTCTCTTTACATTTATTCAATTATGACCAATAATGAAGAAAAGTTATGACTTTACTCTCATTACCTGAAAGAATAATATTATTTTAACAAAAAATGAATTTTTTTTAAACAATAGTAAGTTTTATGGGAATTATTGAAATCTAATAACACGAAATTTAATTAGTTTTATTTAACTTTTTTTAAAAATGTTGTTTTAAGGAAATTGAACTCAATAATCAGTATTCTGGTCACTCTTTACCTTCTTAAGTTACAACTAAATTCTTTAATTTTTATTTATTTCATATTGTTATAAATTAAATAAAATTTTTTACATTTTAAAGGAATTGTAAGAATTGTATTCTTTCAAAAAAAAGAGAAAGAGGGAAAAAAGAAATAGATATTTCATAAGTTGTCTCGTATATAATAAATTTCAATGTTTCTATGTACTCAAGTTACGTCAAGTGCTTTTGAGGAGAGTTGCCTCCTGGACACAACCTCTCAAGTTAATTACTAACGTTTTTTTACTGCTTTATTTTATTTATTGGTTTATATTTCTTCAATATTTTTTTTATCTTAATTAATTTTTATTTTTGTAAAAACTAATTAATTATTATTTATTTGATTATGTCTGTGGTACACATTCATGTCCATCCTTGTGTTGCTATCGTTATAATTTTCTTCAACAAAACTAAGGGTCCTTTATATATATTAAATGAAACGATTTCACAAACTAAATAAACTAGATTCACAGAAAGAACACAAATAAAAAAAATCACAGGAATTCACTAATGTATTTCGATTGCCTCATCATCAGGAAGGTAGATGTGAGTCACTCCAAAGATCACTTGGTGATTTGAAGTTTTTCAGAGTCGAATTTCATCAAAAGAAAAAAACTCTGCTTTCAAAAATATTGAAATAGGTTTACAATACGAAAGTTTATTGTGGTCTTATTTATTGACTAAAATGGCAAATATTTCTAGTGCAAGTATAATATTGGTAAGTTTATTGTGGCAAAGGGTCTTTTAAGTTGTTAAAATGTTTGATAAGTGGTGATTGTGTGATATGGTTTCTAATTTCTGAGATTATTCAAGGTTGTCATAAATAAGAAACATGTTTCGATAATATGAATAAGATTTGTGTTTAATAAGAATTATTCACCTGAGTCTGCGCAGATGAGTAGAAACAAAAATAATTGGTGCTTTTTTTTTGTTGGTGAAAAATAAGTTATTATTAATTATTTTATAAATAACATTTTTTTTGTTTTTAGCGGTTTTTTTAGCTGATTTTAGAATAAGTTTAAAACATGTTTTTTTTTCTTTAAAAATCTTAAAAAGGACAAGTGGACCATTAGTCAGAGATTGGCGGTACTGAGTTACTCTAAATCTGCACAAAATTTGTTTCTTTTTTAGTTTTTCCACAATTTTTCCAGTTTTTTAGAAAGATTTAACAATATTTTAAAAGAGGAGACTAATATTTACTAAAGGTATTATCGGTGGAAAAGAAATAACATACTGGATCTAGGTACTCCATAGAAGTTCATTTTCTTTCGACAATGATAAAATTTCAGCTAAAAATTTGAACAAAAGTGTAAAATGAAAGAGGACACTTACTGTGAGTACAATCGATATTTGGAACCATAGTTCGTCTTTAGGAAATCAATCTGTGACTAATGACCAACTTATGGATTGTTCTGTAGTGTTTCTACACAGTTTAGTTAGTACATTTGTCTCTTTACATATTTTCTTCAAATCCCCTCCGGACGACCATCTAAGGTTTTATAAATAATAAATATAGCGAAAAAGATGGAGAGCGCTATGAATAATTTTTTGTTGAAGTTTTTTATGTTTTAAAAAAAAGATTTGATAACAACATTTGATATTTAAATGTGGTTGTAATAAATCGTGAAATAGTATAATTATCTAATAAAAAAGATATAAGATTTTGTTCCAGCAGTTAAAGTTAATTTTTTGCAATCAAAGTGTAATGAAAGATAAGAAAAGAAAGAAATCCATCTTGAGAAGTAGAGGGGGATATGATTTATGAATCAAGGATTTAATGGGGAAATTAAAGTGGGAAGGGCTGAGGAATCCTTCTGTTTTATATCAAGTGATTAATTGGGGTGGTAAAGTGTACGATTAGAAGGGTTGTCTGTTTTGGTTGGTCGTTTTAATAATTGACAGTGGTGTGGAGTCACCCCTTGTCCGGGGCTCCAGCAAAGCCTCGTGTGCAATTAAGGCGCTTTATGACTGGTTTCTTTGCCAGTCCCCGATACGTCTTGCTATTGTCACCTGAAAGGGCTCCTTTCGAGTTCAATACTCCCCCTCTACCACGTCTCTTTTGTCTTCTCCCCTAAACTCAAACCCACATCATCTGTTACAATTTTGTATTAACTCAACCCCCACAATGCCACAAACTAATGACTTTTTTTTTAAACCCTCCCTAACGAATAATAACAATATCAACCAAACAATTAATTATTTTTAAAATGACAATTAAATTCCACAATCGTAAATTGTAATTTATTATAGATTTAATTTGAAATATCTTCCTTCTTTTATCTTTTATAATAGTATAAATCAAATTGAATTATTCCAATAAAGGTTTTCTATCAAAACTCAGATAATAATTTCGCTGATTAAATATACTTTTAGTCATATAAATGCTCAATGATTCCAATTCTTCATTATTAAAGACTTTTTGATGACTGTTATTTCCTATATGTATATAGATCACTCTCATTAATTAGATTAACTAATCAGCATTAGTTAATATTTGGAAGCAAATGATTTCTTCAGAGTGACAAGGTAGAAGCGCATTACTATGACAATGGTGAAAGAAGATTAACTAGCGATATGTGAAGAAGCTTTTATGGTTAAAGGGTAATAGGAAGCACTTAGTTGAAAAAGAAAGTTTTAAATGAACAATGTTTTGGGTCGTAATAGTTGTTGAGATTACATGAGTTTCTCTATATATAGCATTGTAACATTATTACATGGATTAAATGTTTCAGTCAGGTATTTTGTTAAAATGCAATTAAACAGTAGTTGAAATTAAGCTTCCAACAGAGCAATTGGTATTCAAAGTTAGTAATTAAGAAATGTAAACAAGAGCAAAGTGAATAAGAAAGGATTGAAATTATGAAGTTTTGAAAGGACAAATGTAGGCTAACAAATTTGAAAATTGCTTTTTAATGAAGTTTAAATGGAGTTGAAAAAGGTCATAGTCAAACAAGCAGTGATGCTTTAATAGAAGTTTGGGGTCGGCTGACTGGCCGTCGAGTAGCGGATTTAATTAGCTATGAGTCTGCTCTGTGACATTCTTTGGACGTTTTCTCTCTCTTGACATAGCTGTGCAGCTAACCGCTTTATCAAACTTGACCATTGCTTCTGATTTTCCAACCCTTAAAACCAACAAACATTCTTAATTGCATTTCTTTTAAAGATACTAATTAATTTTATTGACGATTAAGTTTTCTCATTCTTTAATTAATTCTTTTTTCTGAACGTTTAAAATTTTTTGTATTTAAAATAATTTTTTTAAAAAAAGTTGTTGTAAGCTCTATTTGTTTCTATATAAATATACCGTTACACATCATACACACACACACACACACACACACACACACACACACACACACACACACACACACACACACACACACACACATATATATATATATATATATATATATCGATAAAAATCGATAAAATCGATATTTATCGATAAAATGAGTTGAGTTTTTGACTCTGACGAAGACCGCTTGTTACGGTTGAAAGATCTTAGTCTTGTTTTCCCATTTCTTATTGTGGTTTGATCATTGATATATATATATATATATATATATATATATATACTCTTCTTTATATAATGTAGGAGGTGTCAGAGCTTATTTTTCTTCATTCTGATTCTTCCTACGACATTTTGTCTCATATACATATCTTAGGTGTTGCTGGTCTGAATACTGGGCGGTGACTGAGTGTCGGCTTGGCGAGTAGCTGGTGGTTGGTCACCTAGTAGCTGCAGTGTGCGTGAAACCCCTGTGTGTTGACGATTAATTAATGGGTTGTGCTTCATGATTTTCATGGCTTCATATATTTGCAGTCTGGCTGGATCATTAATTTTCTTTAAAATGATGGTGTTTTGAACAAGGTCCTGGCGGGTGAGTTTTCTTCCATGTTCCTCGGAGGTGTGTCTAGCGATGGCTCCTGCTTGCAAGTGCATTGTCAGTCGTCGTGAGAGTGTGGTCGATGTCATACCGATATATTTTGAATTGTCTAGGAGCTCACAATCTCCGATATTGCAGTTATATTCGTATATGACATTGGCCTTTTGTATCTCCGGGATGACTGCATCTGGGCTGTTTTTCATTATCAAGTTAGCGGTGGTTCTACTTTTATAATAAATATGGACTTGAAGACGTTCATTTTCGTTATTACATTTAACATTCCTGCGGATAATTTGTTTCAACGCTCTCTCGTCTTCTTTATACGCCTCTGTGTACTGATTCTTATAGTACACCTTATGGACTATATATATATATATATAGTGAAAAGGAAGTAAAAATAGCTCACACTCCCTTAGTATATAAGAGTACTGGCCATCGACATCCACCACACTGCCCAGCACAGTCTCTTTTTTATGGGTTTTGTTTTTTGGTGGGTGGTTGATGGTTGGAGGTCGGTCTGCTATTGATGAGATGCTGGTGTAAAGATGTAATATGATTTGGGTCTTGGTGCCATCCTGTAGAGACTGGAAACTAGACAATGAAGCCGCTGTCTTCATGCCAGTCGGAGTAAAGGGCTCTCAGTCCCTTTGTAAAAACGGGTACTGGCAATTGACATCAACCCCACTGTGCAGCACTGTCTCTTTTCTATTGGTTTTTTGTTGGGTGGTTGGTTGTTTGAGATCGGTAAGGTATTGCTGGTGTTGGCGTCTTCCATGATGTGCTGGTGTGGAGAAATATTCTGCTATGGGTCCTGATTATCTGCGTGTACATAGGTTATTTGATGCAACATGTTTCGACTGCTCCTGCAGCCATCTTCAGGCAAATTCTGGTGTAAAAAAGGCCCCAGACATTGGCCTTATATAGTGAATTCTGCATAAGTGGTCCGGATTTCGAATATGATTTCTGATATATGATATATATATATAGTTCAATGTAAAAAAAGAAACATAGACAAATTAAAAGCACACACTTACGGTCTCTAATTTCCGGTTTGAACCGCCTTCCGAAGAGATAAGAGAGGGAAACCATTGAACGTATCTACATTGAACTATATTTATCGTTTCGGATCGTATTTTCAAGGAATAAGTACATATATATATATATATTACTATGGAGAATGTATCAATAGTAAACTCCCTTGTGTAAGGGTGTACTTTCACCAGGAAAAAGATACACATATAACTCACACAAACACAAGAGATATCATGAAAAACCTTAAAATAGTACTCTAGTGACCCAAAAATATGTAAACCCCTCAAAATATGGAGATTGAATCTTTACATGAGCAGTATACTTTACATATAGTACGTAATAAGTGACTAAATGAAATATATTACATAATAGGAGGCTTAAAAGTATTGAATCACATTTTACTTTTTAATGAAAATTAGAAGTTTTGCTTGTAATGACTTCAATCAAACATTTTAGAAGAATGTTCGTATCTTGTGGAAGAAGTTGTAAACTGTTTGCTAAGCGATAATCAAAGTAAAGGCGAGATGAGGTTAAAATAAACTGGCTGGATATGGTAGAGTGTTGACAGGAGGCCGGTGCCTCAGGCGACTGGAGAACTCGCAAGAGCTAACCAAAGTAAACTTGGCAAGAAGAGCCCAACTTTATCTCTCCTTGCAAAAACAAGCCCCTTTCGCTTCTTGTTTGCCTCCCTTATTAGCAACTCTATTAATCGATCACTTTTCTTTTCACGTGTTTGAAGAAAAAAAAAGAAACGATACTTTTTCTACAGTAAAAATCTCTAATGAAGATGAATATTCTCAAAATCCTGAAATTTTGTTGAAAAAAGTATTAAAAATGTGGATTAAAATATGGATCAACTGGAGTAAGCATATAATAAGTGATCCAAGCAGTTTCAAACAATTATTCAATATCTACCTTGAACTTGGAGTAGGAATGATTGTCTTCAAAGTAATAATGGACTATATGGCCAATACAAGTGAAGAAGGGTACCACAAAATCACTCCTCAGATGAAGAGGTTTCAAACGTTTTAAGAAAAAAGTAAATAGCAAAAAATTAAATAAAGCCAGCTATATAGTTGTGAAAATCATTACCGATGAAAAACAAGGTGTTATATGTTTGAAATGTGACCACATTGAAATATGAAGAGTTGATAAAGATGTTTCAGACGCTTGTGATGAAAGGAATAAAACTATTCTTGTGTGAATCACCGCACGACATACCTCATTAGGAACTATTACCCCACTATTTGACAGGCATTGTTTAAAATACTAAGGCACCTGTATTAACCTATCGAATAAATGGAATATAATCCGTACTAATAGATAAAAGGTTATCCATGATTTAAAGTTTATGTTCATGGATTAAGGTTTATAAGTCATGAACTTAGAAAAAAATATTTTTTTTAAAAATTATTGTTAATTAACTTTGACTTATTAATGTCACTTCTAAATTTTTAAGTTCAAACGAACTAAACATTACCAAATCTGACAGAACCAAAATATTATAAAATAATTAGTAACAATTACTGCTTACTTGGCAGGTGAATATCAAAATATTAAAAAAACGGCAAACACTAATTTTGCACTTTCAGTGTCTCAAAAAAAAAAAAATTTTTTTGAGATTTTGAGGGCTAGGGTACCATAGAAAAAAAATTGTAATATTTAAAATTATAATATATTGTTTTCAGATACTATCTGAAAGTAATTTTTTTTAAAATATTATGATCTCAGTGTTTTGCTGTGAATTTTCCATATTTTCTTCTCTTTAAAAGAGAAGGTTTTAATGATTTATTAAGTCATCCACATGGTCCATCAATATCTTCAAGAAGTAATTTAGTTTAGTTTCATGTGCACAGGGAGAGAGTTTGTTAGAATGATCGAAAGAATGGTAAAATGAGGTTTAATAGAACCTGTTTATGACATATTAAATCCAGATGCACACCTGAAATGCATGAGTGTATTTCATAAATGTATATGTAACCAAGTAGCCTGGTTCAGGAATTTTCAAAAATGTACATAGTTAAAGGACAAATAAATAAACATTCACTGAAACCATTATTATATTAGGCATTCTATATTTAAACAAAAATTAAAATTAAAATAAATTCCGTTAAAGTCGTGCGATGACTGGTGTTGCTAAAAGTTGTAGTTCTCTTGATACTGGGTCATGTTAAGCTTCATAGAGGTACTCACATACTTATTAGCCACATGCCCATTCCTTGAGCGTAATGATAAGCTAGCCCACAGGTTAAAAAAAGACAAACATATTTTTAACAAAACATATATTTAATTTTACTATAACTATATTTTAATGTTTACTGAGTTCAATTAGAAGTTCTCGTAAGTCAGTGTAAAATTTTGAAAATACACAATGGGTATTTTTAAATAGGCTTCAATTGAATTCTTAGGTGGAAAGATCAGAGTAGATGTGACCTGAATTATATTGAACGTAGCTCATATCACAAATTGAAGCAGACTATTTCAAGCATAAAATATTCCTTTACCTGGGTAAAGAAGAGACTGGACAAGGTAAGAAACGGTATTGGAAGGGGTTCAACAGTGTGCCAAACAAGCAAAGCGAGAACATTTTTATTGGAATATCTGAGAGGGACAATAAAGGGGCAAAGATATTGGCTCCGAGCCGGACATTGGGCCGCATTAGTCTGTCATTATTGACAGGGGAAATAATAAGTTGCAAGGGTCCCTCTTTGCAGACCCGCATCTGTTCATTTTTATATACAACTGATCTAGCAGCCAGCTTACAGCTTTTTTACCTCAGTGTTGAATTGAATGCATATCAGAAATAACTAGCATTATAAAATCTAATCAAATTAGCCTTCCATCAAAATACTTGCATTATCTTCTTTAGAAACGCCTTTTCTTTAATACTCCAACAAAACTGAAAGTCGAAATTAACCCTAGAACTAATCGCCTCTACAATGCAGCATGCACAGCAAACGGTTCTAAGTAATGCAGCGTCACTTGAATTAAATCCAATCCGATTGTAACCATTTCTTAATTAACCAGCCAAACTGTAATTAGAGTACAAATTATATAACCACAATCGGATCTTAGATGAACTCATTCAGGGTACGGAGTGGGAAAAAGTTCAAAAGCAATCATTTCGTCAGTGTTTTGCGCTCTATAACTACCTCCTCATCCGATCACGGCACTTCGTAATGTTTTGATGAATAAATTATACTATTTGAAAACTACACTGCAACCTAAGAAGTTATGCATTTCTTATATATGCAGTTCAACACAATCTTGTATGTAAAAAAAACACTATCATACAATTTTTAATAATTGTAAAAATGTTCAAAAAATACTGTAAATAGTAAATACTGTTCTGAACTACTTCTAAAAAATTGATTTAAATACTGGCGATGAAACCATAAAACTAGGCTACATTTCATACCCACATTAAGGTATAGAAATTTTAATAGTTCCAATAGATAATAGAATTGATTTGCAATATATGATAACTTCATTTTATGAATTATAGGAAAGCTAACATATAATGTTCACTTCATTTGATAAATTATTTTGTAATAAGATTAACGTATAATGGAATATGCTACACATACAACTAAATTTAACATTATGTGATAGAATGAGTAAACCTTTATTTCAAATACTTTAAAGATGATATATTCTTATAATTATAAGAAAGAATGCCTTACTCATTTTTGAAAGGAGCAATATATCATCATCTTAGTGCATAAGGTGCTGTTTTGAAGTATTTTAAAAAAATAATAGGATTTAAAACTCAAAAGTCTAAATGTTTGAATCAAATATTTTATTGAGAAATATTTGTTTGCTCCTACTAATATGGAAAAATCGAATTGGGGAATCTGGGATTTGGTGTGAGATTTAGCAAGTTCACGACACGATAGAGAGAATGGTTTTGAAAGGAGAGATATAAAAAGATGTAGGAATAAATAGGAAGATAAGTTTTTATTGGAGGGAAGATTGAGTTGAGAAGCTGTTTTGTATTCGGCAAATGGAGCTCAGTGAAGACCTCCCCTCCTGGGAGAGCTGCTTCGCGGCCGTCACGCCACCACTGGTCTGATAACTAGGCGTCAACACCGCCTCACCAAGCTACCCGCCTGTAGCTCATGGCCATATCGGCTTATGACGCCTATGTCTTTCTTCAACCTCTACTTATTATTATTTATAAACATTTATTTTTTTAAATAACTTATGGTTTATTTGTTTCTGATTCTCTTTAGGTACTAAATCATAAGACATGAAATGGCACGAAAAATATTTTTACAGGAAAAAACTATTTGAACATCTAGTTTGGATTTTAGAATATTTCAATATTTATTTATATTTACAACTTAAAGTTAGAAAAAAACTTTTCACAAAATAACAATTCTTATCCACACCCCAGAAAATACTACTCATATACTCACACTTTCATTACTTCGATTTTGAAATGTTAACGCATTTATATGTTTAAAGGTCCCCAAAGTCCTTTTATGATATTTTCTCGATAGCGTCTCTGTGTGCATCCAAAAGATTGTGAAGGTGCTACAGTCCATTATCTTTGGTGGATCAATTAAATATTTTACAGAAAAATTGGCCTCATACTACAGATGTACCCCATTGTTTGGAAAGTAAATCGCTTTTTTTTTGCTAAAACATTATTTTTTTTGTAACATTTTTTTCTTAAAAGTACTAACTCTAGAGTCTTGAAATTTTGGCATTATCATAAAAGAGACAAAAGCAATAACTGGAAAATCCTCAAATTTTTAAAACAACTGGAAATATATTTGTTTTCAATAAAGTTAAAAAAAAGCTGACTTATGAACCATTCTGAAGGTTTGTGAGGAAGATACAAGGCATACCGTTTGACAAATCAAAATAACATTACACCTAGAAATAGACGATTATATGGGGAATGAGTTGAGGTAGTATTTTTGAAAATGCATTAACATTAAGTGTGTTACAGTACATTGTATGTTTATAGAAAATAGTTTTTGAATGCTAAACAGATCATTGAACAACAATACAATTTTGCCAAAAAAATTAGCAACTTATAAAAGAAAAGTAATTTGAAATACCGCAAAGGGTAATGAAGCTATCAAAACTAGATATTTATCCTGGACGAATGGATCACCTGCTATATTTTCGGATTTGTTTATATTCATTTGACTTAGTTAAATTTATTTGCCATTTATTATTTGTTTTAATTATATTAACAAATTTTAAGTGGCTCCACTCAAATAAAACTGATGTTTAGAGGTTTAACGAAAAATTGAAATATTTTTAATAAGCTAATATGAGATGTAAGAAGAATAAAATACGTAAATATAGAAAATCAACCCTAATTAAACATGCATTTTTTTTTATGTTTTCCATGTTATAATGGATTTGACTAACAAAATGCTCCAATCAAACTTTATGTTGCATCCTTGAACTAAACCAAATATTGGATGCAGATATTCTTGTATTTATTAATCATAATATCTTTGAGTAATTTTGAAGTGTGAGGAATGGCACAAATATCCATTTTTTTTACACTTCTAGTCTAATAGTTTCTATTGATTCTTTTTAAAATGTTGAAGCTTTTAGCTAAAAATGTGTTAAATTAACATATACTGAAAAACTGGCTTTGAATTTCATTTGACTATACAAAACTGGTTAATTACTAAGACATTTTTTTACAATATATATTTGCAACAACTTTATAACCGAGTACAACATGCAAGAAAATCTAACGCTTGCTGAGATACAATTGGTTATATACGATTTTTGACAAAGGGAAAGAAATTTAATATTATAATAAAAACTAATATGTATAAAAGTTCTGAGTATAATAATTATATAAAAGAACTAAATGTAGAACACAAATTAAATCTGAAAACTTTTTGAAAAATAATGAATACAGTTATCTTACACATAAACTAGAGACAGTAAATTGTTGAAAACATTTTAAAACACTCATATATAAAGAATTAAAAAAAATTGTTTATTTTTTTGTCAAAGCAATGTTAAACTGATTTATTTGCTCTTTTTATAAGCTTGGTATCTTTAATTGTTTTTACAACATTATAAACTGTTCCTAAGATACAAAATTGATATAAATCTATATCTATTCATAATGATTTCTTTTCTTGAACCAATATTCATATGATATATGATTTTGAGGTCCTATGATTGAAACTACTTCTCTCGCCGACGTTTCGACAAATATTTATGTCATTTTCAGGTTACAAAATGTTCTTTTACAATTAGCACTATTACTACTACAACTTTGGTTATTGTTTATATTTTAAGTTTTTAAATAACAGATAATAGAGGTTAGTAATTGATCAATCTAGTATTAAAACTATGAATTTCTACATTGATATACGGTTTATTATTATTATTATTTTACATTATTTCAGAAGCAAAGAGATAAATATTGCTTACCTCAGAAATCTGTTTCTTTTTCAACATTCTTTCTCTTACTGCATTACATGGTTTATAAATTCGAGCTACTTCCTATGTTTGTTAGAGGTTCCATTACTGTTATAATCACTTTTGAATTTTGAGCCCCAGTGTTTACATTTTTATTGGGTTTGTGTATGCATATCTTCTGTGTAAACACTTGCGCACAAAAATCAAAAGAGAACATAACAGTAATGAAACCTGCAACAAACATAGTAAGTAGCCCGGATGTGTAAACAATGTAATACAGTAAGGGAAGGAATTTTAAAAAAGAAACAGATTTCCCAGGTAAGCAAATATTGATCTCTATACTTCTGAAATAATATAAAAAAATAAAAAAAAAACATAGGTATATGCAGTGTGAGAATCCATAGTTTTAATAACAAATTTATCAATCACTACCGCTCTTTTACCTTTCATTTACAAATTTAAATTGTAAACAATAACCAAACTTAGTAGTAATAGTGCTTAGTGTACAAAAAAACATGTTGTAGCCCTGAAGATGACATAAATATATGGCAAACTGATGGCGATAAACTGCTGTGGTGAATTCCTGACGATGAAATACTGACAATGATTTGATGGCGATTAATGGCATTCCTGTGAACTGATGGTGGTAAATTGCTGATGATTAATTCCCCGCCGTTTGTGGTTTTAAAATGCTGGGATTTTCAGCCTCTTTAGTCAACTTCATGTAATTTGCTAATATTGTCTTTTTTATAAGTTTTTTGTACCGAAAGTTAATATAATGTTCTAGATTATCATAGACTTTATTGAATAAGTTATTTTAAAAAAGGCTTAATTTCAGACTAGGCACACATAGTTTTCTTTATTTCATATATGTATACCCCTTCCCACTATCTACTAACTATATTAATAGGGATATTTGACACACCTGCCAAGGTTCCGAGTTTAGGTATGCCGTATTATCCCTGTGTTTTATTTCCTATGCATTACTAAATGAGGGGCCTCCTATTTATGAAAATTTTCATAGTCAACTATTGGTAATAACATTTCATAAAATATATATATAAATAGAAAAAGGAAAAAATAAGACAGAACTCACGCTAATAGCAATTTTTTCAGTCATTTTAGCTGGAAAGTACTCCATGTGTACACAGTACTAATAACAAGAATTAGCATTGTTAATTAAATCATAAGAGCACAAAGAGCCTGACTTTCCAATATATGTTAAATCTATACAAATTATAATCAATAACAGATGTAAAAATTTATATAAATAAATTTTCAAATTAAATATAATTAAAATTATTATAAATTAAACAAATGGCGTTGGAATATCTGAAAACACTGAGTTAATTAGAAATGTTACTCTCTACAAGTTTCTTAAAAACATTTTTCCAGTGAAACTTTTCGATCATTAAAAATGTTTATTAATACAATTAATTTTTAATGCATATGATATATATTTATTTATAAATGTTAATTATTTATTAGTTTAACTGTAAATTTTATTTTTAAAATTTTATTAATTTATGATCTGATAATTTCTCCTACTGCTAGTCTAAATGCTATTGTGTCCTAGTGCGTCTTATTTTTTCTTTTTATCGTTCAAATGGTTTTTTGGTTTAGCTGATTCCAGATTGTGTAGAATTGGGTGTTTAACTTTATACACTAGATGAAAGTAAGTTATATCCACTAAATCATATATGTAGCAAAAGCTTTTAATATTTTTATTCTGAAAAGTTTAAAATTTAGATATATTTTAAAATATGTGTTTAGAGAAAGGAAAATAAATAATAATAGTTGAGTTTTGCACTTTTAATTAATAAGGACCAAGGTAGCCAAGGCTTGCTCGGCTCTGGATTGGTAGATCCGAAGTTTATTCTGACTCTCATTTTCGATTTATTAAGAATTAATTAATAATTAATCCGTTATCTAAGGCAGGTATAGTATCTTCCAGATACTTACACACAATTAATAGAAAAAATTAAATTTTACTATAAATTAACTCTTTTTACTTGAAAAATGAATTAGCCAACATAAACCAACTTGATTTAAGGTCATGAGATTGGATGATTCATAAATGTTTAATTAGAATAGTAGATTAATTTTGATGTTTGTTACAAATATATTATTTTTTAAACTGACAGAAAACTTTATAATTTGTTGAAATGCATATGAACTTGATAATAAAAAATATTATCAACTAAATGTAATTTTACTATTGTGGCTCCGACAGAAATTTCAGTTTTTGTCCTCGTGACATGTTTCTCAACACCTGGTTAAAAAATCACCATTTTGTTTTCTGATTTTGTAGTAATTATGCAAAAATTGTAGCGTTCATATCATAATATTTTAGAATACTAGATAAGTATATTGTTTTTTAGATGAACAGATACTTCAAATATTTAACTATCGTCTTACGCAAATTAATTAAATAAACTATAAGTTTATACCGCAGGCAATATCTCA
The DNA here is from genome assembly GCA_026182355.1 of Hermatobates lingyangjiaoensis. Lineage (NCBI taxonomy): Eukaryota > Metazoa > Arthropoda > Insecta > Hemiptera > Hermatobatidae > Hermatobates > Hermatobates lingyangjiaoensis. The sequence continues at coordinate 320,139 of JAPFBL010000245.1, forward strand.
GATATTTCCTTGCTTAAGGTAGATGATGTGGATTTGAATATAGCAGGGAAAGATATGAAACAAAAAGGGAGGACTTTTTCCATGATAACGGAGTTGTAGGGAAGCTTTTTTTTTTCAAAAATGGGCTGGGAGGCAGGTAGAGACGTTTGGGGTACGGTAAATAAGGGCTAAAAGGGAATCCTCGTCAGCAGCAGCATAATAAACTGATTAATACAGGAGGAGAAGACGGATAGGCCGGCGGGGTGACATCGCAGAAGGAGGGGATAATCGCCAGACGAATGGGTCTCCCCCAGGGAGGCGGCCGCAGAGATTAATGGCTAAATACCCAAGCCCTGCTTTTACCTATAAGTCACCCTGACAGTCGAACTACCCCAGTCCTCGTCTCTTCATTAGTGACACTTACACTCTCGCCTCCACCCAAACCCTCTCAAATCGAGCACATCCTCTCTTTTCGATCGGATATTTCTTTTCTAGTAATTTGTGCTTCCAATATCTCATTCTACCCTTACTGTTCCTCGCATTCTGACCTACATTCTGAAATACCTTCTGTAAGACGTTCATCCATTTGTTCTATACCATCTATGAAGTATTGATTTACAAAGAAACGTACCACCGTCATGATTTCAAAACTTAATTTACTAGCATATTAATAAAGAAAGCATAAAAAGTCATACCATATATGTTTTTATATTTTGGTTACTTCTCCAGATGATAGAGGTAAGGTAAGGAGGAGGAGGTGGGTAAGGATAAACGTACCGTGAGCGTTGATTGATTACTCTTACATACTCAATGAGCTTTGTTGTACTAAAGCTTTATTGTATTCAACATATTAAATTACAGATAAATTATCAATTATCACAAAAAAATAACTTATTATCAATAGTATATTATACTAATTTAGTACTTTGAGACCTTAAAAATTAATAATACTACTTCATGAGTATTTCGGTTTTTATTCGCATATAATAATGATTCAGTCAAACCAACTGATGCCTATTTTAGAATACAATAATTAGAGTTGAGGGAGAATAACAGTAAGAGCAGATATACGTACGTCTAATTAATATATTGAATTAATTAACGAAGCAGTTATATTTTAAACATTAAAAACAACGGATATTGTTCAAAACTTATACCATTGATATTACAATAATGTCAAAGCGAATAAAGTAATATTGCTATATGTTCTAACGGACAAAAGGAAGGTACCATCCATTTTAGGTATTAAAATGCGTTCCCTATTCAGGTATTACACGCATAACAGGCATAATGTTCCCTATTCAGGTATTATACGCATAACACGCATAACGTTCCCTATTCAGGTATTACACGCATAATGTTCCCTATTCAGGTATTATACGCATAACACGCATAACGTTCCCTATTCAGGTATTACACGCATAACACGCATAATGTTCCCTATTCAGATATAACACGCATAACGTTCCCTATTCAGGTATTACACGCATAACACGCATAATGTTCCCTATTCAGATATTACACGCATAACACAGAGAACAAAATCATAGTCTCATTTTAAAAATAGTTAATCATTTATTATATCTTTAATAATTTAATAAATTTTTAATTTAACAAAGCGTGGTGAAAGAGAAGAGTCAGGGAAGTTACTATTTCACGTTAGGACTGAGTTCTTTGAAGAGACTTTTTGACACGAACTTTCATATTAACCCTTATATATAATACCAAAGCAATGAACTGGTCAAGCCAACTTATTTATTTCGTGTTAAGATAGAATTATGCATTCATAAAGACGATACCACACAAACTGATTGTTAGTTAATGATTTTATTTTATTTTTCAGGATATCCAACAATTTTAAAAGTATACTGTTGCTTACTGCGTTATGATTAATTTGGCTCCCTCCCTTCTTGCTCAAAATATGCTAAATAATGTGCTTCAATAAATTTAGATCGATGTTTAGGGATATTATTTGCAAATTTAGTTAATATGTGTAATATTAATAAGTAACGTTTCGTTCATGCCTTCACACAACCTGTATACAACTAGGATAGGACTTGAGAAAGAACTCAAAGGTCCAGTGCTGTCACTCATATTCTGAAGCACTTCGTTCACTTTCTCATCCAACCAGACAAGCAAAGAACGAAAATATTTACATCTTCTAATGGAAACAAATACTTATTCTATAAACTGAATACTTGTATTATAAGTATGAACGATTTTTCACAAATAAATTATAAAACAGAAAGAACGAAAACACTTACTAGGATCAATATTTTGAAACGAAGTTCGTCATCAGGATGGAACTAAAAACCTTATATATATATATATATTTCGAATAAAATGAAAGGTCCGTGTGAACAATAAACACTTTAACACAGAGAAAGGAACACAGAAAGACACTACAGAACTCACTTCTGTAGTGAGTTTTGTAGTGTCTTTCTGTGTTCTTTTCTCTGTGTTAAAGTATATATATATAGTTCAATATAGACAAAGAAACATAGAGAAATCAAAATAACACACTTACAGTCTTTAATTTTCGGTTTGAACCGTCTTCAGGAGAGATAAGAGAGGAAAACCAAGCGCACTGGTTCAAAGACGTTGGAGACCCAACCTCTCCAACCGTCTCTGAACCACTGCGCTTGGTTTCCCTCTCTAATCTCTTCTGAAGACGGTTCAAACCAAAAATTAAAGACTGTAAGTGTGTTCTTTTGATTTCTCTATGTTTCTTTGTCTATATTGAACTATATTTGTCCGTTTTGGATCGTATTTCCAACGAAAAAGTATATATATATAACTAAAATCATAAAACACAAGAAAACCAATACATTCACTAAAATCAATCAGTTTATCCTCAGGAGAAGATCAGAAGAGGTGTGGTCAGATTGGAAGTAAGTTAAAGTAGATTAATTTAAAGTAAGGAATAGGTGAAAAAATACGATTTAAAAAATGTAAATGTAAAAAACATTTAAAAAGTAATAGAAATATTAATGAAGATAATTATAACACTTCTTGTATAAACAGACTTAGGATTGGTTCCCAAGTAAGTTAAACTTTTAAATATGCCTTTAGAGGTAAACACCTGTCATTGAAGTAACTTGTTTGCAATTGGACTGATTCTGCGCTAGCAATTTGTATCCTTGTTGTAATTTATTTAAATGCTGAGCAAGGTTGAAGAGAGGCCCGTATAAAACGTACAATATTCTATAAATCCAGTTGGAAGACACAGTTACTAAAAATTAATGAACTATTACAGGGGATATAATAGGTGATAATATCATTGGTGTAGGAAGGTTGATGATTATAAACTGCCAAGTGAGCAAAGACGTTGCCTGCATCTGTTCAAACATCCACAACTCCCTTTGAATCCAAGAGTCTTGATGATACAAGTTTCCCAAATTTTTAGGTTTCATGAATAAAAGATGAGAAAGTTTATTGATAAGAAATTTAGACTTTGGAATTCTGGGAAACAGTTAGCACTAAGGAAATAAGAAGTGTTATGCTTAGCTTTAGATTAGAGGTTGATAATAAGTGGATGCAGTATTCAACTCTAACGAACCCAGGAAAATAATATATTTGGGTCTTCTAATTAAAAAAACTTCAAGAGGATTTTCATATCATTGATATTATTCATTGTAATAATTTCAATGAAAGCGTTTTAGGCATTTACCTTCTTTTGTCTTGAGATGGGTATAATTTTAGTTTTTCCAGGATTTCTATTCATTTCTTTCTTAATCAGTAATCTTTTCTACAGTTTGGAGAAAACTTAGAAGTATTACTATCTAGATAGGCGCTTTTTATAACAACAGTTTTACCTACCTATCCTTGTGTATGATAAATTTGATCATTCATATTATCTAGTTTGTAATCTATATTATCCTGGCGACGGGATGCCTTCTTGAGGAAAAGGTTATAGTAGGTACAATTCCATCTAAGGTATATCCAACAAGCATAATTATTCTTGAATTAAATTGTAATTCATTGTATAGTTCATGAAATAATACATCTATGTATTAGTACTCATTTAATTGGTTCGAGGAAGCATAGAAGAAGAAAGTTGTCTTCAATATAAATAAGCAGTCTAGAGTAACAAGTATTTCCAAAAGAAATACTTTTGGAACAGATTCTGCGATTTTCTCTTCTGATATTGATGTTCTCTATCATGGATATGTTTCTTTACAAAAAACATGTCATATCACTTTAGCTAGAATTTAATAGTAACCATTTAGTTGGAATTTTGCTCCACCAATATTTATGCTCATGTAGTATGACAATGACTTACAAACAATATCAAGTTCATCAAATTACTAAAAGAAATAGGCTAATATTAGTATTAGGTTTGTAACTAAGAATGAAATAGTACATTTTCCATACTTCAATATTACCTATAGACAATCAGGTTTTTCAACGCACCAAAAACGCACCGTATATCTGGAATTAAGTTTTTTTTGAAGGTGAAATATGTAATTTGATGAAAACAAGTTGTAAGACAACCGTCCATCACAACCTTTGAAATATCCCATAAAAGCAATATGGCTCGTATATTTCCCATAAGCTTTCTGAATCCATCGCAGATCAAAGTTTTTTTATCCTCCAGGAAAAAATATTTCTCTGGCTGTTCTACAAATTCAGTTCTTGTATGACTCAGATTCATGATAACGCCAAAATGTTAAAACTGTAGAGTTAGTAGTTTAAGAGGTAAAAAATGTGACTAAAATTACTTTCCTCAAAAATAATAGGACACGTTTACAGTATAGGGTCATTTTTGCGTAAAATATTAATTTGATCCATGGATCGGTATTTACAATCAAATATATGGATCAAATATACAATCTATTTGATACTCATCCATACACAGATATCAACGAAAAAACTTCAAAAAGAACTTTTGAACCTTCGAAACATCTAAGATCTTTTTTTTCATGATTTCTATTTTATTTAGTAAAATTAAAAAAAGTAAAGAACGCTTTAGGTTAAAACTAGGCGTAAAATAGGCTTTATGTAACCAAACTTGGGTTCTTTTGGAAGATCTCATAGTTAAATTAGTAAAATTTATGGCTATTTCTGAGGGAATGTATTTCTTAAAGCAGTCAGTGAAGGCAAGATCATATAGTTGTTGGATAGATACTAAAAGATAAGTAAAAGAAATGATCGAACAGAAGATCTATGGTTATTCAAACAAATACTAAGCTTTGGCTTAGAAGAGAATAATATAAAACGGATAATATTGATTGCATTCAAGAAAGTAAAGGTTGATTTTGGGATGCAGGAACTATTGGAAAAGCAAAAATAATAATTTTGATAATCACCTTTATAGAAATTATAAAAAGATGAATATATGAAAAAAAAAATTATAGTACATATATAACTACTATATTAAAACGAATAGTTATATATGTAGCTTATAGCTTACTATTATTGTGATTATTAACTCAGATGAGGTTGTGTGGTTTACAGTAAAATACCTCTACATACATAATGCTTTATTTACCATACATCCAAATTACGAGTAGAGTAATGGTTCCTTCTTTCTTTATATACAACAGGATTTTTTGATTAAAAGACAGATTTGAAACCCTACAAACAGCGACAAATTATATACAGAAAGGAATGTACATAATAAATAATAGTTGTACATATTTACATAATGAACTCAATTCTAATGACTAGATATACATAACTTAAATTGTACTCAAACAATCTTATCGTGCTTTTAACAATAATTTAGCCTTTGTTATTTATTTACAGTTGGAATGCTATAAACACAACCACATTAACTAAAATTAATGGCACAGCCATGATTATAATTTAGTTCTGGAAACGTAACAACTATCATTAGTCTCAGATGTAAAACAGATTGAGTAAAAGCATTGAATTCATGCATTTTTTCATTACCACAGAGGTTAGTATTATTAATATTAAAATTATAGTAATCCGTCTTACCTCGTACCCTGCTGCTGAAGTTCTTAGACCGGTTTCGGGCGTCACCCATCTTCAACAAGAACTGATCAACAAGAGTTGATCAGTTCTTGTTGAAGATGGGTGACGCCCGAAACCGGTCTAAGAACTTCAGCAGCAGGGTACGAGGTAAGACGGATTACTATAATTTTAATATTAATAAAACCATTGAGTAATATGTGGAGTTACTGATAATTTGAAATGGAAATTCAGCTTTTTATTTTAAATTAAAATATATTGATCTGTTTTTTTTTTTGACAAAACCTGAAAATGTGCACCTCAATATGGCATTAGTTATTCAGCAATCATATTTACAAAAAAAATAGATTGATATGTATTCAGAAACCCATTTGTGAAAGTAAGTACAAAAGTGACTCAGCAAACTGCGAAAGGTCAGAGAATGATACACCATCCATAGGAGATTAAAGTTAATTTAAATTCAGTTTCTTTTTGAGCACTGAGTACTTTCATTGTTAACTGGAATACATATATTTGGAATTGGTTCGCTTAAACTTACAATAATAGCTCATCAGAAACAACTAGTTGTGATGACATTCAAATAATCTTAACAATCATCAGAAAAAAAAAGGAAAAAACATTGGAATGAACCTTCTACTAGTAGTTCATCATTTGTTCCACAAAAACAATTTTTAACCAACGAACTTTATGAAATTATCGATTGTATTCCATTTCAACAACAAAAAAAACCCAATCAGATCAGTTTTTCACCAAATAGCTTTCTTTAATACGGACCTACAACTTGGCCAATTGCTCAACATGGAAAGTAACGTACAATGAATATGTTGTGTGGATGATCTACTTGAAAAATTAATAATTAGTTCTTTTAATTATTTGTGTACGTACATGTTTCGTTCAAGTCATTGATATTGTTGAAAAGTCACAATATAATTTCAAAACAGAAAAAAATTTCAGTTGAATTTGATGTAAACGAGTATTGTAAAAACCGAGAGAATTAATTTTCTTTAATGTTCGATATCTTATGTGAAAATTCAGTTTAAACATAATTTGTTCAATTACTTACATTTAAGGAGAATTAATTTTCAATTTGTCATTCATATTGAGGTGCTTCTAATAATATTATGGGATAATTATTTTGTAATAAATGGAGAGTTAATGATTGCTATATTTCATGTATCAAATTGACAACAATAATTCGTTTCAACGAAGGAGAACATTAATCATGTAGAAATAGTATTAAAAGTAAATTGCTTTCTTTTAATTATTCATATAATATATAGTATAGTAAATACTTATAACTATAACTTAAACAAAAACTTGACTCTTCACAAAAAAGTAAGATCTAAATTATAGCGTGTCATTCACAATGCAGATTTTAAAACGATATTAATCACCTTCATTTCTGGTATTTTCTTTTAACTTTCTTTATTAATATCATTTTTCAAACCTATTGAATTGTTATTAGCTCTAATTGCATTTTCAACTTTCTATTAAAAATTTCAATTCGTATAATGCAGTAAAGAAAAATTACAATTGTAATTGTTACAAAATAACAATTGTTAAATTGGAAATATGACAGGTAACATTATTTAAAATAATTGTACAATTTGTTATTAATTGGTGAATCAACTTATGGAAAAAACATCATTGTAAAGTTTTGCTCTAGAAATATAATGTTTCTAGTTTAAAAGTGTTAAATGAAGTCTCGGTAACTTTAATATTCAGAATGATGGTTCTACCATAAAAGATGTATTTTCATACATTTGAGTTAATCTGTGATTATATTAATGCTTGAATCATAACTCTAGGAACCGGCTAGATTGGAAAAGTCTTTATCCAACTTTTCGAAACCTCGACTTTAAGGTCACTAGGCATTTTGATTATTAATCAACAGATCAAGGCATAACTTAATAACAGTGTATGGTGACTATTTAAAAGTCCTTGATTTTTTGTTTCTAAGAATGAGCTATATTAATTAAACGTACTTGTAATTTAACAATATATTTGGTAATTTATTTAAATTTATAAATATTTTTATAAATAAAAAAAATTGTATTTTAAGAAAAAAAGTGTGGTAAAAAAAGGATTGGTAAAGTTGGTATAAGGATAATTTTAAATGCATGCATATCTCAGTAGGAATTAAACTGGGGACACTTAAACATTACAGCAATCTACACTAAGACTACGCCAATTCTTTACTCACTTATGCTAAAAGATCAGATTAAATATAATATGGTAAACTTTCAAGTTAACCTACTTTTAGCTCTGTATCATTCTATTTCTAATGAAGTTACATCAGCCAAGGATTTAATGAAGGAATCGTTGAATGGATTTGAAATCCACTTCCATAGTACCACGCGGTTTTCAAAAGTTGAGCCTACAACTAATCACAATGAATAAATAAGTGGTATGGTAGATTGAAGTTTTGCTTTGTATTCATTATTTTCTAGGCAAAGTAAATATAGATCCACTAAGGGTCAAACTTACGTTATTTTTGACTTTGGTCTATTACAAAAATACCAATAAGAAGGCTTCAGGTCCGTAATATAATCAAATTTAATCTCAGAATCGTCATTACTCAACTAACTAATTATAACCAATTTGAAAAGTCAAACGAACCTATAACTGGAATTCTTGTAATAAAATAGTGTATTGGTGACTTGTCAAGTATGCTTTGGATAGATGATGCCATGATAACACCTAGGTCTTAACATAAATTGTTAACATTAACATAAATTATGTTATTTAACCGCAATGCAGCCTTGTATTGCATTGCATTATAAGTAAGGTTTGTACTTCGATTTACTCCTTATAAAACTTCACATTACTTTGACGTTTGAACTACATTATTACAAGTAGAGTTTAGATTAATTTTTTCTAAAGATTATGAGGTCAAAATAAAAATAGTCTTTTTTTATATAAAATTATAAATATTTTTTTATGAGATGGGAAACCATAATTTTTTTTAATAAGATATCTGTTTCAATTAAAATCGTTGATTTTTTTAAATTATATTTAAACCTTTACCAAAAAATGTTTTTATCATTGAAGTATATATCAGGTTGGATCATGCATTAGAGATTGTACTGAGATGCCAAGAATATTATAAATAAAATGAGTATAGAAGTCGTGAATTACATTTATGTGTGGATGTCATTCTCATAGAACTGTGTACAACATTTAAAACAACGAATACAGAAGAAGATAAGAGATGATACAGAGCTGACACATAACAATTATTTGGCTAGAGCAGTTAAGAGGTAACCAGAGTTTGGGATACTAAGGAGAGGCGGGAGGCAGATCACTTGACGTCGTATAAGATGGAGGGGGGATCGGCAAAGCCGTGACCGTTGTTCATTTCTGTTTGATTGCTTGATCTCCTGGGCGCTGCAGTGTCTCGAGATAGCTCGCCTACTGGTGTCTGAAACAGAACAGTCATTAATAAGTAGTTATCTTTATTACATGTCTTTACACTTTGCAGTCAAACCTCTTCCTTCAATGAAAATAATTATTAAGATTCCGTCACTTTTTAAAAATATATCGTGAATTTAAAATATTGTGTAGAATAGTTCATTTTTTCTATCACAGTAGAAATAAATTTCATTCGTTAATCAAAATTTCATGGTAAATCTCAAATAATCAAATTCAGAGCAAGTATTGATTAGATATTGTCTCGCAGATAATCTCACAGATTATCGTACAAAAAATAACAAAAATTATGCTAATAATCTTAATAGATTTAACTAAATCGTCAAAACCTTCGGTTTTTATACCAATTACAAACAGTGATGACATGAGGGTAAAGTTAGTACGTATTATGTGAATCACAACAACTTTCCTCTTAGTATATGCAAGCTTGGTGGCGTAAAAACCAAGGTACATATATGTGGACACCAAGGTTGTCTCACCTGTCAAATCATTAAACCTCAATCCCTTTTCTCCTGTAATTCCACAATATTTATTCACCTGTTCCTGACAGTTGCTCCCGTACTTTCAAAATTGTTTTTACCATTTGGAGTTTACAAAGTGTAATTTTTTATACATAGATCTGGTATCCACCATGCTTATTATTTTTAAAAATGACCGTAGAACTTCCGTCAAAAACCATCCAAACTACCCAACGCGATTCACGCTAACAATCATGAGCTTTGTTATAATAGTTTATATAGGTTAATTGGTTTTGACAAAACAAAGAAAAAAGTTTTTAAAGTTATTTTTACTTTATCGATTTTCTGTTGGTTGATATATAGTCTTTAACTTCTTAACCATTTTAATAAAATACTTAAGTAATTATGATTTTCAGTAATGAAGTAATGAAACCTTTCAGAATTTTATTTTAGGAAAGGATTATCTTGTCACCAGTAAGGGTGGCTAATTCAGTGTGAAGAATATAAAACATTGGTCAATATATGTTTCCACTCTACGACTACATCTATGCCAATCTACGACTCCAGGATTGGTTTTTAGAATAAAAGTCCTCTCCACAAATATATGTAGGTGCTAGAGATTGAAATTGTTTAGAAATGTCATACTTGGATATAGTTTTGTTAGTACACTGAAGATATCTTGCAAATTTTATAAAGTGAATTGAAGAGATATTGTGCAGAGTTGGATGTCAGCGAATCGGTTAAAGTTTACTTTTAATGTTTGAATGCAATAAATCATTAACTGTTGCATTAATATCATTAACAGCTTGAAATAAAAATAATAATCTCAAGATTATATTATGTTAAAATGCAGTCATTCAGGTAGAATTTCATTCTCATATTCGCCTTACATTGTGTTGCTTCATCTCATTTTGATCAATTACGTAGTGAAGGAATAAGCATTGCATGCAACTAACTGTTTAAAAATACCGTGAAATTGTGAGAAAGATCTTTAAAAGATGTGACAAGATTAAGTAGGCGACGATATTGGGGAAGACGTAGGGTAGTGGTCGATGGAGGAGGAGGGAGTTAAATGAGACGGAATGGACCGCGGCCAGGCTATTTGTAAGGATGTGCCTGTGGTAGAGCCGACCAGGTAATCCCCTCTCCTACTCCTAACAAATGACACGCGATAATTGGGAAAGGAAGAGGAAACTTTGCTAAAACTCACGATTTGTCAGAATCAGTTGAGTTACGTGTCTGTAGAAGCTGCATCTGGCTGATTCCCACGGACAAATGACACAAGGGGTAGGTGAGCCAAAGCGCTTCTTTCCTCCCTCTCCGTCTCTAATGACTGCTCCGCCCTAATTCCCCTTTAATAACGCACGATTCGCCAACTTGGCGGGATTATTTTCAGTTTTGTCACCCTCCCGTTCGTCGCATGCATAACAAACTCCCTAAGATTTATCAAGCCTCTCAAAAACAAATCTACCCTCTTAAATCACCCTCCACTTCCTCTCACTCTCCCGTCAAACTTTCTTTGCAACAACTTATTTGCATATGCACTGGTTAATATTACAATCGCTTTAACTCATCAAAATCAAAAAGTTCATTCAACAGTTTCAATTTAAGGAAACATTTGGAGATGACTACTCCAATGGAAGTTGTATTTTTTTTCTAAAACTCTGCTTATAATAATCTCGCATTATTGCAGTAGATATTAAAACATGTTCCTTCATTATTTGAAATTTGGTCATATTTAATTGCTACAATTCAATGTAAAAGATAACTTCATCATAACTTTTATGGCATACGTGTTTTATATTATAAGGAAATCTCTTATACTTTTACTGCATATATTATTTGTTTGATGATTTACTGAAGTCATTAATAAAAGTTTATAAATTCTTTGTTTCTTGATGAAAATTACACTCTAGGTAAAAAAGGTGGTGATAATTTGAAAGCAATACTATAAACTTGTTCATTAAATAGTTTTCTTTGAGCATCGATTTTGAGTAAGACTAATGTTAAGGGTAAGTTGATAACGCAGGTTATTCTATGTTTGAATGGTTAAGATTTAATTATCCGTTCCGTGGCTACTTTGAAGTGGTGCGGAGGAGTGGTGCAGTAGGGTTGCTGAGGTCGAGACTGCTTGTAAAGGAGTGGGATTAGGAGTTGGCAGGACAGACAGACCCAATCAGCGAGATAAGCGCAAGGCAGAGATCCAGACTAGAGGCTTAGCGTTGTATATTGACTTGTCCCTATCGCCCACTGTTTACATTTTCATAGGTTAAACGGAAACGGTAGACAAATTGCTCGGTGACAATTACGTTGGTGCACCCGAGTAACGACTAATTTATGCAAATCCAATGGTAATCAAGGGACCGTCCACAATCGCCCATGAATCAGCCAGATTAGCAATAATCTGGGAGGGTCGGTAATCCCCAAGGCTCCCTATCATAAAGTCATTAGGATCTCTCCTTATAGCAAACACTTACCCAACCACCTCCGTCATCTCGCCACATTAATCTTGTGGAGTATCCTCTGAACATAAATGACCAAAATGCCTAGGGCAAACTATCCCTTACCCTTTATATTTAAACAATTAAGCGTTTTCTCTCCAGCTCTGAAACTCATATTTGACTATAAGGTTCACCATCCTTACAATGTTATGCCTTTGACAAATTCCTAACAACGAATATGGAAAGGCGTATTGATGTTTTGTCCTAATCATTGGTTTATCCGTTATTTATATATAACCAAGTTTATATATGATCATTTAACCAGAGATGACGTATGAAGAGCAAATACCATACTTGTTATTGTCACGTAGTAAGGTGAATTATTCTATTTTAACATAAATAATTGGAGTTATCCTGAATACTGCTTTGATTATTATATTATTTTAGATGTCTCTCCAAATTTATTATCTACAACAAACAAATAATGTTTGAAAAATTAGAGACAGCCACAAAAGGAAACTAAAATTTCAAATAGTAAGTGTTAAGTAAAGTTATACTATTTTTTTTAATCTTATACATAAAGCGTATATACTCGTAAAATTACTTAAAAATATGATAAAATCAATTTTTAAAAAAGTGGTAAAATGGACTAGTCATTTAATAAACAGAAAGATGATCCAAATTGGACACAATACGAGTTCAAAATTCAAGAGGAGTAGCACACTCAGTTAAGAAACACACAAACTCAAATTTTTGGGCAATCCGTCTTCATGAGAAAAAAGAAAGGAAGGCCAAGCACGTTGTGGAGGCAACAGCAAATATATATATATATATATATATATTATATATATATATATATATATAGTGTGTGTGTGCGTGTATGACATAGAGAGAAAAAGGGAGTTTTCTAAAACCAAATACCTAGAAAAACCAAATTTTATACTCAAATATTGCTCTTCGATCTGGGATAAAAAAGTAAGGTCGGCTCTAATATCATACATTTTTGATATTGGCATCTTAGTATCAGTACATAATCTGAAAGAATTCTCGGTCTTGAGGTTTGGTAAATATCTGTTCACACGGTTTTGATTAAAGTGCTCTGTGGATATGATTCTTTAGCTAGCATTCAATATGCATTGTGATCTGTAAGAAACCAGTGTCAAAACTTTTATTAGCCTGAATTTCATACAGAGGGTAAATGAAAGCAATAGGAACATTGTTATGCATATGTGACATTTATTACAAAACAAAGGGCAACACATTTTTAAGTAACTGTGTTTTTAATTCATATGACATTAAAAAGATTAATTTTATTTAAACTACTTAGGTTGAGAGACTGATATACGGAATGATTTCTGCTTTGGAGGATTAAATTTTCAGCGTTAAACTCCAAAATGGTTCCGTGAGTAAAATTTAACCTACTTATTATGGTTCAGGTATTTATTACTTAAACTATTCACAATAAAATTATAGTGACAAAACATGACCCTACGAGGTGAGATGTTGTCATATGTATTAATAATTTAAAGATTTGATCTGCAAATGAGAACACTAGACAGATATTTTACTATATTTCAACGTTTATTATATACATCGTTTATCTACAATGTTTTTAGTAAGCCTCTTATTATATTTGACTTCTATTATTTATTATTCTTTCAAAGTTAAATCAACTATCAGACTTATTGGTATCCTAACGTAGTATACAAATTTTCTGTCATACTATCAGATAGGCATCTCTACGGCATTCCTCGGCAGTTAAAGCTCTCATTGAATGCAAATAGGACCTTTTTTTCATTTTTGAAATTGAGTCTTGCATTGAACTATCTACCATAGATAGATTTTAAAAATTATATTTTGTGAAGTTTTGTTTATTCTTGTAAAACCATAAGCCCTTAAGGACAATTTTTAGTAGTGCCTGTGCCAACTTAATATAACTTGAGATATGAAAGGCATATAGGAAATGGTGCCATCTATCGAGAAGGAAATGGCTCAAGTTAGTGGAATAGAGGTAACGACTGTGTGGCAGAGATAACTTCCTACAATGAATCAGAGGACTGCGGTGTCTGAGAGACCATGGGAAAAGGCAGCTGCTGTGCCAGGCGCCCGATAACCTCTCCGGCCCATCAAAGGGTTGAACTGCCCTGGTAATTAGTTTTGTATGTGAGGCGGTCGTAACATAGGCGCCGGAAAGTCACAGCTGCCACTAAGAGTTCTTTATCACGAACTTGACGAGTAACAACTGAGTAATTGCCCATTAAACAACTAACACTTTACCAATAGCCTTCTGGTTCTGGAGTGCATAGAGTCAATACAAAATTCTACCTCTTATAGTCTACAAATTACTTCAGCACCTCATTATGAATTGATCACTGATTAAGAAGTTTTTTTCTTAAAACTTTGCTTGTATAGAACATTATTGTGTTTAAAAGTAAATTTATTATTATTAATTATAAGTAAAAGTATTAATGTTTCAAATTGAATTAGAATGAATAATTTCGTTACACGCTTCTGACACATATTGGAAAACTTTTTCAGGACAAAGGACGGCATACTGAGAGTTAAATATTGCTACAATCTAGAGCAAACTACCTGTATATGACATTTAGGAGTTGTAATTAAATTATCTTGTAAAAACTCTTTAAGTTAATGTTAGTTTAACAAAAATTTACTGCCTTCATTTAGCTGTAAAGTTAATAATTCAAATATATCAAAATTCCTTATGCATTTACTCTTGAAACATGGGAAGGGGTTCTATACTGTTTAATAATCTCATGTAAAATGGAAATATAATAATGTTTGATTTATATTTCATGACGTATTTAACATTTTTTTCAAAATTAGTTGATCTTAACGCTACTTAATTTTTCTCAAAAAATATTTTTGATTCACAACAGTTTTGACTGATTTATTTTAAGAATGGAGGGATTTGAAGCATATGAAGACAAATGAAAATGAGTTATTTTTTTTCACATTAATACTGCCAACTAAAAATTTATTTAACTTTTATGTTTTGTGAAAAAAAATGTTGAAAAATAATATTACTATTTATATGTGAAAACTCTATTAAACAAGTTGTTTTAATGCACTGTCTGACGATTTGAGAATAAAAAGTTAGCGTTTTAGTTTTTATTGATAATTTCAAGAGCGTTGCATAAGTAATGCGTGAACACTCATTCCTTAAGTTACAGCATTTTTTGATAGGTACATTAGAGCAGCGTTTCTCAAAGTATGGGCCGCAAGATTTTTTTGGTGGGCCGGGAGCTCACGAGCCAATAATAATATAATTATTATTTTAACAATCGTGAAAATAGTTTTAAAATAAATTATTTTCATGTAGCTAATACTAATAATAATTGTTTTTGAAATACCTTAACATTTATGGTAAATTAATATTTAAATATTTAAAAAAAATTATAAGTACTATAATTTTTTGTTATACAATAAAATAGTATTATTTAAGCTCCGATTTCGCTGACTCGGAAATTCGTTTTTCTAACCCCAGTATTTTATTCTACTTAAGCAACACTGATTACCAAACGTCAAATGTCAAACGATTATCAAATGTCAAACATTTATTTACAGTGAAAAGTGTAATTATTAATTTTTAAATATTTTAACTTTTTATACATAAATTAAAGATTTTTTAGGGATAACATCATGGAACTTTGGCTAAAGACTGGAAGCTTAAAACGGAAATATAGTTCTGAAGAAATTGAGGATTGTACGAGCACAATAAGTACTCAGATTTTCGAGAACAGCAAAGAAGAATTTTGCCAAACAAATATTTCAATAAATAGTGACCAAGAATGCAATGGCAGCAAAATAAGAAAACAACCAAAAAAGTAAAAAGAAAGTACAATGCTGAATTTTTGAAATTGGGGTTTTCCTGGGTAGGAGATGAAGGAGATCCCAGTCCGCACTGTGTTTTGTGTCACCAAATTCTATCGAATGAAGTTATGAAATTTTCTAAATTAAAACGTCATTTTGAAACTAAACACATGGATTATATTGAAAAGCCTTTGGAATTTTTCCAGGAGAAATGCAAACAGTTGAAAAACAGTAAGAATTTAATGCATTTCACTGCTACTGGTGGAGAAAATTCCAAAGCAACAGAAGCTTCATACAAAGTTGCTTTATTGGTTGCCAAGGGTGCCAAAAATCATACTGTGGCAGAAAATTTGATAAAACCGGCTACAAAAATCATGGTAAATATTATGCTTGGTGAAAAAGCAGAAAAGGTTATCACGAAAGTTCCCCTGTCTAATGACACAATTAGGCGTCGCATATCAAGCATGGCAGAAAATGTGAAATTTCAACTGCTATCGCGCTTACAAAAGTGTACGTACTTTTCGCTTCAACTTGATGAGTCCACGGATTTAGTTGGCGAAGCTCATCTCCTGGCTTATATCAGGTATGATTATTTAGAACAGGTTAATGATGAATTTTTATTTTGTAAAACTTTACCAAATAGAACTACAGGAGAAGAAATTTTTAAAACGTTAAATGAGTTCCTGATAAATAATAAGATTGATTGGACACGATGTGTCGGACTTTGCACTGATGGTGCTGCTGCAATGACCGGCGAAAGGAATGGTCTTTCAGCACGTGTAAAATTGGTTGCACCTACGAGTATGGTCACAGTAACACACTGTAGTATCCATCGCGAGCAGCTTGCTGTTAAAAATATGCCCAGTAGCCTTAAAACAGTGATGGATGAAGCAGTCAAAATTGTGAACTACATAAAATCCCGACCTTTAAATGCTCGCCTTTTTAAAATATTATGTCCTGATATGGGTAGCGAACACACACAGCTGCTATTTCACACTGAAGTTCGCTGGCTTTCACGCGGGAAAGTTCTTAACCGTTTGTTTGAATTGAGAGATGAGGTAAAAATCTACCTTATTGATATTAATGATAGTCTGGTGTTAAAGCTCTCTAATTGTATGAATAATATGACCTGGCTAATCCAGCTGGCATACTTAGCTGATATTTTTAACATCTTAAATGGCTTTAATCTTGCTTTGCAGGGCAGAGATATTACTATCTTTAATGTTCAAGACAAAGTGAGAGCCTTATGCATAAAAATAGAGATATGGCAAAAACGCTTGGACAACCAAGACTTTGAAACTTTTACTACATTGAATGATTTCTTAATCACTTCCGACGAAAAATTGTCTGATGAAATAATCAAGTGTTTCAAAGAGCACTTACGAGGCCTTGGTAATGAATTAAAAAAATATTTTCCAGAACCAAAAGCTGATTTTGAGTGGATAAGAAATCCTTTCACATGTATAGAAACCATAAAAAATTTCGAAAGAATTATGTCGCCGAAAGAAGTAGATAATCTTATCAAACTTGCTTCAAACAGTTCATTGAAATTCGTGTTTATGCAGAAAAAATTGATGGATTTCTGGTTCCATGTACAGACGGAATATCCTGATCTTACTAAAGCAGCTTTGAAATACTTAATGCCGTTTTCGACAACGTACTCTTGTGAACTCGGTTTTTCTACGCTTGTGAATTTAAAAACAAAGCTCAGAAATCGGTTAGATGTAGAAGCGGATATCAGATTAAAACTAAGCAACATTGAACCAGATATAAAATTACTAGTTAATGAAAATAAGCAGCGCCATTCTTCACATTAGATAAAAATGGAAAATAATTTTCATGCAATTAATTATGAGCTTTATTTTTTTTTATTTATTTTGTTATTTATTAGTATTTTTAATTTTTGTACTTTTTGTTGTTTTGTTTTGTATATTGTGTTTTTGTTTTGTTTTAAGTTCGTTGTTTTGTTTATTAATTTTTGTTGAAATGAAGTTGCTTAAAAAAATTAAGTTCCTTAAAATAAAAAATTTACTAAAATAAATAATGTTTAGTTATGTATTGTTTATTTTTG
Source organism: Hermatobates lingyangjiaoensis (assembly GCA_026182355.1). Classification (NCBI taxonomy): domain Eukaryota; kingdom Metazoa; phylum Arthropoda; class Insecta; order Hemiptera; family Hermatobatidae; genus Hermatobates; species Hermatobates lingyangjiaoensis. The sequence continues at coordinate 338,285 of JAPFBL010000245.1, forward strand.
TTTATATTTACATATACTACATATCTCTTTGCTAATAACTAAGGGCCAATAAATTATGGTGGGCCGTTGAATACATTCTGAAAAGCCAAGTGGGCCTCGCCCGAAAAACTTTGAGAAACACTGCATTAGAGTACAATTTAGGAGTTACAGAGGTGTAGCTAAGACCACCGCATGATATATGTTGTATCTCAAGGCTTACTAAGTCCTGTAGATCGAAGAACTTGGAGAAGGGAAGCAGTGACTTAGATATACAGTTGCATCTTTGCTTTTCTATATCTTTGGTCAAAGTACCGGATTATTAGTCCTTATTAAAGAACCATCTTGACAATAAAAGATAGAGATTTTAGAGTAAATTGGCTCTGTTTTTAATTGGGGAAAAGTGGAGCGGTGTTTGGAGGAAGAAGAGCGGCTGAAGGCGTAAGAAGAGCCCCGGGGGAGTGGAGCATTAACATATCTGAGGATTACGCTACAGCCCCCGGCAGATCGCGACGTGCCTGTCGCCGTCTCCCCTGGGTACTACCCTCTTATCAACCTCCAACTTAAACAGTCTAGACTTAATTATACACTTCCTATTCAAACAGAGGAGATCAACTTATGAATTTCTTCATTTCCATTCTACCTACAGGCAGTTTACTCTTTTGTCATAGTGAATATAATTATAGCGACAGTAGTGAAATTATTAAATGTAAAGAATTAACAAAACACTTAGCACAAAATAAACCAATTATGTATCTTTTCATTTCAATAAATGATTATGTCCAAAATAAATGCTCATAAAAAATATTATCATCTTTTAAATAAAACAAATTCAAATTCTTTTTAAAATCAGTGTGGAATCCCGTAATACATTTATTCAATACAACTACGGCCCAAGATACATGGAGAGATATGTTACATTATATGTTCTTTCAATTTCTATAAGACAGACTAAATGTAAACATGTTTTCTGGTGAAAAATAAAAAATCAGGAATAACGTTACCCCAGAAAAATAACAACTAAAGATCTTAGAAAATATCTAAGATTTAAATACTTGGACCAGAAACCATTCGATAGGCGATTATGACCTGTAAATTTAAGTAAAAAGTATTTTAAATTTTTATATGTTGAAGATTTGTCCAAATAATAAAAAAAATTACGTGCAGTTACTCTTGCTTTTTAAAATAAAGAAAAATAAAGAAAAAAATTGGTCTTAGATCTGAAGTAAAAGATTGAAGAAGAACTACCATATAATGGTTTATCTATGTATATACTTATAAAACTCTTCTGTTCTTGTTTATTAGTTTGCACACGCTTAATATGGAATAACAATTTTTAGGACTATTTTATTAGTATGTTTTGCAACTATAGGGTAGTTTGGAGAATGCAAATTGAATTTGTCAGATTATAAATTGATGAATCTAACCAATAAGTAATTTTCTAAAGTACAGAGTTCATTTGTAAAATGAATTCATATAGGTGGAAATTTCGTTAGTACAGTGGCATATTTCCCCCAGGCATTAACTTTGTATCTAATGAACTTAGATAACAAGTTTATTAGGGCTAAACAAAGCGAGGGATATTTTAATTGGGAGCATTGTCGATAGTGGAATCACTTGCGATGGGCAGCAATTGTTGAGCATGCCTCTAATTGAATTGCAAGTTTATAGCGAAACGTTTTGTTCGATAGGCCGTTTTAATGGACGTGTTTTGGTCGATGCAGAATTAATATTGTACTCCAGCTAGCAGCAGTTACCAGTGCTTGTCAAATCCTACCAACAATCCTCCTCTATTTCCATTGTATAAATTCATTCAATTTCTACAAAAAAAAGTCTCAGAAATAAAAACTGAGATTTGAAATAATCAATCCAATAATCTAAAAACAACACATACAAATAAAACATATAGACATGGTTCAGGATTAAAGGATTCTACAAGGACATACAAATTCTATTGAGTCATAGAAATGATCAACCCTTGAAGCAGTACCTACTTAATGAGAATATGTTGCAGATACAACTTAGATTAATTCTCGCAATCTTTTATAATATGTAACTTCCATTTAACATTATTATTGTTGTGTTCTATTTGTTGCTTAGAAGTTATTTGATTAAGCAAAGGAACTCTGATCTTCTAAAAAGTCGACTCAATATTATGTGTTAGATTTTCTCTGCGTTAATTAATCAATAAAATAGCAAAATTAAGGATTGTATTTATTAATTTCTAAAATGCAGCAGTTTTTTTTTGACGGCATAAACCTCGTCAGTTTTAAGCTTTGACTGAAAAAATGGTAGTTATTTCGAAAAAAGTAGTTAGATAACAAATGAATGATAGTGGAACATATGTCACGACTTAGAAATTTTCTTTGTATGTGGTGTGCGTATGCTCATACAAATTATTTAAGCTAAAGAGACGAACTAACTGAAGAGAAAACCTAAATCGTATCGTGTTGTGTTTCTTTCAACTAATCTGTTAAGGATCTTCAAAAGAGATTACAAATTCTACTTGATGATGTAATAAGGATGATTGTACAGGTTTCAGTAATATGTAATTGTGGTAATCAATACTATTATTTTAAGAGTAATTGCTGCAATGATTCTTTGAACGAAAAGAGTGTGTAATTTGATTTTAAACTTGAACTTAATATTTTAATTACATTTAAATCTGTCCATCTCACAGATTGACATTATCACTTTTTTTTTTATAAATAAATAGTTCTTTTTGGATATTACTGCACCTGCTGATGTTGAGTTCTTGTCAGGTTATCCTTGTTCATGGATTACAAATATTCCAGAAAGAACTATTAAAATTAGTTTGATTTAATGATTTTCTTGAAGTAAGGTTAACATGACTGAACATGTGAATTGTAAATTATATCTTGAACAATACAAAGTATTACAGCTTTAAACAAACTAGCATAAGCAGAGCCATTCAGTACCAGCCTCTGAAATGAATAAATACTTTATATTTACTCCACAGGCAAGAATTTATATTTATATTCATGTGGTAAATTTATTTTGTAAATCAAAGATGTACATTAATTGTTCACCAGTATAACTAATTACTAATTTTAATTCACCATGATTTCAAATAATCAACATAATTTTTATCCTTGGTTTTTAATAAAACTAAGCATTTCCTTAATATTTTCAAAAATTTCCAATAAAAGTACATATAATAATTATTTCAAAGAAGATGAAGTATAAATGCTGGAAATGAAAAGCGAATCCTCAGTGGTCGGTAAGATTCTTTCCTCGGCCGCAGAGGCCTGAGGTCGAACTCTTAACTTGAGTGGTTCTGTTGTCTAGACATTCTTTAGCTGATTTGAGAAGTCATTGATAACATAGATGACGACGAGTCTTTTATAAATGAAAGAAATAGGAAACGATGCAGTGTGAATGCAACTAAAGAAATGTAGTTTCCTTTCAGTGGTCCAGGGCACTGTGGTGTGACGGTAGTGAGAATCTTGACAGCTAAAGCGGGCCCAAACAGCTCTCTGTTTGAAATAAAAAACTGTGTAAACTCTTTTCTATAATACCATGCTTGGACTGACCGCGTTCAGGAATGACATTCCTTACAGCATCTCATTACTTATTACTATAAGTCATACTTTATCAATCCCAAAGGCAAATGCTTTTAATGGGGCTACAAGCATTTTACAAATCTTGTAAACAATCTTGTATCTTTGTAGAACAAAGATGGACTCATTTTTCTAGAAGAGGGGTTGGGGACCTGAGACCTACAGCCTGTCCACAGATATTTTGGACACACAACGTACACATACACAGAGACACCAACATGATTGAAACAACTTCAATATGGACTTATGGGACCTCAGAAAGTAAATTCGTTGATTAAAAGTAAATTCTGAAGTAGATCTTGTTATTAATTATTTGCTTTCCTTGTGGCAAAACAAAAAGTCTCTAACAATTTGCATAAATCTTTACTATAAGTAAATATATCATTAAACTAATTGAAAATCAATTTCATAACTTGATATATAGTAATGGGATTACTGTGCAAATGTATAATCAGTTTCATAGATAATCAATAGTATAACTCACTTTTAATTTAATGTGGCTATTTACATTATTTATAACTAAAATGATATTATTGTTAAAGCACAATCAGAGAAATTACTACAGATGGAACTTTAGTAGAAGGAGTTCTAGGTGTAGTATTTAACTATTCTAATATTCTTTAATCAGGAAATTTTATTATGCACTATTCATATTAAAAAAGTTCTTAATGCAAAATTAAAATTGTAGAAAAAATGGGAAGTCCATTTTATTGAGTTTTTAGGAATATTTTTCTTAAATCATTAATTCGAAATCAAAAATCTAACTTTACTGTTAGTATTAAACTGACAGAATTTATGTCAAGTTTATTAAAAATAAAAAATATTTTATTAATGGTTGAATCTGAAAGTTTGGGGCTCTGCTTTTAATCAAGTTATACACAAAGGAACTCTAAACGGGACAATCAGCTGATAGGTTTCGGCTAAATTTCTTCAAAGGAAAATTTAGTCTTTGATCAACTATGTGATATTGTTGGAACTAAACACACAAGTTTTCTATGTGTGTTCCCTTGTGGGACAGCCACTGACGTCTAAAGGTTTGTCTACTACTACTAATACACACAAGTTTTTAATTAGAAATTAAAATATATTGTTCCCTTTTTTGACAACAATTTCCTATAGGATGGAGAAAAAAAATCACTTTTTATAATTTTAATTCTAACAATTTTTGTTTTATCAAGTTTTATGCATCTAATATGGCTAAGAAACAAAAAAAACAGTAGAAGGCAGAAACAAGCGATCAATCATGGCTAAAGAAAGCGAGGTTGTTGAGTAAGAGAAGCGGAAATTCTCTTGAACGTTAAAGTTTATTAGGCATTTCTTATTATCTTTATCTGTTTTAAGGAAAGCCAGTTGAAGATAAAGACTGGCAACTACTGAATATTATTAGACAATAAAGGGAGGGGCGCGTGTTGGTACAGGGCGATTGGAGGAAGGAGTGATAATGGAATGAGTGGGAGTGATATCAGGCGATCTTATCGACCCAGCGCTAACCGCAGTTAAACTTAGATTAGACCCACTCTGCATCTTAAATGACTCCCCAGCCCTCGCAAAACAAACAACGTACATCGTATCCATCACTCAGAGTAGCGCTTTTTCTATTCCCTAATGCGCCGCCAATGCCTTTCCCATACCCATTGCATATTTCTCTCATTTCTTCTACTCTCACATAAAACTGACTGCTCACATCCTCTCTCCTTTATATGAACAACAGAACAGGCCTCTTGCAAATAGCCTATCTGATGGTCTGCAATAAACTATAAGATGGTTGGTTTGGAAAATAACTACCGTCGTTTTTTTATCAACTCTCAGTTAAATGTATCAATACTATTAGTAGAATATCTTCTTTAAATTGTATTTTCTTAAAACAAACTTTTACCTCTTCATTGCTTGGGTGTTCCTTGACAAGTCAATAAAATGTTCAATATTGTTCATTTCATTGAAGTTCTACATGATTTTCCAGTTATTCACGAGTATATGAAATTAACCTATTTTTTTAAAAAATCCAAGTCTTTTGACAGGCTACTAGACTATGTATGCAGCCGGATACGGTACATATTCACCACTCACTGAGATGATAGACGTACTCGTCTACCTACTACAAGTGAACTCTCACTAATAGCAGTAGCATTTGGTTGTTCCAGTATCAAATCGTATCAACCAGGTCGGTTCTACAAGGCAGATACCTGATTTGAAGAATAACGTGTTTCAATTTATTTTAACATACCAATCAAACAACACTAATTAAATTCATCAAAAATAACTCTATTTAATGTATTCTGATCATGAAAATAAATAATTAGAATTAAACTGTCAAAACAAAATTTAAGTAATATAGGACCCAATTTTGTGATAATTTAGTTATATGGTTCTGATCAATTACATATAAAACATATACATATTTCTCAGGTAAAAATGTAGTATTCCTTGACTGAGGGGTGTATGTATGTATGTGTGTGTGTGTGTGTGTGTGTGTGTGTGTGTGTGTGTGTGTGTGTGTGTGTGTGTGTGTGTGTGTGTGTGTGTGTGTGTGTGTGTGTGTGTGTGTGTGTGTGTGTGTGTGTGTTGTGTGTATGTGTGTGTGTTTGTGTGTGTTTGTTTGTTTTTGTGTGTGTGTATGTATGTCAAAAATGTACCAAATGAACAAATCGGTACTGGTTAGTAAATTAAAACAATACTTAAACCTAATGTGATATTATAGTACATATAGTTAAAGAAGACTCACTGGTATCTGGCGTTTAAGCTGGGCTATGGAGGGAGGGTTATAGGCCATGTTGGCAAAGACGAGTCTTTCCTCGTAATCATACTCACACAGTATCTTATTCTCGCACAGGTAGAATCGGTCACCAACGCAGAACCTGCAACCAAGATAAACATTCTTACCACAAGTATGGTAAAATTTCGAATGAAATTGTTTAACTAAAAAAGTGTTTGAAATGAGTTTGAAAAGTGCTTTAAAGTTAGAATGTTACCATATTTTTTTTATCTGCCCACAATTCTGTCCAAAGAACTCTTCCCTGTGTTCTCATTCTCTTTGAACCGTTAAGTAACCCACTAGTATATGACACGGGAGATATATTAAACACATCATCAAAATTCATTCATCATAATGAAATATCAAAACTTGTCTCAACTAACGAAGAAACTTCTCTTCACCTTTGACTCAACGATTAAAGAAGATTCTGCGGATAAACAACTAGTATTTAAGATTTTTTTAACATTCATATTTTTACTTATGTAAATATCTGTGCAACAACTCTAAATGAAAATTACTCTTTTACTTATTGGAAATCCTTTTGCCAGTAAGAGATGCTTTAAATTGAACTAGACTAACTATTACTTGCATTCACTACAATGAACTAGAATGTAAAACATATTACAGGTAGTGCCTTTCAAATTGTTCTTTTTCACCATATTTCAATGAACACGTCACATTCAAATTTACTTTTCACTCTTACTCGGTGACAATTTATTTTAGATGAGCCTTTACAATAATAATAATAAACTGACCAAAAGGATATAATTTAAAAGAAATATCCTAAAATCAGTTTTTAGTCATGAAAATTGTATGTTGCTCCATCGAGATTTCCTTTTCTCATTCATTCACAGATATTTTTTGTGTTCAGCCGTCAGTGAATTATGATGCCTTAAGTCGGCTAAAGTTCAGGTATTCGTTAAACATGTAAACTCACTTAATTCTCTGTAAAGTAAAATATAAGATGCCCAAAGTTTAATAGATTATTCGTGAATTTTTGAGAGACAGTATCAGTTCCAAAGATGTTTTGTGCCTGTATAGGGTATTAGGCATGAGTACAAGGTCAAAGTTTGTACTGACTGAGTACCAGTCACAGTTGTAATAATTAGGTACATGCCTTACAGATATCTGTATTGTAATTAGATTCGAATGTTTTGAATCATTTCGTATAATACTTCCCTGAAGACTTTCTCGTATATGCTACACCCAGTAGGTGGATGAAAAAAAGCTAAAGCAGTTGAAGGCGTAGGCTGTTTTGTATTGGGGAGTAGATTGCTAGTCGATTAAGTAAGAGACTCTGTACAATGGTGTTGAGGTCATGTAAAGTGGTTGTGTGCAGGATGCGGGTCACGTAGGGTGGTGCTTTATCGCGACGCGATTGATGGCAGTGGGGGTGAGCGATATGCGGCAGCCGAGAAACTCCCCTTTCTCCACCATCTCTGGAGGCCTACTCCAAATCATCTACTAAATTTGATTCCAATACAAAGTATGTGTTTCTCCAATTTAAATTTTAAGTCAAGTCATAAATATGAGCTATTCCATTTTCATAATGATAACAGCCACTTTTCTATTCTAAGTGTTTATACCATCGGTTCTAAGTAGGGAAATATAATCAGTAGACATCTAATTATTCATACTGTCTTTTTGTGAAATAATATAAACACAAAACGGAACAAAAAACTCAATGTAATCAATAATTTAAAAGCGCATTTGGTCATCAGAATTATAGTTATAGAGGTAACTAAGTAAGAGCGAGGTTTTCAGTTCAACAATATCCTCATAACACACTCAATTCTATTTCATTAACGTGAGGACATCATAATCCTCAACTGATGGTATACACCTTTAAATAATTGTTTACAGTAAATTGTTTTGTTCTGTTCTGTTTTCTCTTAATTTGTAGTTACATAATACTCAGTCAGCTGTTAACTTTTCGCTATTGTAGTCGTTCTATCTTTCTTGTATCTCTCGTTCGTCACAACAAAAACTTTTATCCAAAAGCTTAGCTCAAAGATTAGTGCATGTTTCTTTTAATTATTTTCTTTTCTTTATTCTGTTATGTACACACGCACACACACACACACACACACACACACACACACACCACACACACATGAAACTATCCAAGGACTTTAGATAGAAAATATAACGAAAGCAACACAAAGATAGACAGTCAGTTCTCTGTTTCAACACTGTCGTCATCAGGAGACGGGGTGTCAACAGAAAGCAGGTCGGTGACTGAAATCTAACAGAATCAGCACGCACGGCTGTTATACAGTCAGTGATCCCACCACAACCACCAAGAGAAGAAGGGAGGGGAGAATAAAGAACAAAAAAATAAGTTATAAACAAATTAAAAATAATTAATTACTAAACCAAAATTAATTAATTAATCAATAGTAATTATTACTGTAATATAATATTTTTTATAAATACAAAGAATTAGAAAATAAGAAGAAAGAAAATTAATGATAGGATTTCTAAAAAAAATCTAAGAAATGAATAAGAAAAACCTAAGGAGTATGGATATTCATCCAAAAAATGTAAGATATATGAAATGATTTGTAAAAGAAGTTGCAACATTAAACAACTTGATTAATAGAGAATAGGTAAGGAAATATTTTTACTGGAAAGTCCTTCAGGAGAGGAGAAGTTATTGAGATCATTTACAGAGATAGGCTCAGAAGTCAACTGCTGATAGAATCTAGGATCATCGAGTTGTCTCATAGCCTTACATCTATTATAACCACAATTCATAAGAATAGCAGAATATTATTTGTCTGCTGGTATTATCACTATATCATTGTCATTTTTTAAATTATAAATAATAATAATAATTTATCTATTCTCTCATGAGGAGTCAAGTTGTTGAAAGGTTCAAGAGACTCAAGGAAACATGATTAGAATTTTTCTTGAGCGATTCAGTTATAGAGAGTTTGAGTGGGTGGAAACTATAGAGGGAGGAAGGAGGGAGAGGCTGTTAGGTGGAGAGGGGTTTCATCTGTTTGGGGAAAATTATACATTTTTAAATAAGGATCATACAGAAGCTAAAAAAAAAAAAAGAATATTGTTAAACACCCAATTCTTGTAAATGTATACAACTTTAAATTTCATATTTCATAATAAACTTCAAAATCTGACATTAAATAATTGAATATTCTTCAATTTAGTTACTTCACATATTCAAAACTAAATTTAAAACATAACTGTTAACAAAAAATTACTCCAGACTTGGCGAAAAAATTATCTATTGAACCATAAATAGCCGGTATGTCGAGGCATAACTTCGTTTATATATGAACTTAGTATATACTAACTCACTGTTACCTCGACAATTATATGTTTGTTAAATGGCATTAATTTATGTCAAAAGTTATGTCTTTGACAGTAGATTGCCTTTATTTGTGTTTGTACATTTTTAATGGACTGTCACCCAGATAGATCTAATTGAAAATTAAGTCTGTAGGATGAATCAAAACGTCCAAAATCCATCACAATTTTAAAATGAACACTAAATTTTATGATAAATAAAAATGGACATATGTATGATAAGAAAAAAAAAATAAAACTAAAACTCGTATGATAAGATGTTATGTTATTGGAAACATCCAATAAATATTTCAACAAATATTGCTAATACCTAATAATTCTTAATAATATAATTATATTAATTAATTTAATTCATTAATATTACTTAAAAATGCTTCAAAATATAATACACGTCTTTAGATATAAAATTGTGAAATGCCTAAAGTTATAGAATCATTTCTAAAAAAATAACAGAGCAAGTGGTTGTATTTAATAGAAAAATGAAGAAATTTTAAAATAATTTAATAACCACTCAAAATATGTTTATTTATATTGAATTGAAAATTCAGGTAAAAATGACTCATTAAAAGCAGTTATTGATTTTTTAAATTCTTTTTAAAGGGAAATATATTGTTTGACTTGATTCTAATAAAACATATTTAAATTTATATTTACAAATTTGAAAAACTTCCAAAATATACTCAAAAAATCTGAATGCGTGTGAGTTCGATCAAATCTGTACTTTACTTACAATAACGTATAAATTTTATGGGAGTCTAGGATATTGTTTCCTTTGAAAACTTCTTATGACCTTTAACTACAGAGTGGCTGAATTACAATAGCTGAGTCCTTTGATTTATTTATACAATAAAAAGAAATAGTTTCTTAAAATTTATATTGTTAAAGTTTTTTTCTTATGATAAGAGCTTATCTTTTAATTCAGACTCAATAAATCTCTTGGAGAGAGTAAATGTAAAATCAGAACTCTAATATCTGAAGTATGGTAAAAATATTATTCTTTTAAAGGCTGTTTCTAGATTTATAACGTAATATTAGACAAGAAGAAGGCTATTTGAGGTGGGAAATGGTTTGGGAAAGTTGAGGAATATAAACACAAGTGGAATATTTGTGTAATGCTGGGTTTTAAAGTAAAAGTTAGACAATATAATGTATGAATACAAAGCGTTGGAGGGTGCTGAGATAAGGGTGGGAAGGGGGTGAAAGTTTGGAGGATAAAGGGATAACAAATGGTGCAGCAAAGAAGTGTGGGGGCTGAAGTCACGTTTTGGCCGACTGATGCGCTCTCAAGTGGCGAGATCTGCCAGATAGCGAGTGCAGGTTCACTCACCCTACATAACAGATTCATAGCAACTTTATCATAAACTCAGAGCAAGCTAACACTGTTCAGATTTTAGCTACCTATATCTTTTTGAAATATTCCAATCTGCAGACTTTATATTTTTTCAGTTATTCTAGCTAACGTCTATACATTACTCTTTTGAAAATCATATTTTGAAAGTTTAAAGTGTTCAATCAAACTACTTATTTTAGTCAAATAATAAATATATCGGTGTATTTGCAATGCAGACATGTTTCTTGGTAATAAAATGAAGTAACCTTGAAAACTTTGTTCAAGAAAGAGGAGTTATGATTGTTGACAAATATCCAGTTTTTCCACTAATAGTTTATATCTATTATTTTTGAAAATTTCAAGCTTTTAGCTATAAAATTTTTAAATCATACTGAACAGCCGGGTTTGACTTTGATTTGAGTATGTAAAACTGGCTATTTACTAATATATTTTTTCTCAATATACATTCACAGCAACCTTATAACAGAGTACACCATTCAGGAAAAAGATAACACTCGCTCAGAGTGAATTGGTATATTGATTTTTGACAAAGGGGAAGAAAAGTGATTGTTATTACATACTAGGAAGCAATAAAATTCCCAGTATAATAATTCTATAAAAGACCAAACATGTAAAACATAATTCAAATTTGAAAACATTCTTCCAAGATTAATAAATGTAATTATCTACATCTTAAGTTAAAAATTATCTTAAAATGACATTTTGTCCTAGATGATTCTGACATTTTTCAGACAAAATAGGTATATCTTCAAGTTTTAAATTAAAAAATGTATCTTAAATATTCAATTTAGAAGGAGGTCAGGTAAACTGTGTAAGAGATCGACTGACTATTGGAACGAAAGCTACGATGTTCCAAGAGATTATTTCGTAACACGAAATATACACTTTCGCTTTTCGAAAATGTTATTACTGCTGTGGTTATACTAATGATATTACATGCATCAGTGGTGTGATATACAAAAATAAGTGTATATATTAAAAGTGGATCAATCCCTATCTGTACCACCTCCAGGAATGAAAGACTAATAAACATCTCCCATTTAGACATTTATATGTTGCCTAAATGGAAAATCATATATTTTATATCCAATAAACATGGTATTATGTTTACATATAGTAAAGTTGAGTGTAGACCACTCCAGATTTTTTAAAGTGTTTTTACAGGGATTAATAATGTTTTAAACATTGTCAGATAGATTTTCGTACAAACAGTTTGTTTACTTTTGCATATAAATGTATTTGTTCTTGACTAATTTCAAATACTAATGTAATTTTAATTGTGAAAGTTAGACAAATGTTTGGTTCATTAAAATATTCAATTTTCCAACAAAAATTTTATTCCCTATAAAATTTCTAAGAAAACATACTAGGATATTGGTTTTGAAAATGTAATATTTGTTTTTTGATAGAGTTTAAGTAAGTTATGACGAAGTACTTCAGAACACAAGTCCTTGGGAAGAAGAGTGCAAGCATTTATGCAATTAGCCAGTTATTATAATGAATAATCAAGGGTGTAGTAGTTGTGTTTGGGTGGCAAGTTTAATTAACCTGCCGAAGGGACAAAGAGGCCTTGATTAAAAGCTAATCGGCTGGAATAGTTTCAATAATATGCCTTAATAAAGACACCATAACTAAACAATGCACCGATTTTGTTTGGAAACTCGGCCTTTCAATGGGAAACATTGATTTCTATACATTACGTATAAAGGCTGAAACAATTTGGCAACCACCATTGCTTGAATTAATTGTTATATTGTGTGGATTCAGCTAAATCAATGTTTTTCCTTCATTGTACAATACACTTAGTTATAATACTTCATTATGCCAAAGTGATTTCTTTTTTTTAGCAATAACTTTTTTTATAAAAATATGTATACAAGGCATGATCAAAAAGTAAGAACACTTTTTCGATTTCACACAAAGTGTGCACTCTAATTTCAGCAGTCTTTTTGTTGTGTTAGTACACTCGTCACGATCTTGTTTTGACCATATAGCATGTGTTGTTTTTATGTGAGATGCTAAACAAGGTAAAAGACGCGTGTGTTTGCGTCCTCAGGGATCTTTTTCTTATGTATATAATATAGCAGACAGTTTATATTAATTTTTGTTGGATGAGTGCTATTAGGTTCCTTAACAAACTTTATGCCTTCAAATCATTTTGTTATATTTTCTTTAATGTTATCTGAATGGGTAGTTGTAAATCCAAATTTTTTGTAAGTTTTCTAAATGTTTGAAAATCAAAATAAATACACCTTTTCAGGTTAACAAATAACTTCAGGTTTATAACGTTCAGGTTTATATAATAAGTAAACCGAAACTTATTCTTCCTCAGATATTGATGGTGAAATGTTTATTTTGAGATTGTTTTAGTACAAAGTTGTTGACTGCGACAATGACCAATGATATGGTCAATGAGCTTCCTTGACTTCATGTACATGTTTATTACATTTATTACGAAGTCAATCATTTCGACTTCATGTTTACGTATTGGTATTCATAATTAGATTCTTAAATCATTATTCTTAATGAGGATCTAGATGTATCTAAGAATATCCTTTGATATCTTCACTTGAGTTCCTTTGACTGTCAACACCCTGATCACTGATCAGTTAAATGTTTTTAATCTGCAACCTGTTTTAACTAAAAAATTTACAATCAGGGCTCCAATAGTCAATATTATACACAAAATAAACCTTCTTGAAATTCTTATTTGACTAAATTTTATATGATTATTATTAAAATCTGAAAATTATGTATCATGCCAACTTTAGCCTACTATGAAATTCTTTCGTAAATTAATTTGAATGAAACTGTATTTTGATAAAATAAATTATTTAGGATTTTCTATTTAATGTTGCAATTATTTTTAAATCAGAATTTATTCGTACGATTGAAGTAACATTAGGTATAAAAACTAAGAGTTTGTTTTCTTATATCCAAAACTTTCAGATAAAGTGATTGGCGAAATAAAAATAATTGTCTTAATAAAGTAAAGTATGAAAATAATGTTTTTTATAAGATAATGAACTACTCTCAGGAGTATTAAGTGAATATTACCAAGTTTATTGAAGATGGTTGTTGGGGACCCTGAGAGAGGGGTGTTTTACGATACCTCATGGGAGAATTAAAAAGCTCAAGAGCCTCTAGCTTTATTATTCATGTCTGAGAAGAGGCGGTGAAAGTTTAAGGGAGGAGATAAAAAAGACCATGTCCGGCGGTCAAGGGAGCATGAATAAACATGGAGGGTGTTGGAAGACTGTGACGAGTTGCGTGGCCCTAAACCCTTCGTCTTCCCCCTCACCGCACTTTGTCTTATCCCTTCTCACTAACTTTTTTTTTAAAGTTATACAAACAGTCTGTATCTTCTGATCTTCCATGAGCACTAGTTGATATACTGATCGAAAAACCGAAGTTTCACTACTGTGTCATTTTAAATATCCTACAACTGTTAGACCAATTCGTTATTTTAAAACAATGATTCCGTTACTAAGAAATATCATGCAGTCAAAATCTGATAACCTTAACGTGATAGCTTATGTAAGTATCATACCATGTCAGATTAACAGTGCTTAAACTTTTATCTGCCTATTTGAATAATGATCATAAGTTACCGCTGAGTACAATAAATATGAATAATGAAAAAGTTAATTATGAATATATAAATAATGATATAATTTTTATAAGGGTTGAGGTCTTATGATTGATACTACTTCTCTCGCCGCCGTTTCGACGTATAACACTATTACTACTACATTTTTGGTTATTATTTACATTTTAGATTTTTACCTGAAGGACAATAGAGATGCAATGATTGATAAATTTGGTATTAAAACTATGGATTCACACATGGATATATGGATTTTTATGATTATTTTTCTTTTTATTGATAACATTATTTAAGAAAAAATAATAATAGTAATGAAAAAAATCCATATATCCATGTGCAAATCCATAGTTTAATACCAGATTTATCAATCATTCCCTTATTATCATTCCCCAGATTTATCAATCATATCTCTATTATCCTACAGGTAAAAATCCGAAATGTTAATTTTAACCAAAATTGTATTAGTAATAGTGCTAGTTGTAAACAAATGTGTTGTAGCCCTAATTATGATATTAATATATGTCGAAATGTCACGAGAGAAGTAGTTTCAATCATATAACCTCAACTCTCAAAAAAATGATATCATATGAATATTGGGCCAAGAAAACAGATCATGATATATATTAATAATGATAGGAAACCTGTAAATCATTATGCTAGTCATGTGAGTTAATGTAATTATTAGGTAGGTTTGTGCAATGTAATCACAAGACACCGATAATGTCTCCATCTCCATTAGGATAAACCAGTGTGATCGTTATGGAAACACTCCATGTTGTGGTGCATAGTTAGAGTAAGCAGAATTGATGCAAACGACTCTATATGCAACTGTAAATAAGATACCGTCATAGTAACGCATGATAAATGATGGCTTAACACAGAGCGACAGTTTATTAAACACTTTTTAATGATGAATAGATTTGAGTAAAGCAGTTTTGCAGGCTTTCAAGAAGTAATGTAAATGAATAAAGCTGTATTACATGTTACAACTGTATGACTAGAGAGCTAAAATAGAATGCAAGTTATTACAACAACGGAAGAACTAATCATAATGAAGCATACCTAATATTTAGAGCCTGTAACAAAACTGAAGTCAAAATGTGAAATTGAATGTGGTTTAAGGAGTGTTACTTCTAACCAAGTAATATTCTTAGTATTGAACTGAAAACAAAAAAATTGTTTAATACTCTGAACAGTCATATTGTATAAAGTTCCAATCTAAAGAATCCATATCGCTTGAATCGATACAAATCGGTTGTTATTACAAGGCAATATAAGGTTAATGCTTATACTTGAGGTTTAATATAAACTGAGAAGTTTAATATTCTTACTTCATAAATCTGTATTGGGGGAAGATATTAGAGACAGCGAGACTGGAGATCAGTAATGTTTCCAATATTCGTGGGAGGGCCGCGAGAATCGTGCCTCTGGGACTGCTCCCCCGAGCCCCTCGCCACTTCTCCACAATATATGCTTTACTATATTACTATTTTGACAGATAGGGCATTAAAGTGTTTGGAAACATGTAGTGTCTTATCTATTAGGCCTTCAGTCTAGTTATTAATCAAGTCTGTGTACATCGTCATCATTATCCTCAATCAAACACGACTTCACAACACTATAGTGCACGTCTGCATACAAAAAATATATTCAAAAATAACTGAGAATAAAAGATAATAAACATTAAAACAGCACTAAAAAGCATTATTCCTGCCCAAATAAGCATTGGAAAGAAAATATTGTGATGAAAAATGATGGAACAAAATGCTAACATAAACTCCCAGAAAAAAATTTGTTAATTATTTCATTGGTTTTATTAAGTCTAATGGTTGTTTATTTAATGGTTTGTTATTTAAACGTGTTTCAATAATAATCAATTCAATCAATACCAATATTATTTGTGCCTGACTGACTGATCATTCTAAAGCAACTTAGTTTTTAGTAAGCACTTCATTTCTTAAAGCACTAAACACTACTGAGAATAATATTAATACTGAGAGTGGTTCTATTAAAATTTTTAGTTATTGAATAGCCAGAGGAGTGATTTGGTGCCGAGAATTTGTATATTCTGTCCAGAAACCATTATGGCTAAAATGATAGAGAAGGCTGATATGTGGAAAATGGTAGACTGATAAGTCAAAAATATCCTTTCCACAAAAAAAGAAACACCTGGAAGAGAATAACTAATTCTAAATCCAAGGATTCCTTTCGTAAGGAAATGAATGGCCTAGCCTTAGGTAATGTGGGAAACAGTTCCAGGCTAGTGTCCAACGAGGAAAAGGGGTGTTTTAGTTGGTAGTCTGGTTTACTGTGAGCCCAGAACAATATGCGTAAATGCATTTCACCTCCTTCCCCCGCCCCACCAATTAAAATTTTTTGTCAGAATTTTAGGCCAATTACTCATTTCATATAATACAAATTTAAAAGCTAAACTATTTTATTAAAATTGACATCAATATTTACATATTGATTGATTAACTCATAAAAAAATAAAACCACAAAGACATTATTTCTACTGTGTCAGTGATCAAATGAATTGGAGAAAAAACCTCGTTATATGACTTGTATTTATTCGTTCTATATAAATACAAGGGGTAACTGCCTTTCTATTCTTATATTAAAGCACATCAACATAGAAGTGAAATGGAAGATTGGACTAATGTGTCTTATGGAATTCTATCTTAATGGTAGAGGTAGAGGTAGGTATGATAAAGATTGCCGTATTAGAAGTGTGTAGTAAAAGAATTTGTTGCAAGAGGAGGATGTTTGACACAGGAGGATGTTTGACACAGGAGAGACACTGATTAGGGGAGGAGCAATAAGGACAAAGGACAGTTGAGGCATGGCATGTAGCACAAGTTTGGAGGGAGATAATTGTGTTGATGGAAGGCAGGTGGTAAGCGAATCACTTGTGGTAAGGGAGTTACTGCGATAGGCGCGTCACGGCCTAACCCTGTTAGCCAACCTCATTGTCTCCCCTGTCACTCTTATCGCCAACTTGTGTCTCCCCAAGTCTCAATTACACCGCCTTCCATCTCTAATCACTCTGCCTGCTCTCCTCACTTCATCAACCATATTTCTTTCGTTAAATATTGCCCATGATTTATTTGTAAATAAAAGTGTAACAGTTTGAAGCCAAACTCTCAGTTTAGCTATAGAAATGAAATTGTATAGACGTCAAGGTTGTCTTACTTGTCTTATCATTAACCCATCTATCTTGCTTCATTCCTCACACCCTTAACAAAAACCATCCTCTTCCATGTGACTACTATTAAATCTCCAAAAGTTGCGTCTAGCATTTGAAGTGCACAAAGTGAAACTCGTTTGAGACAGGTATCAGGCACCTATATGCTTAACCTCCGTATAAACGGTCGTGTAGCTTCTTTCAACAACTGCTTTCACATTCCTATAACCATCCATACCAACAAACATCGACTTTCATTCAACAATTGCTACAGGCTACAGATTCTGCGTCAAATCTTGTAGAAATAACGTGCCCAAATATCTAAAAGTTAATGAATTGAAATGAACATCTATCTGCTGAACATAGCATTTTACATTAAATCTCTGACTCACCCTCAAGTCATGAGTTTCAGTTTTGAAATTTGTTATTTAATATATTTTCAATTAAAACTATTCTTAACAGAGATGAAAGATATTAATATTTAATCATCCATAAGGTTTGATAAACAGATAACAGTAAGTTAATTATAAAATTTCAATTTTGATACAATACGGTTAATGGAAAGGCAAGAGATAGTAAGTGAAAAGATGGCCGGATCTGTGTTGGTCTATTTAAGAAGTGATTTATTAGGTTGGTGGAAGGTTGAGCGGGAGGAGATAGGTGAAGAGAGAATAGCGTGGAGGGTATGAAAAATGACTTGCAATGGGCAAAGGGGAGATAGGGAGAGAATTAACTTGCATGGCCGTCGAATGATGTCTGTCATTAGGAAACGAGCACAGCGTATTTATTTGCCTTATCAGTACTTAACGGGCCTTCAGTACAAAGAATCATTCATATATATTAATAACCTTTATCTTCCTTATATTGTAACATTAACGGCATTCAAACCATTATTACAGGATGGCACACTAGACCAATGACCGTTCTAATTTAATACATAAACTTAATATACAGATTTTTATACATGAATTTAATATTCTGAGGTGAAAATATATAAATGAACTAAAGTCTCCACACAATGAAGTTTTATTCAACAAAACAACGCGTTTCGAACACTTTGTGTTCATCATCAGGAAGACACCACTATACAAATTATATCTAATCAGTTACAGTCACTCTAATTTTGTAACTGATTAGATATAATTTGTATTGTAATGTCTTCCTGATGATGAACAATAAGTGTTCGAAACGCGTTGTTTTGTTGAATAAAACTTCATTTGTGTGGAGACTTTTGTTTGCTTATCCATTTTACCTCAGAATGAGTAAATACCACACAATTACGGATTGCACAACTAATGATTTGATGAATTTAATAATATATTTCCATATTTAACTGCAGAAACCAAACAGTTGTTTTATTCCTTTCTACTTTTTTTTAGCTACATCATTTATTACAAGCAATAGTCACATTGGCAACTGTAAATACTTTAGGTTGTACTGTGTCATTTGCTATATATATTGTTATTTAAACCCTTACGTTAATTCTATTACTTATTTACTATCATGACGTTAAGATATTCTTTTCGGGCAGTTAAATACTAGTATTTAAACATGCTATCAACTACTTTGTATTGATTGTTTAAATATAATCAAAGGTTTTAGTTTTTTAGATATTACCTAGAATTTATTACTAACTTTACCATCACCGTTTGCGTGTATTTTAATAGCTTTGAAAGAATCTAAAATAGTGGGAATAATACATACTAGTTTATGTTTGTTTTATGAAAATATAAATAAGATGTACTTTCAAGGATGACGTCATTCCTGTTGATAATAGTGTTCTAACAGGTTTGTAACATCTCATTCATAACGCAGTTACATACACTGTCCCTCTGTCTCCAGTAATCAGTGTGATAATATTTTTAATATGTATCAAAATAATGGCAAATCATTCGCATATAAGCAGTATGCATGGTGGGTGGAACACATACTGTTTGAATGCGTTGAGTTGAACTCTGAGAAGAGCAAACTGAAGAAACGAGTTGTGACTGCTAGAGGTGCGTGGCCGCCACCTTTAGCAGCTTTAGTAGATAAGAGCCTGGTCGATGCCTTTAAGGAAGTGGTTAAAATATATTTCAGCATACTTGGCTGAGCTATTATGCTGGTCTGTGCTGTCTTTTCATGTGTTGTTGCGATCACCCTGTTGTAGTTGTGTCTATTTATCATCATTGTGTTGTTGCTGTTGTTACTATTGTTTGCTATTGTTGCTTTATTTTATTGTTATTGAATTGTTGTTGTCGTTAAGCTACCATTGTCATGACTTACTATTGTTTCATTGCATTATTGTTACTGAATTTTTATTATTGCAATTGACTTGGTATTGTTCACTTGCATTATTGTTATTGAATTGTCATTATTGTTAACTACTATTATTATAACGTAATGTTGAAGATTATAATACATGTAATGCCTTCTGGCGTGGCATGTAGTTATATAATAATAATAATAATAATAAAAACAGTATTCATGACAGCGGTGTTGAAACAAGGATTGGAAGCCTTACGTGACTCTTCAGTAACTTGAGTATTTTAAACAATCCTTTTGAACTCAGTATATTACTTTTTAGAGCTTACTAATGTCAACAACTAAACAGTATTAATTCTAATTTAGTGCAATCAGTTATTATGTGGTATTTACTCATTGTAGGGTAAAAATCTAATGAAATGGTCTCCACATATAAAACTTTTAATGATATAAACAACGCGTTTCGAACACGTAGTGTTCTTCCTCAGACATTAACTAAAAAATACAATGACACCAGAGAGTTATCTATAGTACAAAGTAAATAAGTACAAAAATTAATATAAAATAAAATAAGGCAGAAAGTACGAACCTAAGGATGAGTGCCTCTGAATAAGACTGACTGGAAATGGAATGGACATGGGTGGGGGTATAGGGTACATCAGTTTCTTATTAGAGCAGGTACATTTTTCTCTTAAAAGTTAGGCTGAGCCTTTACATTTTCTTTTAGACTAAGTGTAGGAAACATATTGAAAAAATAACACACAGAGCTATAACGAAATATAAACCAAATATATGTATAAGGAGAAAGTAGAAATAAAAAATAAAAAAATAAGAAAAAAGTTCTACTTTCTCCTTATACATATATTTGGTTTATATTTCGTTATAGCTCTGTGTGTTATTTTTTCAATATGTTTCCTACACTTAGTCTAAAAGAAAATGTAAATGCTCAGCCTAACTTTTAAGAGAAAAATGTACCTGCTCTAATAAGAAACTGATGTACCCTATACCCCCACCCATGTCCATTCCATTTCCAGTCAGTCTTATTCAGAGGCACTCATCCTTAGGTTCGTACTTTCTGCCTTATTTTATTTTATATTAATTTTTGTACTTATTTACTTTGTACTATAGATAACTCTCTGGTGTCATTGTATTTTTTAGTTAATGTCTGAGGAAGAACACTACGTGTTCGAAACGCGTTGTTTATATCATTACAAGTTTTATATGTGAAGACCATTTCATTAGATTTTTACCTTACAATAAACAGTATTAGCATTTTTTTTTTTTAAATAATTTGTTTTAATCCCTATGTAAACAATTTTCCTCGAGCATAAGCTTTTCAAAAATATAATTAACTAAGTAGTATTGATGAAAATTTGGAATTGATAAAAGTAGGAACTATAATTTTACAAAAACCCTGTACTTACAAAGCAGCTAATGAATAAAATATGGCAATGACTTTCCTTGACGATGAATGGATTCATCAGAAAATTAAGAGAGTTGTTGTGTTAGTTTTGTTGGCTAATAGCAATGATGAAAATATAATGTTTTATTTTTACTTATCCAGATTTTTATAGATAGACACGTTTTGAGGTCAACCGATCCTTTATTTGGCGATTTTTTGTTTCGGTATGACCGAATGGTGTTTATCGTTAACTTTTAAGTCAAACTTTTTGACGATCCTATTTACGTAATGTAAGTAGTTACTAAATCATTTTTTGTCTAAATCTAGCTAAATTTAACTCCATCTAGCCTGTCGGTTATCTCATTTAGCTCATAGCTAAAGGCTCTGCCAAATATGGTTCACTGTTGGCCAGTTTTTAGCAGCTTCGTGACATGGTATACATAAAATAAAAGTGAACCGTTATATAAGTATTAAACACATTGGCACAATGTTTCATGATGAATTTTGCTACCCATAAATATGAACGTGTTTTGAACATATTCTGTACATGTTTGATACCGACAAATACCGTCAGTCCATCAGCTAGATTTGATCCCTAACTATAAATATTGGGAAATATATAGATAAGATATGATACCTAGGTTAATGCTTTGAAAGTGAGATTGCAGAACTTAAAGAGAACAAAAAAAAACATCTGAACAAGAAGAGTACTTGAGGGATCGAGGTACTCGATCCCTCAATTATGATTATTATTATTATTATTATGACAATAATAATGATTATTGTCATTATTTCTAAAATTGACGCCTAGTTTTCCCGATAATTTGAACAGAGTGATTGATTCACTACTGTGATTTGAAACTTTTTTTGACCCTAATAGACAACCCATTAATACATTTGCAAAATATATTGGAACTAATGAGAACAACAATTATACAAAGAATTTTTTTAGTCCTCTTATAAGTCTTTCATTGAAAGGGCTTAAAATTTAAAAAAAAAAATCGTGAAGTAAAACTTGTACCAAGCATTAAAAATTTCGAATTCAAAAATTAAAATTATTAATTATTAATTAATTAATAAGTATATTACAAGTATAATTAATTAATAATTATTAATTATTAATAAATAAACACATTTTAATTTGGAATATCACTTTTACGGTCAAGTGGAGACTTATAATATATAATATTTACAACATTTTTCATATTTATATACAAATATATAGCCGTTAATTGGGTTTTGACTCTGACGAAGACCGCTTGTAACGGTTGAAATATCTTAGTCTTGTTTTCCCATTTCTCATTGTGGTTTGATCATTGATTCTTATTTCACGTGTTTATATGAAATCTTTTTATATAGCCGTATATATTTAATTAAATTTAAACATAAATTAGAGGTTTTCTGAATACATTTGTCATGGATTCCTACACATGACTGGATATATAATATCCTGTATGTATCATATTCATACTAGTTTAAGCACTCCATATGTCGTATCATTCATATCATATATCTTGGTGACTTTTGGTAGACATGCCGATTTTAGTGTTTGAAGAACTTGATTGTATTTTAATAATTTTGCAAATCATACCTAAGACCAATAAACGTGACGGATTCTATGAGGACAATTATCAAATTCATTAAAAAACTAAAAAACCTGAAGTTTATTTTAGAAAGGATAGAATGAAGCGCAATTGAAAAACTTTGCAGGGGTGTGCACGAGACCGATGAGACTCTATGTCACAATTTAATAAATATCTATAAATATCTCCTAATAAATAAATATAGTCACATTAGAATTAATGACATCATTGAACTAAACAATATGTTTTGCATAATATTTACTATAGCATTTGATATTATTTCTGCACTATAGCCACATTAAAAAAAAAACAAACTCAATTCCTTATCAACAAGTTGTTATGTTATTTACTTATAGTTGAGTGTAGGCTACTCCACATTTTTCTGCAATCAACTCAAGGAAACACTTGAGAATTGAAGTCGCTTATCCAATGGCCAAAATAGGCATCAATTTTCCTGTACCTATAATTATTCACAGGGCTGAATACCAAATATTTTGGGGTATTCACTCGATGTTATGTTTACTTTCTGTGAATTTAGCGTATAAGTTATGTGGTTTACGTTTTGGTAACAAACTTGTTAAGTAAATCTAAAAATACTTACATGGCTGTTAAAATATATATATATATATATATATATATATATAAGTATAATTAAAATACAAGTATAGCTGTATACTTTTTATAATAGTGACTCTGTCACTATTATTTGATCAATAAATAAAGTAAAATATAATTATTGTTTAACTTTTAATGAAATTTGTTGATGATATTTAACAGTTTGTATAATATTCTTAAAACACAAATTTCTTAAACTGTAAATGTTATAAGGCTGATAAGACCAATAATAATTGTTGAAGTTATATTTTTCACCAATATATCAAAAGGGAGATTTTCTGGTTGTTAATTTGATATTTTTTTTCAGTTGGATTTTATAATGAAGTATGGAGACTATGATATAAAATATAGTTTATATTTTACGTATTTACAGTTTTTGATGATTTATGTATTTAGACCGTTTCTATTACTTCCAGTTCCCTGTGGCTTTTTGGGTATTTATTAGAAATGTTTAAACACTTCATAAGCCCCATCGATGTGCGACTTAGATGAGGAAATATTAGACTTAAAAGGATAAGCATTAAGTTTAATGGGCATAACCTGTCGGGATGTTCTATAACAATGATTAGTCTTAATTTTAATTACTAATATAGATTATCATAAATATAATTAAAAGATATCAATACTCTTGATATACGTTTACTTATACCTTCGTTAAGTGTAATCAAACCTACACATAAATAACTCAAACGGGATATAATGAATAAATCAATATGATATAATTAAACAGGAATCAGTATATTAACATGCATATCTGTTAACAAGGCTTAAATTAATCTGTTAATGTTTAGTTGGTGAAAATGGTTGGAACAGGAGTGTAGATTTGGGAACAATATTGAATTGTTTAACTACGGTTGATGTAGGTAGAATAATGATAAAGGTAGCGAGAAAGCTGTTGAGATTGTGATGTTTGTCAACAGGGTTGACATGTGCTAATGAAGCCCAGGACTGAGTGGAAAGCAGTGTGTGCGAAGAAAGTGTCTGGTTGAAGAACGCCCTGGTCACGCCAAACGCCCTGTTTAATTCCACCCTGACAGTTCAGTTTTTACCTCTCTTTGTTCTCCGCCACCCACCACCCCTGAAGCCCGTCAAATCTTAATTTCCGGTCGCGTGTCCACCAGCGCGAAAAATGTTTAGCCCCCTCCACAAAGTCTAAACATTTCGATATGGGATCTGCTAGATTAAATATAATGCCCACTCACATACTCGCACAAAACTCTGCCGACGAATTTTAATATTTATATTATGCCCTTAATATTCTTTACTACCTTTTTTCCACAATCTTTAATTATACAATGAACTTTTAGTTTTGATCACGAAAGGGAAAGGTTATTTTTAGATATGATTCTCTATTCTGATACAAAAAAAAGAGATTTTTTACGTAACTTTCTTGTTATATAGAACAAGTTAAAACATCTAAATATTAATTTACCGTCATCAGCATCTTAATAAAGTGTTTATTTCTTCTTCATTAATTATTAAAACTAGTCTTCATTCTTACCCCATATAAGTTGAACACACACACACACACACACACACACACACACACACACACACACACACACACTCCTGCATTTTTTGCAACAGTAATATTCTGTACAATTTTTTCACACCTAAATGTTTACTTCACTTTCCCGTAATTTTTTTACGATAAATGTGAAATTCACCTTTCATGTATTTTCTAAAATCATCTGATGACCATCATCACCTCCAAAGTATGTAATCATAGCGTTACAACGTTACCTTATCTTCCTAAAAACTATATCTCATACTTCATGGCCATAAAGTTGTGTTTGTAATAACACTCATAAAAAATTTTTTTATTTAAACGCTAAAAACCATAAAATGATATATTATTTTTATTAAATTAAATTACCAGCATAATAGTAGTATTAGTAGAAATGCTGTAAGTAATTCGTCTCATTAGTATTGTCATAGTAATTTTGTTAAATGACGAACAATATAATTAGAGTTGTTTATGTAAATTTAGCAATTTTCATAAATTATATGACTGCAGAAGAATAGAATTAAAGAATTATAAAATAACTTCTGAACAGCTTTTCCAAGCATGATTTTGTTGAATCAACAGAAAAGCAAATGTTAAAAATGAAATCATTAACTTTTTTGAATGTGAGATGGGAAAACAAATGTCGACACTATAGCTAATAACAGCAGTTATTATCGAAAAACTATAACCACATTATTTTTACGCTAGAATGTTACCTTTGTTGTTTCTATTCTTATTTTATTTCTATTCTAATATTCTTATATTGATTCTACAATATAATTTAAAAAGAAAATTTATAGTTTTATATTTATAATTGTATATTTTGTGATGCTCTGTTGGTGGTATTTTGTCCGTTCAGGCAGAGCACCGCACACCGGAGTAAGGCTATTTACTCAAGAAGGTCGCCTGGTACCCTTGAGGCTCCGTTCGTAATACAATAACACCTGTATTATCCATCCTTCGGCACGGATCGCATAACGTCTTGGATTGGGGCTAGGATAAGAGGAGAGGATTTGAAAAGTAGGAAGAATATGAAACGAAGGTGGTCAGTTCCAGTCCCTGGTCAGCTTCTCCTCCTCTGTCGTTTGTCCCTGCATATAGCAGGTTAACACGGTAACGACACGAAGGTGCAAGTTAAGTGCTAGAGGTTATTAGAGTCGCATAATCACTTCATTACAACCCCAATGATGGATCATTCTTTATACATAAATTAAGGGAATTTCAGCTGCACTTCAACACCTTTCACTGTGTCTAATGAAATCACACTGATACCGGAATGCTAACAAATGTTGCATGTTACTCGTATTCTTTTTACGATCTCTACTGAAGCACACACAACACATACATCGCATTGTCTGTTGCTGTAATCCTGTGTACTCCTACATCTTCTAAATTGTCCAGTGATATAGTTATATAGTTATATAGATATAGTTATATTATTATATAGATATATTATATAGATATAGTTATATAGTTATATAGAATATAACTTCCAATTATAGTTGATATAGTTGGATATAGAACCTCTTTAGAAATTGTCTGTATATAAAAAGAATGGGTGTATGCCTCGTCCACCGTCTTGTAGTTCTACAACCTTGATACGGACAGAACTTCAGATTGTTTATCAAACACAGTATCATTTGAGTGCATTATGCTTTTTACTTTATTATAAGAAAAATATACTAATCACAAAGAAATTTAGATCTCCAGAATTTGACGGATTTACATGTTTTGAGGTTGCACCATAACTCCACTGGACATTCTGATTCATTTTAGGGTTACAGAAATTCTTTTTGTACTCTAAACTTTTTTTTTTATTTTGTATTTTATTTCAGCATGTTCCACTGTGTATTACATGCATCATAGTCAAATTGTACGCAATACTTCATTAACATGACATTAACATATGCAATACTCTAAACGTATAATCATAAAAGAATAAAATTTAGCAAAAAAAGTTATCTAAAATTCCTAAAAATAAAAAAAAATCAAGAAACTCCAATCATCGCGAACGAGAATGAAGCTACACAATCTGAAAACTGAACTTGGACTAATGGTTACCTGCTGTACTTGTGGGATTATTTACATGCACACAAATTTTATCACTATATAAAGTGAAATATAATATTGTTTAGCGTTTAATGAAATATATTTGATGGTATTTAACAGTTTAAATAATATTCCTAAAACACAGAGAACACAAAATTCTTAAAACTATAAAAAGGAACGCCAAACACCATGTAACTTATGATGCTTTCAAGAGTGAAGGGTGGTTGTCTAGCAAATATGTTACAATAAATCTACGTTTGGCACCGTTTGACATAACTCATTTTCAAACATGTAGTTCTTAGTGACTTTAATACCTCCAATATTATTAGAGGTGTATTGAGTGTAGGCCACTTTTTTAGTACAAGTGCAGCTGTGGTAAAAATAAACTTACTAAGGAATTGATAAAAGATCTTCCATACATATAACAACAGATTTTTACTGCTAAGTGAATAAACAGTTTTCTAAATGTTTTCTTTCTTTCCATAAGAAAAAGCTTTCAGAAAACTATCTCTTACGATTAATACTTTTAATACCATTTACATTTGTCATCATTTTCTTTTCCCAGAGTCAGCTGTTTCTATAAAGTCACAACTTGGATACAGGTTGGAAATATCTAAGAATTTAAAATGTCATACAAACTTTTTATTCATATAAAACAAACAAATATGTATTTCTTCTTAAATTTATTTTATATTATGCAAATAGAAAAATATGCATTATATGAATAGGTGACTAGCGTTTAGATCAATGATTGAAATATATTATATTTATATCACATAATTTATTTATACATTATTTTTCAAGTTTAAGGTAATGCTAAATATGCATAATATGCATTATAATTTTATTCTGCTAAATCTTTTATCTAATGAGTGATTTATTCCCATGTTATTATCAATTAAAAAAAATTAATGGTAGGACTGAGTGTACCTAGACCTTGCATCGTAAATATGTCCGATTAAATTAAATTTAACGTATTTTTTATACTAAGTAAATATTTGTTAAATTGAATTTATTCATGATTTAAAAATTTTCATGTGAGTAATTTGTTTATAACACCAATAAATATTTCTTATTTATGAAATTAAATATTTACTATTTCTTGTATACTTAATCATCTAACCTGTTTACTTTTGATGAAATTGTTGAAAGTGACAAGGGAATATAATGCAATTTTTGATATAACTATCACAGGTGTTGTTAGAAATGATAATAATATTGTATTCCTATGTCATTTTTCAGTGATATTATCAAAAATAAGCTAGTTATGAGATTAAAGTGTATGGTATATAGTTGTTATTGATCTCTACTGTATATTTACTCTTCTTGCAATAATATTAACTCAAAGGAACACATTTGTCTTATGCTGGTCAAGTTCATCAGAGGTGCATTATAAATGACAAAGGATTAACATTGCAAGGATTAGGGAACTCAATTATATAGGTTTATAAGGGACTGGGGGATGGGTAATTAATACTGTCGAGATAATGCGGACAGGAGGAGCGTATGTCTGTCCCATTGTCTGATTAGCCCGCATAATTAATGTTGGACGAGGCCCCGCGACTGCCTTAAATCTCTCTGCACGTGAGCCGTACGTCTGCCTCACAACATCTCTGTCACCAAGCTTTATTAATGGGCCAGGAGACCCTCTTCTACTCCCATCCGCATCTCACTTCGACTTAGATCTGTAATTCGCCATTTCAAATTAATCAGCAACGCAGACTAGGTAATACTCGTACTTTGCACATCATTATTACTTCTGTTATATTTTTTAAATATATCTATAGGTTTTCCAAAGATTATAAATTTTTTATGTAGAGGAAACCATTTTCGTTCTGTGATCACAGGATAATAACAAATATAAAAAGTTTCCAAACAGGTTTTTTGTTAGTCATTAGTAATGATTGTAAGTAGTTTTTGTAATAATTCGTGAACATATTTTTTAACTACTTGATGAACTCAACTAAATACAATTAAACAAAACTCATGTTTTAAAAGAGATCAAATGAGGCAGCTTGTGTAAATGTTTTCAATTTTAATATAATGGACAATTTTAAATTAATTGTTAATTATTAAAATAAAATGTGGAATAGTTATGACACCATGATTACATTGTAATGAAATTAACTGAATTAAATTCATTTATAAAATCAGATAATATCTCACAAAAACTTGTTTTAGACCAGGAATGGGCAACCTGCGGCCCGCGGGCCACATGCGGCCCAGCACTTGTATTTGTGCGGCCCTCGGAGATTATCTGAAATTTTACCTTAATATTAAAAGTTTCTTTGCTTTTTGGTTATTAAAAAAAGCTCAACGTGAGTTTTGGAAGGAAATTACAACATGTGAGAGAGAGAGAGAGAGAGAGAGAGAGTGAGAGAGAGAGAGCTCTATTGCAACAAATGTTTTAGTTTTTTCATATATGACGCACTAATCTTTTGGAGATTGTTTGTGATTATTGTTTATCATAAGGAAATAATGAGATATGAGTATTAATTTTCATTATAGGGACAATAAATAGTTAAATAATTATTGACACATTAATAAAGCGAGCAGTATGTATTTCTATATATTTGTAAAAATAAATTATACTTATAAGATGTATATATCGAAATACCCCAGAAATTACCATGCGGCCCGCGGTCACTTGTACATTATACAATGCGGCCCTCAGTTCACAAAAGGTTGCCCATGCCTGTTTTAGACCGCTTTACGGAGTCTGTCATGACGAACAAGCTAACTCCTGTCCTTCCTCTTAGCTACCTGTTTATCACAGGTAGACTTAATCTTTGACACCACCTCGTAAAAATATCTCATCAAAAATGTAATAATAACTTACAAAAATTTAAAATACATGCAAAATTTATAAATAAACTGCCAATATTTACATATTAGTTTATTTCAGAAGATAAAATTATTTGTAGTGGACATGTTAAAGATTTGTAAATCACATTCATTTTCTAGATGTTTCTAGATACTTTCAATATAAGCTCCGTTATTGATTAATTATTTAATCAATTATTTGATTGTCTAAAGTTTCAATTCAAAAAACTCTTTTTTTTCCCCCGACACAATAAACTTTTGGATTATAGGCTCTTTACTGATTAACTGTGAATAAACCAATCAAATATAATAAATTTGTAGCCACTTAATACAATAAAGACTGTCTGCTTTTTGTTTTTAAAAACTCATTTTAGGGTTTTAGAGATGGACCTTAATAACACTAGATATTCTTAAAATACATATAACAATACTTTCCGTAATGCGTTATTTACATATTGTGGAATGACGTCATGCGTAAAGCGTAATTTACGTTTGTGTAATGACATCATAGTTCAATTTCACATAACAACCTTCACTTTTTTGAACCACTTTAATGAACTGTACTTTCCCTGCATGCATTTAAATCTGTAATTGTTATATGATATAAAATAAATTTATAGCAATATATTAAATGGACAACATGTTAAAAACAACAGTTTTTAAGAAAAAACTAAAATACATTTTCGATTATATATAATATAAACTAAGAGTATGACAAAAAAATATTTTGTTCTGCGACGTTAATTAAGTTTCCACATTTTAAAATACAACGAAAGTGTAAAATTAGCACTTGCTATATGTTTGTATTTCGACAATAGCCTGTCGTCATGCAGGCATCCTTATTCAGAGGTTTTATATTCATTTGTTATCAATTAATGATTTGATAATCTTTCGTTAGTGTGCAATTTATTCTATTTGTTCAAAATTAAAAAAATGTAACTTAATTAATACCATTATTACGAACACCTGGTCTAAAGGATCTCACCTTTGTTGCTGCTCAAAAAGGGTTCTTGGAAAATTTATTTCACCACCCTGAGTGAACCCATTACCGCTTTAGCAGTAACACTTATAAATTATTCCTTTCAAAATGTATATGTGTAGCTGTAAATTTATAAATGCTATTTCATCTATTAAGATAAATTGTATTCTATACTACGATTTAGTCTTAACGATTTCTGATTCACCTAAAATGTATGTTACCTTACATCCTCTACAATACAGAAATAAAAAAAACTTGTGTAAAATTATTTTAAACAGAAACAGTTGTCAATAATTATGACAGTTATTATTTTTCCATATTAAAGCTGGGGCGCAGCGATAGTAAATCACCAAATATGTGTGTACATGTTTATTGGTATTTCCATTTCTCTTACTACTATTGTAGGAAATGATATATCGTAATTTGTTTTTACGAATATAAGCAGAACTAAAATAATATGTAAAAATATAATCAATAAACTTGATTTTGAAGTTGTGATGGATTTATACTTTGGGATCTTCTGAATTTATTATGGTATTTTTGAATGATATCTGTAAATGATCTGTGTAGGTGAGTATAAACGCTTGATTTTGTAAACATGTTGAAGGTTGCGCTGTTAACTGATATTTGACATATGATACGAAAAAAGAACTGTATTGTTTTTGTGAAATATTGAAACGTGAGAAAAGTACATTAGTTTTAAGTCAAAACGAATAACAAGTATTAGAAACTTGAAATTTCATATTTCGTGTTGATTTACCTTTATCATTTCATATTACTATATTTTAAGATAAGTTATTTATGAAATATTTCAGCACAAGTTCATGATGAAAATTATAATGAAAATCAAATTAGTGAGAAACAATAAACTAATTTTTAATTTGGTGTTCACTGAGTTTTCAGTGAACTTTCAGTGAACTTTCTAATTTATGATGAAAAATTTATTTCTAGAGCTTGCATTTGTTACATCCTTAAAGTTTTTTAAATATAAGAACAACTTTATCCCTAGGTGTATTTATATTAAAGGCTCTTCAGGATAAAATTTGGAAACTATAGCCTAAACCACTACAAATCTGTTAAAATCTTCTCAGGGTGTTATATTAAAACTAACAAATTGAGTTCAATAAATGTATAATTGTCTTGTTTTACCAAGCATAAAGAAAATAATTTACCAGTGTCTTAAGATTTATAGACAATTTCCTCTTGATAAGTAATGGTCCATTAGTTAGCACATTTAATCGAGAAGTATTAGACATTCAAGAAACTTTAGTAACAAAAAGGGATAAAGTTCATTGAACGTATTTTGAATTTAGAATAGGTTGTTAAAGGTAAGTTAAAAGTAAGGGTAAGTTAAAATGGTTTCACCACTGTGGTGGAAAGACCTGGTGTGGAGGAACAAAGGAGGAAAGAAGAGGTGATAGAGAGCGGAAGAGTTGTGTCGGCCACGGCCCATTGAGTCCTCTTCAACAGGTCCTGGGGGACGCAACCTAATTATAACCTTCCCTCAGCCTCCCTTCAAACCCTAATGCCCTTCTTTCCTCCGTCCTCCCTTTTAACTAATACTATTTGCAATCTCAACTTTTCCCTGCTTTGCTTCCAAAGAGATTGTGTGGTTGCCAGTACTACAACCTACTTCCTATTTTGTCGTAGACAGGCTTTGAACTTCAAACTTCACAATTTTCGGTATGAAAGAGTTAGTATTAGCCCTTAACCATTAACAAAGTTGCTGGAGTTAATATTTTAACATGTAACATTACTACATCTGAAATTTGAAGGAGCAGATCGTTTAGAATAATTTTGTGAGGAGTTCATGTGAATCACAAGTATATTATTTAGGGCCAAATCCCAAATATATTTCCTAATTGAACTTCTCTTTACAACCATTACAGTGCGTACTAAGTATTAGAGAGTTAAATGAAAAATACTATCTGCCATGTAATATGGTCATAACTGTTGCGCAAGTTTTCTGTGAATCGGAAAAATAAAATAAAGAATGAAACAATTTAATTTGCACTCCATCACCGTTAGATAAGACTCAAATTTCATATTATCAAAATTAGATTATGACATTGTCAAAGTTTTACAAATCCAGACTCATAGAAATAACCACAACAGAAATGACCACAACTAAATGTATAAACCGATCAAAGGGTTGTAATATTTGTTAATGTTTGCGACATTGAAATAGTTTGTATAAATTTGTGATTGCAGTTTTGATATTCATCTAACTGCATATTAGATAAACAAGCCGATTGCTAATTATCCAGCAAGCCTTGTTTCTCCTTGAATTCATCTGAGAAGCAATATTAGATCTCACTGCACATACGTTTGAACTTTCTAGCAAAATCATGTTGGTTAGGGATGGTCGACAGCAAGGCAGGCACATTCGTTTGCAGCTCCCTTTGCCCTTGTATTTCTCCTTCTTTCTACTTCCGGGGACGGTGGAGGCTTTCAGGCAAGGCAGGTCGCCTTTCTTCTTGTCACATCCTTCTTCTGTATCCTCTTCGCCGCCACCTTTGTTTTCTGTTTACCGACGGGTTGAGTTTGTAGAGAAAGGCCTATTGCTGCAGCCTGTCCAGTATTTCTGACCAAGGCTGGCTTCTTGTCAAAAACTTCCCCCCCCCCCCCCCATTTTTTTGTCCCTGCTGGTAAGGTTATAATTTAAGTATCAGGCAAACTGTTTTTTTTTCCTCGATTTGAGTA
This sequence comes from Hermatobates lingyangjiaoensis, assembly GCA_026182355.1. Lineage (NCBI taxonomy): Eukaryota > Metazoa > Arthropoda > Insecta > Hemiptera > Hermatobatidae > Hermatobates > Hermatobates lingyangjiaoensis. Next base: position 371,971 of record JAPFBL010000245.1, read on the forward strand.
CGCTGACCTGATACTGATGCGTGAAGTAAGTATTGATGCGTGCCGTAGTATTGTGCGAGCCCGCCTCCGCGTGGTCACCTCGGGCACTTTGGAGTAATCTAAAGTGGCTAAAGAGCAGCACGTTGAACTAGTCGCCTTGATTTGATTTTTGGAGGTTATATGACCGAAAGCCTTAGGAATACATATAAATTCAAAACAGGTTAGGGATGGTCACCATGGAAATATTGCCATTCCAATTCATTTAGTATTGATTTCGAGAACATTTCAAGTGTAGGTATTAGATAATAAGCAAGTTAGTTCGCTCCCTCTACATTTTGATTGTATTTGAATATTCAACAACACTTCAATCATCTAAAAAATATTTTTACATAAATAAATATCGTTTTCATATGGATGAAACTTAATCAAAAGTGTAGACTTTTAAAGTTTTTGAGAGTGATTCTTCCCGTCTTTCAGGTCCTCTTACAGAGATTAGAATCCCTTTCATTTTCTTTGTCAGAATTGTTTTTATCAGTTATTTAAACAATACTTTAAATTAAATCAACAATAAATATATCTCCATTCCTAAAGAGGGCCTCGTTCAAAAAAAAAAAAACCTCCGTAGTTCTGTAAAGGTGTACTCAAAAATTATGTCATTATTACATTCCTTTTGAAAATTTCACATTATATAGTTTTGGAAATATTCAGTTCAAATTTAAACAAACTTGGACATACAATGTTTTAAAAGTGATCTTTCCGAAGTCTTCGTTCTCTTAAGACAACGGTTTAAATATTTAAACTACATCCATTGATTTCGTTGAATTTCTTTACACAATAAACTTATTTTAAGTTTAAAAGAAATCAAACTTGAGTATTTATATAGTTTAAACATATGTTAGGCCACCCTTTTACCTTTCTAAATGAAGAATTTAGAGATTCCTACTGACATTGTTTTTTTTAGAAAATATTTTTTAAAATTCTCATTTTCATAGAAATGTTGTGCTTTAATTACTTAGTTTAAAAGAAATCCCGATTGGTATGTATGCTGCTTTATGATTATCCTCCTTCCTTAGAGAATAAGAAATTTATATGTTAAACAAGATTTATAAATAAATTTTACTCTCTTAAATTAGAGAATTGTATTATGACATTGCCTTCATAAAGTATTACAAAATTTATTATGTCAAACATATACTTTAAATGTGATCAGGATCGAGTGCTTTTAAGAATACTTCTTCTCTTAAAGTTTTCAGAGGGGTGTTCATAGAGTGGAGACCCCTTCTATTGTCTTTTTCGGAATCCTATTAGATAATCTAACGCTTTAAACACATTGTTTAAATGTAAACAACACTGAATATTTAGAGATAGTTTTAGAGTCTGTCCGCCCAGCTATGATTTTATAAGTGGAACATTTAAAGATTGAGTAGCGCTTCTAGTGCTATATTAGCATATGTTATTCAAAAATACACTTTTCATTTGTGTCGTTTTTTTTCTGCTTATAACAGAGAAACTTTTCGTTAAATTAAAGAAAGTTGTATCTAAATTTACGTTTTGTGAAAAAGTTAATAAAAAATGAAACGATTATTGTTTTTTGTGGATTGTTTTCCGGTTGATAATATATATAATTATATTAAACGGTCCAGTGGACTTTGAAACAAAATACCAATTACTAAGAAGGTAGAACACAGATAGACAAACGGAATAACTCACTTCTATATTTCGACCATCGTCGTCATCAGGAGGTGAAGTGTCCCGCAGGAAGGTAGAGTAGGACTCTTCGCCTCCTGATAGCGACGATGGTCAAAATATAGAAGTGAATTATTCCTTTTTCTATCTGTGTGCTAACTTCTTTTTAATTGGTATATATATATATATATATATATATATATATATTCTATGTTTTGTTATTGAGGGCTAGGTCAAATAAAAGAAAATAAACTCCTTCCTGGGTCAACGTTTCGATGTATTTGTAGATCATATTCAGGGCTAAAATTAGAGTAAGAACTATAATACATTTACCAAAACAATCTACAACTCACATAGAGAACTAACACAAATTTTTGAGACCAACAGATACATACAAAAGGTTATTTTATAATCAGAGTTGTTAAGTACACATCTATTTCAAAGTATCAGACAAAAGGAAATTAGTTTACCTTGGAAAGTGTGCTAATGGTTTTTAAGTTACATGAGAATTAATTGGTTATATATATATATTCAAGCGCGCACACACACACACCACACACATACACACACACACAATGTTTCTTGAGATGACACTGCATTCACTTGATTCCTTTCATTCTATGACTTAGTAGAACCATTTGTTAATTTTTTGTGTGGCAAACATAAATTGATAGTCACAACAATAAAAATTTGATTACTAACATTATTTTTTTCACTTGAAGTTACAAATCACATATATGCAATCTTGCTTTGTCAATGAGCCTTTTAGTTAATGGAATACGAACTTTGATTCGTTGGCTCACCCTTGTAGACCGCAGATATAAATAACGGAAGTGAAGTATTCCATAGCGACTGTTTTTTTCCCATTAGAGAGATCGGGTTTTTAAATGAATAGGTGACAACAATGAGAGCTGGATCCAAACATTAGTCGACCTTTTGCTAACAATAGAAAGCCGGACATCGTCAGGGGACAAATTGTTGCGGCGGAAAGGCCGTAATTCGCAATGCCCCTTGTACAATAGAGCCCAGGCTCTCGTGAAACTGGTAATTAAAAACTTTTATATTTTTCACTGGTTCGTTTCCAGCAGATGACCCATTCATACGGTCCACTCACTTTTCAATGCTAGTTGGTTCCGATTGATAACTTTTGTTCATAATTTTTTTTTTTAAAAAAATCTGAAAATTTTCCAATTTAAGCCCTTGTATTTTAACATGCCATCACTGCCAGTCTACTTGTACTTTTTTAAATGGTATCCGGTATAAGATGATATAAATAAATGGTGTAAAAATATTAAACCAATGTTTAGTTATTTTTGCTATTACTCCAAAATTTTAATGAACATCAGATGTTAAGGTGTGCACATACATTCATGTGTGCCATCAGATGTAGAAATAATATCAAACTTTTCTCATTTAAAAAAAAAACATTAATATTTCACCATTAATATAACTGTTGTTGCATATTCTTCTCAAAATATCATTTCCAAAAATGTGTATATTTAGAAATGAATAATTCTTTGTATAGGGAAACTATCTCCTCTTTCAAAAAAGTTTGAATTTTAAACTTAATGATAAGGTGAAGCATTTGACGATGGATTCGGAAATTAGCTGCTTCTCAGATGAATTCGAGGAGAAACAAGGCTTGCTGGATAATTAGCAATCGGCCTGTTTGGAATTAATCCCTTTTAAAGTGTACCCCATTTGACTTGCAAACTGAGGCTCAATATTATAAATCTCAAGTTATTGTGAGGAAGGGTTGGAAGACAGAGTTTATTTTCCAGTGAATAATTCAGCGGGGGAGTCATCTGGAGAAGCAGCACGTGTGGCCTCTCCCCGATAAGTCTCCCAGACTCTCCCAAATAGACCCATTATAACTTATAATTGTATTATTTTCTCTTTTTTTTTTAAAGTTTTGATCTCTTATTTTAGGTTGTATTAGAGAATGATGTAAAAGTTATTTATAATATCAATGTTAGAATAATATTTGGAAGTTTTTTTATTGTGGTTTTTTATTTAACAATTGTTTTGCTGTAGGATGTACAAAATACGAAATACTTACTTTATAATGTACCAGAAAGAAACACTGTCCATTTGTCAATCTAATGATAATTTTAAAGTTGATTTTTTTAGCTTTGAAATTCCATACTTTGACATAAACTCATGATCAAATCCATAGAATACACAACATCATTATACCCATTATTTCCAAATATTTTGAAATTGCCAAAAAAATGTTAATATGCTATAACATACAAGTATTATTATAAAAATTTACCATCTTACATCAAGCGTTTTCCTCATACCTCGGAAATCTTGGGAAAATTTGTAAATGTCAATAGAATATTTAACCTCTGTAATCTATGTTACTGCCATTCAGTTTATACTCACTCAGTAATGCCATTTAGAATTCTTAACATATATAATATCATCTAATGAGTAAATTATTTTTTTGATTTGTTTTGTTATAATCATCTGTTAATATATTTCATTTATTGAAATCTTGCATTTTAATTAACAAAAGATTCTGCAACATGATTTGAGTTTATACATTTCTAAAGTCTTTGAAAAGATATAGAGGGCGGAAATAACAATTATTTATACAAAACGAAAATAACTTCTTTTGTTCCGAGAAAAACAATTATTTCAAATTCGCTAATGGAATGACAAAAAGAGTGGACCTATCTTACTTAGAAAAAAAAAATATGATGGGGGTGGGACTTAAAAATAATAAAGGATTCTCTCTGGTCTGAATAATTATATTGCGTCAGACAGTTGAAACGGTCATAGCATGTTTAGATTATCTTCATTGGGCAGAAAATTACATTTTTTTTGTTAGGGAGAGGGGCGTCTGCGGATGAAGCGGCGAGAGGGGGTAGTATCAGTGTCGCAGTGAGCCCTTATCGGCCCTTTGTGACACGCTTAAATCGCCCCACTTCCCCTCAAGGATACACCCCTTTTTGTTACTTGCCTTTATACAAATATGTAACCTGCAGATAATCCCTCCTCCCTCGTAACATAACAAACTTCAATACCTATTTTAATGTAACCTTGGAAAAATATTGATCGTTTGCTAAAAGGCGTTACATAACTGTAAAGGTTTAACTTTCACAGTATCTAATATAGTCAGCTTTCTCCATTAGAAGGAGAAAGCGTGTATATAAAAAACAGTAAGGAGGAAGAGGAACTTTAGAGGAGTTTAGAATTCAGTAATGCCAACATGAGATCACTTGTCCCATTTCATTCAAAAAAAAAAAAAGTATCTAGTGGCCACAGAGAAACAAGCGATGTTTACTATAACAGATCAGAGAAATATTCGTTATATCTCCTACCCTTACTTCTGAAGTTGAAATAAATGTTGCCTAATAGTTCAAAATAAACAAACATTATACAAAACAGGTTTTACAACTTTTAAATTTTAATGTCACATTGTGAATTTACTTAAATTGACATCTTTTTAACCTTTTACTACAGCAAATGCAGATATTATCGTGGCAAATCTCCTTTCACTTTACTTGTATTATTGTTATGAAGACTATATTATAATATAGTATTTCATAAACAGTAACATTCCATAGTTTTAAAGTTCTTTTTAGCATAGTTAAATTTTGTATAATTAAAAATGTTTGAACGTTTTAATTTTAAGTTTTTCTTAAAAATTAAACTGTAAACTAAGTTTTAGCAAATCTAGCATTCTATAACTAAATGTATAAAAGTTGTACAAAGTTTGCTGAAAAGAATAAGTTTGAAGAGATATCGACTATGTGATTGTTAGAAATGTGAGTTGAGCTAAACATTTTGATAAAGAGGACCAGGAGTGTATCATAATTACCGTGGGGACTCAGGCTACTTTATGGTTATAATCCAGTATATAACAAAAGTGTCCAACAACGATCATAAATCGACAGATATTATCGAAGTGTTTGTTGTTTGCAACCCTCCCGCCAAGACATCACAATATACAATGATATAGATGGTGCTGCAAGTCCAATAAGAGCTGCTTCCTACTCCTTAAAATCATTTCTTTAACTGCCTTCTTCATTCTATTCTTTTTGTTCAGACTTAATCTACGAGAGCAATGTTTCTCTTGAAGTTGACCTCCTGTTCACAAGCCTAGTCATAAAGGAGACTTTTTCACCCTTTATTGTTCATATTTACTCAGCAAATACTGGCATGGAATAGTTTTAGAATCTTCAGTCAATTACATTTCCAATAAGAATCAAACCAAACCTTCGTTAGCATATCAACTTATGAAGTAGAAGACAGAGAATTAAATTTTTTTTTAGTTCAAAACTTTGTTTAAATTTAACATTATTTTATACTAGTCATATAACACATATTTATCTAATCTTAATATGCATTAATAACATTAATAAATTATTAGTCTATGATTAAAGATTGTCAACTGTAAACTCTAGTAAATGATAAATCATTTCTAACTCACTTTATAAAATAAAATCTAATCCAATTTAAAAATTTTACTTTTAATGAATAAATTAATAAAATTCTTGATAATTACTTAAGAATAAACTATTAACGTTTCAGAGTAAACTATACGTATACAGTAAATAGAGTAAATAAATACACTTACAGTCTCTAATTTCTGGTTTAATATCATCAAAAGGAAAGAATAGAACACTAAGTGCACTTGCGCAGCTACGGTTGTAGAACATCTCTTCGCTTTAAATATTAAATATCGCTATTAAATATTAATTCACATTAAACAAACTGTTTCTTCTTTTTAGATTAATTCCAAACGACTGTTTACGACTGTTGTCATTTAATTTAGAAATGGTATTTAAATACAGAATAAGTATTCAGTATCACAGAGTAATTTTTGATATCTTGATGTATGTTATAAAATCATTTAAAGGAACGAAAAGTATTTGAAATCAAAGATATATTTAACAAACAGGTGGTTTTATGATAGAATAAGGAAATAAAGATATGCAATACTCTATAAATGTGGAATAAGACACAGACATGAAATTTGAGGACTTCAATATTATATCGGTGTTTGGTTAAAAAAATGCTATAAAAGTAATAACAAGCAAAAAAAGTGAGCAGAATACTAACAATTCTTATATTGATGCCGTTATGGATAGTTTCAAAGTAACTTAAGAGAAAAAATTGGAACAAGTTGACGAAATCAGCTCTTGTGAGTTTCGAATTTGAAATTTCATCTTGATTCATTGTCTTTTAGGTTTCTGAAACAAATGTGGTTCAATGCCTCTAGTTTTTTTTTTGAAAGTAATAAAATATTTTTTTATTTAAATTGTTAAACACATTTCAATTCCTTCCTTAAAAGTTATGTCGTTCATTTTTGAAATATACTACATATTTTTTTAAAAATATCAGTAGATTTCCCACTGCGTTGGAGTTATCCAAATGCTGAGATAACAGATTGCCTCAAAAAGTGCTCTCATGGCGATAGATTGACGTCTATTCATGGGCCAATATGGAGGGAATTGTATTTACAATTCCAGAGTTATAAGCACCTTTAAGCAGACAGGAGACCTCTCTCGTCAGATACCAGCGGATTCACAGCCGAGATCACTACCATTAAACTGCTCTTCAATATTGCCAATCTCATTAAGAAAATTCGTATCTAGAGCTTACTCTATGCCAGCACTAACCAGAAAACAAAGAACTTGTGGGAGAGAACTAGCAATTTTATATACCATAAAACAAATAAAATTATAAGGGAGTCTAAATTCTTGTATCACTCTTAAAATCATTATGGCAAATCATATATAGTCTTCACATTTTTAACATTCAGTTATTGAAAATGAATCTTATTTTTCAAAAGGATCGCTTCTAATTAGCATCACTTTGGAAGCGATTATACAGGCGAAACAGAATTAGTTCAAACCAAATCTATTGGATAATTAACTGCAGGTGATTAGTATTAAAGGATTATAGGAGTGTCATCAATAATGCAGTTATGTCTATCTCATTTGTTTAGGGCAGAGGTTCGGGTGTGATTGCTTGGCCCTTAGGGCATAGATGGATTATGGAAATGAGGACAGTAAAGCTGCCTTCGACTGGAGTGTGCGCCCTTTATACGTGACCAGTAGATTTCTATGGTGTGTGTTTTGAAAATTTACTTTTATGTGGTCTTATGTTTTATAATTTATAGTTTTTGTATAATTTAAAAAAATTGTTTTAAAATTTTAGTTATTTAATCAGTGTCTCGACTTTAGAGTAAATATAATAAAAACAAAAAAGTAAAATTCTCAGATCCCATTATAGTTACAGTCACCTAATAACATTTGTAACAAATCCGATAATACTTAGATTATATATTTGAAAGTCATCGAATAAATTCAAAATGAAAATAAAATAATAATTTAGCATGCATTTGAATTTAGGAAAATAGAAAAAACATTAAAACACATGGTTCTTTTTCCAATTGAAATATACTTTTCTTAGTCTATTTTGAACGTTCACCGTAGGAGACATTTTTTGTCGTTAAATACAGAATTACATTATTCTATCAAATGATTGAAAGAAATCCTGTTAACTATTTGTTATATTATTATAAAAAGCTTTCAAATCTTGTAAATTGGTGTGACGATTTATGCGGGATAAATTCAGATGTAACCTTCAGGTTCAGGATGGATCTTATGGATAAAGGAATTCCAGTTACTTAAATATTGTCGAAAAGTTGGAGATGTTCAACAATATTTGTAGAGCAAGCAAAATACTTCAAACAAGTAACCCGGCTAATGTTATTCCCATAATGAAAATGAATCCAACTTGGCTATCTATAAACCCTTAACGTTAAAGTCTTATATAAGGAAACTTATGAGTCGGTAGTAAAATTGTAGTTAGATTTTGAAATGAGTAGAGCTTTGAAACATACTTTGATTCTTCTTGAGTAAGGTATAAAGATACTTTCAACTGGATTTCTATGTAGATCATTCTCTTTCTCACATCTTTAACAATCTTAAAAGCTTACTATATAAGCATTACCATAAAGCATACTTCTTTTTATAGTGATAGATTATCAGGATATTCTTGTATATCGTATCCCTCATTCTATACTGCACCTAGTAAATCATTCACGACTAATCCCACAATAGTGGTGATAAAACAACTCCCTGCCAACTTTAGTTATTGCAATTTAAGTTGTGAAAAATTAAAATAATATGCTTACACAAATTACCTGTGTGTGTTAGATTTGAGTACTAAATACTATTGTTTTTGGATTAATACATCTATATATTACGCTGATTCAATAGATTCGAAAGTATTGTACCAAATGCTATAATATATATATATATATATATATCAGTTTAGTTGGGTTTTTGACTCTGACGAAGACCGCTTGTTACGGTTGAAAGATCTTAGTCTTGTTTTCCCATTTTCTTATTGTGGTTTGATCATACATATATATATATATATGTGTGTGTGTATGTGTGTGTGTTTGTGTATGGTTGGTGAGGGATGGGATGTGGGTCCTGTGAGTTACTGGGGAGTGCGTTAAAAAAAGTTACAATACAGACTACACAATTTTATGAATCAAAAATAATAATTTATATTATAAGTATTATACATTTATTATAGTTTGTAATATTAGTAAGTCTTCAGCATGATATGCCATGTTTGTTGAACTAATAGGTTTAAAAGATAATTCGTTGCATATTAACATACAAGGATTTATTTTTTCGTTGTTTACTCTAAAGTGGTGTTATGAATAATGGAACATATCGTAATATTGAATACGTTTCTGTGTGAGTGTGGGTCCTCCCGAAAATGTTTGTAAACACTGTTCCAATCACACCGTTTGACAAATCATAATGTGTCCACGTTGCGTACAGGCGGTTGTTGGTATGTAAAGAGTGTTTTATTTCTGGGTTATATTTACGTATGCCAATACATACAATCATACAATACAGTTAGTATCGTAGTTTATGCTAAAACGGGTTTTAAAAACACACTTTTTTATAGCAATTTTAACAATTCTAAATTAGTATTGAGGAATTATTAATAAGAAAAGTGCATGCAATATTTTTAAGCATTTTAAAAGATGAAATTTTAACACTAAAAAAGATAGGGAATAAATTTGCCTAAAAGTTACTTGGGAGATTGTGTTTGACAATGATTAGAGATTTGTGTTATAACTTATTAATAATCATTTATAAGACGATTGTATGATCACGCTTGTATTATGTGATGGATTTTTCAAAAAATATAAAAGATCCAATGTTTAAAAATTTTGGATCACAAATACTGAAGATTTTTAATCAACAAGAGACTATCTTTGATTACGGTACTAACTATCATTGGTAATAAATATCAGCAAACAGATAAATCAGATGTGAGAGGGTTGTTGAGCAAGGAGGGATGCTCAAGATAACCACTTTCCACCACTTCCCACCCCATCATATGATTTATTGTCAATTAACCGAGTCCTATTTTGTAGTGCCCAACATTTCACTTCTTCATTAGTCTATTTTTCTTCTTTTTTTTTCAATTTTTCGACCGCATATCAAGAAAAAATTATTATTCACATAAAACATGAAGTAGAAATGTAATTTCAGATAAAATATCTGAACAATTTATTTAATAATTGAAACAATTGTAGCAATATTAATTTTAAAAACAAAAATTTTTAAAAGATATATTGTTATTTTGGCGTCAAATGAAGAAGATTACCAATTGTATTAGTAAATCAACTTCCACAATACTACCATTATTAAGGTTACTTGTTAAATTTGACGTTTGTGACAGACACCTACTGTATCTGTGTATATAAATTGAACGTTATGTGAAAGAATTATTCTATTATTAAACATATTTAATAATATATATTGCAAAATTATTACTTGTGAAAATGTTAACAAGGAACTGGTGACGTTACTATACTAGTTTTGATACAAACTAGTTGGTTTTGATTTTGAAAACTGAAAATACACAATAATTTGTGTGTTTTTTGTCCGTTTTAGATAGTCTTCTGTTCTTCAAAGTATATTTGCAAAATAAAATTACAGCGAGAAAACAAACTAAAAAACAGAAAACTCACTACAAATCTTGACACCCGTCATCATCTGAAGAGTAAAGTAGATTACTTGCAAGCCAGTATTTCATATATAATATATATATATATTTATATATATATTATAATTATATAATTAATATTTTAAAAGTAGCAGCAGCTTCTGCTCTCACGATTTTTTGAGTTGGTGGCCTCGATCTTGCCGGCGATTCTTCTATCTTGTGATTGGAGCTTCCGAAAGATAGAAGAATCGCCCGCAAGATCGAGGCCACGAGCTCAAAAATCGTGAGAGCAGAAGCTGCTGCTAATTTTAACAATATTTGCATACAAGAAGATTCACTGCCGATTTACACCAATATATATATATAATATATATATAATGAAACGGGAAAAAATATTAAAATCTTTCAACCGTAACAAGCGGTCTTCGTGAGACTCAAAGTCAGTATCAGTTTGGACTCTGACGAAGACTACTTGTTACGGTTGAAAGATTTTAGTCTTTTTTTCCCATTTCTTATTGTGATTTAATCATATATATATTGTCATCACAAGAAATATAAGAATAACAAAAAAAATTAGGGGTTTTCAATGGTTGGTCAAAACGTAAACAACATAAAACCTAACGAAAGCAAATGTAGGGAAATGTTGGCATAGGTAAAGTCTGTGCGTTTTGAGCTAACCTGAATATGCTCTGTTTCTTGCTGTTATTCCATGTATATATGTAACCTCTTTTTATATCTACGTGTTTATTGTGAAATCGTGTTATATATGTGTGTCTGTGTGTGTGAACTAATTTTTTTTTCTGTCGATATTCTTTTTCCCTTCACTTTACAACATAATTATTTTCCTTCTTCACTATGAAACTCTCTCTCTCTCACTCTCTCTCTCTCCTCTCTCTCTCTCTCTCTCTCTCTCGCTCTGTCCCTCTCTTTCACCTCTACCTCTGTCTTCATCAAGTTGACTATGATTATAATTTTTGATAGTATTCTTATCAGATCACAATTTTAGTAGTTTTCTCTTAATTCTAATAAGCAGGTAATATCTGCTGAACCTGAACCTGAACCTGAACCTGAAACAATCTGAAATAAAGATTTAGTGTATATGTAGTTATTTCCTTCAATTAAAAATTATTCTAATTAATTAGAGTAATTTCCTCAACCATAAAAAGAAGTGTTTCAGATAGTATATATATGTCAATAGTATTACATTTTTCCTAGCAATATTTTATGTATGGTAATATTTGTTATTCTTATACAATTACCTCGGAAACTTTAGAAAGAAACTAATGAAGTTACTCGTCTAATAGTAATACAGACCTTACTTGTTTTGAAATATTCTTTTACACATTACAGTAGACTCATACATGTAGAAATAAGTGAGGGTCAATTGGCAAAATAAGCCAATTTGATTGAAACAATATGAACTCAATGAAATATTAAATCAGGGAAAACACACATGAGAGAGTTAAATGTTTCAACTATTATTTTACAGACCAATTCGCTGAAACAATTATTATCAATTATTTCAGAAATAGAAAAAGTATTTAACAGTGGTATACAACTTTGTTAATAATGTTAATAATGATTCTGCAATTAATAAGGCCAGTCAATAACTGAAATGCATAAATAAACACTCACTCAACATTCTGAATTCCACAATGGTTGTTTATATAATGCAGCCAGCGAGAAATGCATTGAACGATAAGTGCTTCAGAAGAAATATTTTCTGAAAATTATTCAATATATCAGACTACAAATATGCCGCTTTCCATGTGCCCAGTTATTCTATGCTCTTCAAAGTCATAAGCACTCCACATGCTGATATATCTATACATACTGCTACTGTACAATGACGTGAGATGGAAAATTAATATGAACTAATAAGTAGGAATGTTATTAATTCCAAAATAATCATTAATAATTGTTAATGATTTATTATTACTTGTATCTGCTTATTTTCTAAAAATAAAAATTGAATTAAAACTCATTAGAAAATTATAACTTATATGGTAAATTAAATATATTATATCTAGTATAATATATTACATGAGTAAATTGGCATAAATGATTTCTAACAAATGGAAAGAAAAAATAATTTTTATTAAATACTAGGCAACCATAAAAATTTCCCGTAGAATGATTCTATAAAAGACCAAAAATGTAAAAATAATTCAAAAATTATAAACATTCTTTAAAGAATAATAAATATAACTATCCTATATCTTAAATTAAAAATTATCTTTAAACGACATTTTTTCTTAGATATTTTTCACATTTGTCAGACAAGATAGGAATATCTTCAAGTTTTAAATGAGAAAATTTGTCTTAAATATTCAATATATAAGGAGGTTAGGTAAACTAGAAACAAAAGTGATGTTCTCATGTAAGAGATTATTTTGTAACACGAAATCTACACTTACGCTTTTCAAAAATGTTATTACTGCTGTAGCTATACTAAAGATATTATAGGCATCAGTGTTGTCTTATAAGAAAAGAAGCATATATGTTTATAAGTGGATTAGTCGCTATCAAGTACTACCTCCAGGAATGACATACTAATAAACATCTACCATTTAGATATATACATTAAACCTAAATGAAACATTATATATATATATATATTGAGTTGTGCACAAAAGAAGCTCCTTTCCTCTCCCCTGACGGACGTATGTATAGACAGATTGATGGCGTTGCCATGGGGTCACCCCTTGGAGTGTTATTCTCTAACTTCTACATGGGCAAGATAGAAAGAGATGTGTTTGCCTCTTTACAGAAACCAACTGTTTATGCCCGCTATATTCGTACTTGCTAACAACAAGGAGGAAGTCGTATACCTTCACCAACAACTCCAACAAGCTTCAGGCCTCTCACTAACTATCGAGAGGAGTCAGGACGGACGTATACCCTTTCTGGACGTCCTAGTCAATATAAACCGCGAAGGCTTGAGTACGTGGGTTTATAGAAAACCCACTAACGCAGAACTTTGTCTTAATGGACAGAGCGATTGCCCAGACCGATATAAGCGAGCTACCATCAATGCTTATGTGAAGAGAGCCCTGAGTCATTGTAGCAATTGGACTAGTGTACACGAAGTACTAGAGAATGCTACAAAAATCTTAGTTTACAACGGCTACTCTAACAATGAAGTTAGCCAAGCGATTGCCAAAGTTCTTGATCAATGGTACACTAGCGTTGACAAAAAGGGAGAGACTCTGCAGACCGGAGAACAAATACCCTTGTTCTACAAAGCCTACTTGTCTACGCAGTATAAGGAAGATGAGAAGTCCCTGAGAAAAATTATCGATGGTCATATTAAAACCACCAATACTAAGGACATAATTCGCCTCACTATCTTCTATAAGACCAAGAAAACTAGCAATCTACTCATTAAAAATGGCAATAGAGTAGTAACGCCCGACCTTCAGCGTAGTCACCTGGTGTATAACTTTTCATGTACTCAAGGGAACTGTGCAGCCCTTCCTTCTACCTACATCGGTATGACAACAACGAAGCTGTCGAGGCGTCTAACCCTCCATCTCTCCACAGGAGCCCCTAAGGACCATGTTAAGAAAGAACACGGAGGTGCCCTCACTAGAAATATGCTAGTAGAGGGAACCTCAGTTTTGGCTAAGAACAGTGATCGAGGCAGGCTACAAATACTAGAGGCTTTATTAATCAAAGATTTGTGCCCCGCGCTGAACTCTCAAATCAGTGACATGTTCGTCATCCGAGTTCTAGGACCTTCGAACCTAAACAAAATTTGTTCGGAACTCTCCCTTGTTGTGACCTGTCGAAGGCGAGAAGTGCTGGAGTGATTCAACTGTCTAACGCGTGGGTGCGCGCATGTAGCGCTGCTTTGACAGTTACACGCTGCCACTATTTGAACTGTGCTTATTTAGTTTGTTGTTAATTTTTGGTTTATGTTTTAATTGTTTCGTTGTATTGTTTACTGTTTACCTGATGATGGCCAATGTGGCCGAAAGCTTGTTTCCATTTAGTTCTTTAACCTAGTTTGTGTTAGTGTAGTGTTAAATATAGTTTGTTTCATTAGGTCTCTTGAAGATTGTTTTCCTATTCTTGTCATGGAATTAGGTAGATTAATTTTTTGAGCTACCAGTGAATTATAAGAAAATAATAAGGCAAATAGAACATTTTTCTAAAAAGATTATTAATGCTGAAGCCGCTGTGCTTTTTAACAACACTTGTTTAAAAGAAGACTTGCTGCTAGTATACACAAATATATATATTATATATGTATATATATACCAAATAATATGATATTATGTTTACTTATAGTAAAGTTGAGTGTAGGCCACTACAGATTTTTGGAAAGATTTTGCTAAATTTGGCTTGCATAAATAAAAAATTAAATAGAAACAATAAAATTATTTCATTTCTATGAAATATATTTTGTAGAAACGGTGTCATATACGTATAATATAGACAAAAATTAAACTATCCACAGGGACAAAAAGTTCTAAATTAAAACAATATATATATATATATATATAAAATGTTGAAACAACCTAGTTTTGAATTTCATGTTTGGTGGCCATTAGAAGTAAACGGTTCCTTCCCGACCATCAGGTAAAGGCTAAAAAGTAAAAACTCTGTCAGATGAAACACTGCGCTGCCAAGCTGGTAGTAATAATAAAAATGCCAAAGGAAGAAAAGCATAAAACAAAAGAAACGAGGGCATGGAAATACATGTAAATAAATAATATATATAATGAATGAAAAAGATGTAAATGTATTTAAACAATGAATAATGATTATGAAGTAAATAGTTATAAATATGATATAAAAAAAAAAAATAAAACTTATCAGTAATGATTGAGTCCGGCAGGTGTTCTATCACAAATAAGACAAATCTGTGTCATCTGATAAGAAAAATATATATTAGGGTCTATTTATAATGAAGAAATGTATTTATTCATTAAAGAAGAAGTATCCATGATTATTGATATTGTGTGAGCTTCGTGTATATCAGAGAAGTCCACGGGGTTAATCTTAATGTACTCATATTGTGTAATACAATTCGTTAAGTGTAATATAAATTAAAGGTAACACCATTTTTAAAATAGATTCCTCTTCTCCAGAAACCATTCATCTCTTATAATATTAAAAATAAATCTTATGTATGATATATGTTATAAGCGATAGATCAAAATAAGATAGATCAACTTTTACGTGTGAACTAATGATAACTGTTGAGACGAACTCTGACGAAGACCGCGTGTTACGGTTGAAAGATCTTAGTCTTGTTTTCCCATTTTGTATTGTGGTTTGATCATTGATATATATATATATATATCTTTAAATTACACAAAGCACGACACAGAAAAAAGAATAAAAAGAACACTTATAGAATCCAATATTTTGAACTGTTGTTCGTCATTAGGAGTAGACTAGAAGAGAGGACGAAGTGAGAGAGATCTCCCCACGAACGGAGCGCGAAATATATATATATATATATATATAAACTCAAAAATTGTTATTGACCTCTTCTATTCTATTCACTGTTTCGTTATTGAGGGCTAGGTCAAATAAAAGAAAATAAACTCCTTTCTAGGCCGACGTTTCGATGTATTTGTACATCATCTTCAGGGCTAAAATTTGAGTAAGACTATAATACATTTATCAAAACAATCTACAACTCACAAAGAGAAATAACACACACTTTTGTTAAACTTTCTTATCTGTTGGTTTAACAAAAGTGTGTGTTATTTCTCTTTGTGAGTTGTAGATTGTTTTGATAAATGTATTATAGTCTTACTCTAATTTTAGCCCTGAAGATGATGTACAAATACATCGAAACGTCGGCCTAGAAAGGAGTTTATTTTCATTTATTTGACCTAGCCCTCAATAACGAAACAGTGAATATATATATATATAATCTTTGTGTGCATATAATTATCTCGCATCTCACATTACCCCAACATTTTAAACAATGAGTAATTAAATCGTAACTAATTAATTTGATGAAAAAAATGAATATCTAATTTTGATCTCAGTTCTCTCTATTCTTATAGTAAATAGCCTACAATTTTTTTGGGCCTCTGAAGGTATAATTGAATGGTATGAACACGTCAATTTAATGGCATTTGTTTCTTTAAATATTTTTAAACAATTCATCTTAAGTTTTATTTAGTGACTAAAATAAGTTTTTATTTTTAATTAGGCATGACTGTTTTTTAATAAAAAAAATGAATTTTTTACTATTAAAAAAATGAAATTAAAAATATTGCATAAAATTTGTAATTAATGCATGTAATACCATGTGGAACATGCTGCAATAAAATTTAAAATAAAAAAAACATTGATACTGAAAATATAAAAAATAAAATAAATCATTTCATATAAAAAATAATGGCACCTTGCTCAAAATGGTTGTTTGTCCAGAGAGCATGTTAAGTAAACTCTGGGTGATTCTGGCCACCAAAGATTCTATCTGACTTTTATTGTATAATGTTTTATGGTCATAATATTAGTAACAAAATAGGATTTATGAAAAGTTCTATTAAAAAAGAAATATTGTTTTCAATGTAAGTTTCCATTTTTTTAGATATATGTCCAACATTCATCTGTATGGACAATTTATTAGACAACTCTCATGAACTGCAGATAGTCCTTAAGATAAAGTTTTAAATTCGTTTAGTAGAACTTTCTTTACTTTATTTCTAAAACATTAAGCTATTTTCATGTACTGGCAACTTAAGGTACAGATTAGGGCTGGATTGAGACCTTTAAAGAAAATAACATTCCTGATGAGAGAAATCGAGTGAGGGGTTCCAGTACCAGTTAATTACTTAGTAAGCTAATCTGAAATTAGAAGGTTTTAATAAGATTTGAAGTTCATAGCTGGTGGGTGATTAGAAAGGAAGGTAATTATGCGGACAGTGGTTTGGAAGGTAGTGGATGGAAAACAGGGCAATTCTTTGCTGCCTCTTTAGATGTCGTAAGGGTCAGTCACCACCCGTAAAGGGTAGTCTGAACCACAGTTAGCCAAACGAGATAACACCCAAACAACTACAGGCAGCAACAACAACAATTACTAGAAAAACAATTTCAGCTTTCTTCAAAAACGATCATCTCAAATATTAATTATTTTAAATATTGTGCAACTTATCTTTATAATCAAACATTTATAAATGTAGAATTTATACCTTAAAGTTGTATCACCAATGCTGCTAAGTTATGGACTATACAGTGTAGTTGTAAGATAGTAGACTATAAGATAAAGGCTGCAGACGTCCTGTGTTAATTGGGCCGAGATTGCCATGCCGTTACAAGCCCACTAAAGGCTGCCTCTCAGGCGGGGATTGGGTCTAATCGGAACCACTGTAATTGTGTCGAGTTTAACGATCATAAAGCTGCACCAGACATACAAGTGCCCCACCTCAATCTACCAGTAATCACTTTTACCTTTCCTCAGCTTTAAAATCCTTTAAGCACTGTACTTTAACCCATAATGCCGTTCAACTAAGATAACTCTATTCCATACATGATTTAACTTGTATGATTTTACGAATTGCTATCTCTTTTCATTGTATACAATTTATTAGTTATTTACTATATTCTAATAAATAAACAAATCCGAATAATTCTGTTTGACTCAATATTTATTTAATATATAATCATTCTTCGTCATTATATTCTTTTCCTCTGAATATAGTAATAATAAATTTTTGGATTTTAAATATTTTGACGAAATAAAATATTTGAGATCCCTGAGTCCAGAGGTCCTGAGATGTCCGTTCCGGTCAAAGGTCATATACATTTGTCAGTGTGACTTTTCAGTGATTTTAAATTTTCGATACACAACACTCTCAGCTAACATATATTCAATCATCATCATTATTATCAACATAAAGTATTCTAGAGACGTTAAAACATATAATTTTTTCAAAAATTTAATTATCTCTACTCGTTATACTAAGCAACTAAACAATTTACTAAATGGTCAACTTTTTTTAGTGCACACGTTTGAGAACCGTTTATATCACTAAACTCACCCAAATTTGATAATACCTTTAAGAGGTAGCTACACTAAATAAAATGAGTGATTAAATTATTCCTCAGTCAGCTTAGTACATGTTTATTATAGTAAAGTTGAGTAGAGACTACTCTAGATGTTTATTAATTCGCCAAAAATATTATCATTAATTGTCTTTTTTTCTTTTTTTTTTTTTTTTTTTTTGAAAAACAAGATTTATTACTTTCGTTTTAATTCAAAAATAGAAGTGCTCGACAGTTTTCAATAAATCACTTTGTTATGGAT
Source organism: Hermatobates lingyangjiaoensis (assembly GCA_026182355.1). Lineage (NCBI taxonomy): Eukaryota > Metazoa > Arthropoda > Insecta > Hemiptera > Hermatobatidae > Hermatobates > Hermatobates lingyangjiaoensis. The sequence continues at coordinate 390,914 of JAPFBL010000245.1, forward strand.
TTTAGACATGACAGTTCATTATTGAATATTTTTTGTAATATTAATTTTTGCTTTCATTATTGTATTTTGATAATAGTTTAAATAAATAGTGTGATAAACTACTCAAAAGTTTAAAATTTTGTAATAGTTACATAATAATGTCTCCTCGAAAAAGGAGAACAGTAAAAACCCGACAGTTTCATATGTAGGAAATCAGTTAGAGTAATGTAAAACTCCATGTTAAATCAATCCGGCATTTTCCTCCTGCGTCGGTTCTATTTGATATGACATCAAAAGCTCTTGGTTTAAAAGGCTGGAATATAATTCAAGTGGAAGGGTAAACGGAACAGAGATCCATTCATCACAGCCAAGAACTATCTCGAAAAAAAAATATTCATGTTATTTAGTGTTATTTAAATGTTTTGCCAACACGTTAGAACATATTTCAAGTTATTTTAAGGGTGATTTTCCATGTAGGAATTACATGGTAGTTTCCATTGTCTTGATTTAACTACCTGTCAATCAAGACAAGTGTCAAAAAGTTTTCTTTCGCGACAAACAACAAACCCATTAATATGAGTAAGACATACATGTAACAATGTATTCCCTACCGGTTACAATCAATACAAAAGGTCATCTACACTATATCATTCCCATTTCCATTACTAATAAATTATAAATACTTATTTGCTTGACTTAAGGTAACAAGATGAGGGCTCATGGTGCCATCTTTGCTGTGGTCTACATAATCCGGTAGTTACTTTGACAGGATGACTCAGTTATCGCGTCTTTACCTTCTACAGAATACACCCGTATTATTGCTCTAGGTTTATTTGATGATCATTAAAGAAAGTCAATGTTCATGAGAATAATATAGAATGGATTAACTGCTCTTTACTAGTAGTTACCTAATTTCGACTGTAGAGCTAGGGTGAGAAGAATACTCAGTGATGACTGATCATAGATGTCCTTTGTATTGGACTCTGCGATTAACTTTACCATGCGTTAATTTATTATCATACCCAATGTTATTTAATTAACTTATTTTAACACCTAGTCCAATTTTCTCTTCACAATAAATTAGTTTACGTGTCCTTCTTTGACAGGTACTTTCTCAAAAATTCGGAGATGATTCATGATATTCCAAAATATCATTAAAAATAGTAGAATGTAGAAAATATCATTATTAGTACAGTGTCTCTGTATACACCACATTAGCTATCTGTCCTTCAGGTTCATGGAAGAACAAAGAGTTAGAACCTTTGACTCTTGAGCAAGCAAACTACACTTGACCATGTGAGAAAAACTTGGTCTCACTCACTTCAATTCCTGCGGTAGATAGAGTTTCCCCTTGCGACCTAGTTACTGTCATTGCAAAACAGACGCTGAAAGAAGATTGCATCGTTTGAATAGAAACGGATAGTGGCTCGGAATCAATGGTATGCGTGGTATACACACAGATTCCCCAGTACCATACCCAGTCATATGCCGCTATGGCGTATCTGTGCAGAGTACGAACTCAGAGTCGCGTCCCGTTATGCATTTTTCGGGCACTCACGTTTCGTAGCATGAAATTTGTTACTGCTACTAATTCACAGCATGATTGGTACCCCTACTTTATGTTTTTACTTATGAGCTAGCAGTCCAGGAGCAGTCACTGAGTCAAGAAATTCTGTTGGATAATGAACTGCTTTCTCATCACTAATCACTCTCTTTACTGACTTCTTTCTTCGATTTGATATATCGTAAGAACTTGTTTTTGATTTTTCCTGCCTGTTAATTAGTAGGGGTTGAGAATTGCTTGTTCATAAAGGCATTTATTCTGAGTAGATAGTAGACCTTGAACTCTAAGGAACACGTTGTCATTAAGCTCTAGTTGGGAGCTTAAACGCAAATAAAATTAAAATCAACTAACAATACCTGCTTGCTACACCTGTATATTTTCAAAATAAACATGTCTGTGTTTGACCACCCAATCACGGCTTAAAAGTTCATAACTTCGTTCCTACGTTGAATTTTCAATTCATTCAAAACTTACATTTTAAGTTAGACAAACAGAAACCTACTCCCAAAGTTTCAGCTTGCCATACCTTATAAAGGCTGAGTTACTTGTGACAAAATTTTGTGGACAAACCGAGAAACCGACAAACAGAAGTTCATCTAATTGTGGATTTGGTTTCTCTAATGTATAAATCGTAAAGATAGCTTGAAATGAGTCAGTTTTAAGCAATACAGACAAAATCTTTCTTTTATTTAAATAGATTTCAATAATATTTACAACACTTCAAACATGTTACTATAACTAATAAAAATCATATAAAAATGCAATAACTCACAGTATAAGTTCCTAACTTGGTGAGTTTGCTCGCATTCGAGAGGGTTCTAAGAGGTTTTAAGGTTTGCTATGGTTTACTATGTATTATTATATATACAAAATTCTTTGCATTTATTAAATATTAATTTTCTTTCCCTTTCTTTTTAAAATAGATTTATTTCTAATTTTTACTGCCTCTGTCTTCCTCATCTTACTGATCACAAGTGAGTGTTTCCTTTGTGTTGGGTAAACATACTTGAAAGTATTTGCAAGGCTGACACTGCTAGTCCTCCAGTAATCTAAAAGCCGATGGTTTTCTTATTCAATGAGCTCATAGTTCACCATGTTCTTGTCTTGATTCCGAGTTATTATCAATCAACTCATTGCAGTAATACATTTTGCAATGTTTATGCTTTTATTTCAGGAGGAGTACCATCTCTATTTCTCACTGTTTTGTAATCCCATGAGAAAGGTTGTAATAAACCATAATGTCAACATTTCAAAGCTTACAATAATTAGTACCTGGAAAACAGACTGAGCCTAAATTTTATATTCACATGAGTTTTATATACATAAAACAATATCTTATAGTGTATATTTTCAAAAAAATCAATAAATAAATTAAAAAAATTCAACCAAAAAAATAATAAAAAATTAGTGTAAATACGACGAAGGGTGGTTGTTTTGGTTCAGAGAGTTTAGTCATTTTCTGAATTTTATAATGTGATGTAGACGTTGATATATACATCTATACTTTGAAAACAGAAAGGTACGTGAACAGAAACTAGAAACTATGTTTACTTTAATATTTCGACCCTTTTATCTGTCATCAGGAAAGGAAATGGTGAAAAGAGAAGATGAAAGCCAATTAGAGAGTTTCACATAGTATATTAATAATTTTGAATTAAGATTGAAAGGAAAAACAACCCCCACTGTCTTTACTTTGCTTATATAAACCAGATAATTTACTCTAGAAGTTATTCACGACCTGAACATCGATGTTGATCATTCGAAACATTATTCGATGTTAATATCGACCTTTGGGAATATACTTTACGGTGTTGATGAAGTAAGAAGAGTGTTATCTAGAAAAATTGAGAATCTTGTTAAGTCTTGACAAATACCAGCTAAGTTTGGTGCCATTTAAAATAATATATATATATATATATATATATATATATAATCATCAGTGGGCATGAGAACATAACAAGAAGCTTTGTCTGCTCTTCTAATTGTGATAGAGTGGTCTTTTCTGAGGGCTTTAGCTGCTTCGTGATGCCTTTTCTTTATTAGACTACTTTTGTAATGTCCCCGTGTGATCTTAGCCTCTCGGAGTAGTTCTTCTCTGATTCCCTCATCTACTTTAACTTTCCCTTCATCAGCCAGTTTAAGAATAGACTCAAGTATGTTCTCATGCCCACTGATGATTATATATCTAAAATCAATAACATCCTCAGCGATAATAATAATAATAATATATATATATATATATATATAAAGATTTCACATAAACACGTGAAATAACAATCAATGATCAAACCACAATAAGAAAATGGGAAAACCAGACTAAGATCTTTCAACCGTAACAAGCGGTCTTCGTCAGAGTCAAAAACCCAACTGAAACCCAACAAAAATCCAGTTGGGATTTTGACTCTGACGAAGACCGCTTGTTACGGTTGAAAGATCTTAGTCTTGTTTTCCCATTTCTTATTGCTGTTTGATCATATATATATATATATATATATATATATATATAAGAGAGAGAGAGAGAGAGAGAGAGATAGAGAGAGAGAGAGTGAGAGTTGAGTTGCAGTTTGCTTCTCAACGCAAGTACTTCTTACTTCTATCTGATGACAACGGACTTCGAAATATTGAAATGGGTTCTTTAGTGATTTTCTATGTTCTTTTCTTTGTGTTCATGACTATATAAATGCATGTATGTAAGATTAACATCTCTAAGATACATTCAACTGACAAATACTTCAGAATAATGAGTTTCGATTTTACTAGTTATCTACTGAAGGGGATAAGAGTTTTATTTCATCGGTGTTTTGGGATTAAGTCAATGACAGTAGAGGTCAACTCAAGGTACCAGCATGCGGGTGACTTCAAGAGGGCTCAATCAATACTGATATCATCTGCTAATCATTTCCTGCCCGAAGCCAAACTCGCAGATAACCTGCCCTTTACCTGTCACCTAAGATTGATCTTCATGGTTATCACCAACTAGTTTAATTACTCAAGATTTAATGTGATTTCAGATAACCTAACGAAGTAAAATAGTTATTTGCCCTTTCACTGGGATCAAATTACACCTGTTTGTGAACATTTTGAAAAACAAAATAAATAAAAAAAATACGGAAGTAAAAAAAATATTGTAAATAATGGCGAAATAATTGGTATTAATGATTTATATTGTTGCTGAAAATTAGACTAAAAATATGCCCAAATTCAAAGATCAGTGCATTAGCCTATAAATAGGAGTCTATACGAAAAAGAGGTTGTTAATATTCTGCTTTTATTGTGTGTTGGCAACAGGTATTAAACATTTGAATAATTTTAAAAATCAGTAATAATGTAAGTTTCTGAAGTAATAATAGAGTAGCTTGAAGATGAAGAAATATATTAAACAATTTAAATCATGTGTTGTTGAAAAACAATTGACTGTTTCAAAAATTATTCACATTAATGTATTGATTGCAACTGTCATAAAATCTATAGCTGATTAGCACAGTTTTAGATAAACTTACTTTCTAGAGGTCAAAAATATTTATTGTTTTCTTCTTATAGATTGACTGGGGGGTAAATTCGTTCCTCTGCTTGCAAACTTATATAAAGTCTTAAACTGAGTTACAGTAATGATTTCATGATCAGGATGCCACGACGATTTTACAAAAACAATGAAATTGTATATACAAAAAAGTGGTATCCCAAACACGGATGTAAATTTTATTCAAGTTATCCATGATTAGAACCTTCTTTGTAAATACGAATAACCATTTTATGTACGGAAAATAATTTGTTTATTGAGTATTATGACTATATATCTTTATTAATTTATGCAAGCATTTACAAAATAATTGTTGATATAATTGTTTAAGTAAATATTTATTGAATAAAATTCATCTAATGGGGAAAAAATTGAATAACAGGAAAAAAGATTTTTAAATAAGTTTTTTTTTTTTAAATTTAAAGAAATGTGAAAATATTTTAATCTTAAGAATAGAAATGATGTTTGGGAAATGAATATAAAACCGTGGCAGAGAACAAGGAGTCTAATGGTGGGGCAAGGGACACTGTGAAAGCTTTTTAATGTCTTGTGTTGAATAATAATGTCGCTTCTTGTCGGCTCTAATACAGGGACAAGCAACGGCTCCTTGGGGACGGCCCGCAAAAAGTTAACTCTCATATATCTCTCCTTATTTTTAAATTTAATCAAAAACTCGCCTAAATAACGCTTTTCACTTTTCCTAATGTTCTATTCAAGTGTGCTTCTATAGCGATTCTCCTCTATACATCAATTGGAATCTGCAGTTGGTTGTTGATTGAACCTCCTAACTTCTACTAAGTCAGTAGTTCATAAATTTCATAGTAGTCTTTTAATATTATCATTATTTGTGTACAAGTAAGATCAACGTTTTTATTGTTTTATTGATCAATGTTATATTTATCTCTTAATTCAAGTTTTGGATAAGAACTTTTGAATATTACTCTTATTCACACTTGCTCTTTCTTTCTTACGCTTTTCTTCCCATTCATTTCCTCCTATTCCTATTAACTCTTTCATAATCTCCCACTCTCTCTCTTTCTTTTCACCCTCACTCTCTCCCTCTCTCTCTCTCTCTAACTCTCCCACCTTCCTCCCTCCTCATTTGCACACCTCTCTCTATCCTCATGATTAATTACATTTAATAAATTTCTTTCTCTCTCTCTCTCATTCTCATTTTCCATTCTTTTTACTCTCTTTCTAATTTATCTACAGCTCAATTGCCATTTCATCCCTTAGTCACTCTCTTCCTCTTTCTTATCTATCTGTCTTTTCTATGACTCACTCCTTTATATTTATTTATATCTATCTTTATTCTGCTATATCCTATGCTCCTTTTCTCAGTTTTCACATCTATTATATAAATACCTTTCTTTATATGTTTATTTACTTTATATCTGTCTTTTTACTCAAAATCTTTTCCGCTCTCGCTTACACTCTCTCTATATATGCCTATTATCTAACTCTCATCCTCACATACCTGCCCACCTCACTGTCTCTCTCTCTCTCTCTCTTCTCTCTCTCACTCTCCCTCTTTCTTATTTCTCTCAATTAAAAGCTATCTTGCTATCCTTGTTCTTCTTCCTAATTTTCTTCTCTTTTCATTTATTCTTATCTCTCTTTTTCACTAGCATTATTAATCTCTATCCCTCTCCCCTATTCTCTCACATTCAGACTTCTCTCAAGTTTCTATTTTCGTCTTACATGCATCTTTCTCATTCTACCTCCCTCCCTACCTCCTTTCCTTTATTTCTCAGCCATCTTAGTCATTTTGGCCGTCTACTTCTTACTAAACATAACTCTCTGCAATTCCTCCTTTCTAGCCTCTCTCCTCTTCTTGTGATTCTATATCTTTATATATATATATATATATATATATATATATATATATATAAGAGAGAGAGAGAGAGAGAGAGAGAGAGAGATAGAGAGTGAGAGAGCAGAGTCGTTGTCTGCCTGCGGAGCGACTCGTTTCTATTTTCCTGATGACGAGGCAATCGAAATATAGTTTTGAGTTTCTGCTTCATTTCTGTGAGATCTTCTTGTCAATATAGTTTATATATATATATTGATAAAAGTATCAATCGTGAAATAGAAACATAGTTAAAGTTTATCAAAACTCGGTCAGTTCATCAGGTTCAAATTAAACTCTCATTGCTAACGTTTTACTTTTTATTTAAAACCTTTTTCATAGGCAGAAGTATAAAATTTTGAAAGAAAAAAAAGTTAGTATTAGATTAGAAATTATTTTACAAAGAAAATTGCCTGCGAATTTCAACAACAACTGTCTAGTTTAAATAAACTCGTAACCATTATGTAAACTAGTTTCCTGCTCCCCCTTTTCAACTAACTGTAATTTTTCCCCTCAAATATATTCTGGGTGATAATTTACTCGATTCTTATTTTCATGCGTTACCTACAATCTCTACATTTAACATTCATTCGTATCAAAATATAAAAATACTAGATTTTGATAAAATAGTGTATTTCCTTGCAATCCATTATATATTTGTATTTGACAAATAGTAATTACTTTCACAAGAGTCATTCCAATATCATCATTGAAATGAAATTATCAGTTGGTTTTATAAAATTTTAAATTTTACTGTATGTAAATAAAGAAATAAGTATACAATTTTATTTCAAAATGTTGCAGGTTTACATGCTTATTTTTAATATTTCTAATCCATTTTAGACTTTATATATATATATAACTGTAGATTTGTGAATGAAATTGTGTCTGTTAAACAAATTTCAACGAACATTAAAATACAATTAGTACTTGGTTATGAAAACGGTTGTATAATTTCATACGGTATGTTAATATAAATCTGTTTTACTTTCAAATACATTCATATTGCAGATGGCATGAGATTCCGAAAGTATGTACACTAAACTATTACATTAGAAGTTTAAAATGAATAATTTTAAGTATATAAACTTGAACACAAATGTCAGATTAAATACAAATGTTTTAAGGTAATATTATAAAGATACGTGACTTTCATTAATGTTATGTTATGTTGGGAAAAATAAGTGGAATATTTCAATTTACAGGTTTTTTTAGTTTTAAATATGCTTGATTGTGTATATATATTAATGTTTCATTTATATACGTGTATATTATAATATAAAATATAAAATATATTTATTATAATTTTTTTTTTTAAATACCTACTGTGTATATATCTTGATTTATTTAAAAAAATAGTATATCAAATGCTTGGACTCTATAAGAATCTTTGTTTTCATGGCTTAATAACAAGAAATAGTAATAACAGTTATTTCTGTGAATCACATTCAGTGAATTACAACTGTTGTTGTAATTTCTTACCACTGAGTGACACAAGAGGTCAGGGGTCGTTTAGTAATAATACAATGATCAGGGAAGTTAAGGTAAAATGGTCTGACCTGTGGTTGCACTGCTGGCAGGCGAAGCACTCAAGGTGGTACACATTGCTCCGGGCTCTCATCACCATCTCGAAGGCAGGAATGTGTTTCGAACAGGCTGCACAGAACCCAGTGTTTCCAAATAACCTGAACAAAGGCTCTCTGTTAATATCAGCAGTATGAAATGTATTTACTAAGGGACACTGTTTGACCAGCGCTCTCCAAGACAGACTGGACAAGCCATTCCTCACACTACTGGGGTAGCAGTCCCCTATTTTAATCAAATATCTCCAGATATTATTTATAAACAGAATTGTATCCACTTTAAAATTGAAGGCAACACTGCAACTACATTGTTCAATTTTGATGCAAACTTCCAAGACAACTGTGTTTCGATATGGAAAACTGTGATCCGTTTAAAGTTTATCAATATTTATGCATTATAGCTAACCACATGACGTGTAAGCTGTGAATCTGAGCAACAAATATGTCTTTACGACGTTCACTTAAGTTACCTTTACAAGTAATTGTTCATCGTACAGAGTTAACAGGGTACATTCAGTACTGAAATAAAAAATATATTCCCTGGATTTAGTTAATTTATTTTTATAATAATTTTTCATGATAATGTTTTACAATTTACAAATAATTTCAATTCATACAATAATAAATATAATAATAATCTACTAAATTTGCAGTCCGTGTTTCTTTGTTTGTTATCAAACTCCTCCTGGCATTTAGAGATAACACCGCATAACCATAGTATTCTAAATGACGTGAATGACTCTTCTCGGAATATATGTTCTTTTATGTATTATATCTGTGAGCTAAGTGATGACATTGGACGCCTCATGTTTAATAGTATTTGTCTTTTCGACCATCACTTTAACGAGTTGCATTCCCAGTGTGCACGCTAACAATGGACTTTATTTGGTGAGCAGTATCAAAAACATCAGCACTCCTTACTTATCAATGAGCAGTATGAACAGAAACTACTATCTTATTTTCAAAGTAGATAGATGTATATGTCTCATTAAACCATAAATATGTATCTTTAAACTGCAGGCTAAACGTTTATTTATAAATGTATCAATTTTTTATTGTTTTGTTATTTACAACTACCCTTAGAGGGATAATAAGTAATACTGATAAACAATACCTAAAACATAGGTAAAAGAGTAAAGAAACCACCCATTGGTAGTACTCTATATACATAGATTGTTCAGATCGCTTTAAACTATTCTTGACAGTTATCATATCTTGACGAATAGATCTTTGGGCCAACATCTTTTCAACATTCTAATTGGGATGGTTAGAATATGGTAGGATGATAATTCCTGAATAAAAGGGTTTAGCTTGGTGGGTAAAGATTCATGGAATTTGCGGTATCAGGATTGGATTTCTTGGTGGATAAAAGAGATTTTCAGATCATTATGAAATGTGTTATTGGAAAGATAAAAGTGAGCTTGTACAATTTTACAAAGAATTATGGATGAGGCTGTTTGGATTCTTTGGATGTTTGAACGCTTGGTTGATCCCCAGATTTTGAGTCCGTAAGTCCAGACGGTTTACGTCCTTTATACGTCCGTATTTAGCAATGCGGTTTAAGTATTGCTAAGTATATGAGTATTTTGTTCATAAATTTAATTATCTAAAATAATTGTAACAATAATATGTAGGAGTGAATGGAATTTTATGGCATTCCATAATTTTGGTAGTTTATTTAAATTCGCTCACATACAGAGAACTTTGCCAATGAATGTTATGTGCACTATATTATGTAACATTAATTTACAAAACTCCATCATTACCCAAGGTGTGATTCTTCAAAAAATTGTATTGAATATTTATTTATTCTATTTATAATAAATTACTTCACTTTATTGACATGGTAAATACTTTTTAATTATAAGTCTAGATTTAATTACTAATAATTTGAACATATAAAATTAAAAATAGTTTTTAAGTAATAGGTTTTTCTAAAGTCATGAACGAAATAAACAAAATGGGTTTATAGCTAACTCAGAGTATTTTTTGTTAATCCACCCTGTTATTTGGTACTTGTGGGGCTGCCAGTAAGTTTTAAAGAATTCTTTGTCTCTTAGTCAGTTACCTGGTCAATGTTACGAGTACATACACTATTAGCTTAAATAGCTTGCCAAGAGCACCAGTTCTTTGACAATTTGATCTGAATAACTCTATCAGTTTTTATTAAAAACTTCAATGCCTACTTTCTTTTATTCTAACAAGACATTTTTGACTTCAATGGAATCTTAAATCTTGATTCCTTTTCATCCACACTCGTACTTTGTAATTTGTCTAGCTCTTTAGGAACTAGTTCCATACCATCTTTAGTTTTTTCTGCTTCATCGTCATTATGTTCATTGGATTTGGTTTGAATAACAGTAAATGCTGTCTTTATGTGAAGGTTTTTTTACATACAAAGAAAAAATACAACTTCTTCCATCCTCCTATGTGATATTTCATAGTTACTTTTTTTCCAACAAGGGTTCACAAAGAACCTAATTGATTTATGAATACTGAATTTCATGTTCCAAAATGTTCTTAGAGGTTTGTTAGTAGCATCATTCATATTACCAGATAAAAGAGCTTTTTATTAAAAAAAAAATTGAAGTAAACATAAGTTGAATTAAACATGTAATTTGGATGAGAACTAAATTATTATGATAAGATTTAATTTGTTTGTAAAAATTGTTGATAGTTCCTTTTGGATAAAATAATAGTTTTCAAAGTATTTTTGAAGAATTTTTGTAGCATTGACTGTGTTCAGACTCCCAAAAACACCAATATTTTTAGAAAAGTTTAGTTTTCAGTTAATAATCAGACATTTTTCGGTTTCCAATACTTAACCATTTATTTTTTAACACCGACGTTACTGTAAAGTTACTGGGAAACTGCACAGAAAAAGTGTGATAGTCAAAACAACACCAATAAACTGTTTTGATTTCATATCTTCGATTTGATGTGTACTCTGTATTGATTTCATAATTTATAACCGTTTGTATATAATTTGTTAAATTATTAAGAAACTGTCATTTCATTTTTTACTACAAATTTAAAACAAATTGTTTAATATGATAATTCAGCATTAAAAGTTAGTTTCTTCATGTTGTCTTACAGACATATTTTACAACTTATTCTGAAATATCCATAGCAATAATTGAGTTCGTTTATCTAAAACAGTTTAAAAATAGTTAAATTATAACAAAATCGATATAGATTTTTTTCTTGTTAAGAGATGATAAATATTTTTTTCGTTAATCATCTCTTGCTAAATAAGAATTAAAATTTATAATATAAATTCTTGATAAAATCGACTATGAATTGATATTTGAAGTTCCTTTGGAACAAAAATGTTCTATATTTTAAATGAAGAAATAAACTATAAAGTGCCAACCTTAGGTAGTCTCTTTTGCAGAGAATGAGGTTTGCTTTGGTGTAGAGAGTTGAGCCAACTTCTCCCAGGCGACACTCACAACAGCCGCACTTGAGGCAGTCTTCGTGCCAGAACATGTCCAGAGCCTTCAGCAGGTACCTGCAGCAAAACATTACCCTAATAGTGGTAAAGACAATCAAATGGTGCATAACTTGTCCAACATTTTCTCAAGTAGACGCAAAGTATCTTTCCTTAGGAGAACAAAGCACCATGGCAGTTATTCTTCAAAATCCCAACTCTTCTGAATTAATGTGATAATGAAGCTTACTCGTAAATAGCCGTGTAACAAAAAGCTTTTAGTTAAGATTTTAACTATATAGCACCATAGGGTGAACAAAAACTTAGAAGTCTTGGCAAAAGTAGAAAACCAAAGATATAAAAAGTAATAATACAAAAATTAAAATTACTTTTGGATTTATCAGGTCTGAAAAGTTTGAGTACGTCCAGTATCCTATTACTACGTGTTCGTACTACACATAGTACTACGTGTCCAGTGTCTACTTTACAACTGGGACAGGTGCTCATGAGTTCGTTCCCTGAGCAAACCATCTTCTGCACATTTTATCTAAGAGAAAACAGTGCTACTTGAAGCCACTTTACACTATGATATCGTAAGGTATCCTTGAAAATGTTTACTCAAAATAAGCCTAAGTATAGGAAAATGAACAAAAAACTCAGTCTAACCTTAACAGGATAACGAATGATGTCCTGTTTTGCTTCATAACATGTACCTGAGCCTTTCGGCCATACCACGGAAACCTCAAATGACATCCAGAGACCTTATTAAATGTTTTTAGACAATATTTGAACACCTAAATTATTTATTACATTTTGATCAATTTTGAAGTGATAGTAGCCTCAGTAGAACAAAATAATTAATTAAATTGTATATCTAGTATATCTTTTCTCTCCTGTTTACAGACTACTTCAATCTATAGATTGTCTGTAGTCGAAAGTGTTACTACTGAATTTATAATTAATTATAAATTAATAATTTATTACTGAATATTTTATTAAATAACAGAATCATGTATACACCCATTGGTAGCACTCTGTAGTATATATAAAATGTCATTATACGTTAATGTTTAATTATTATAATTGTTATTATCATATTTATAATATAATAATTACAAAAGCATTGAAGTTTCATTTAATGTGTTTTAATTTATTTACATTTATGGATGAGTGTTTGAAATCATTTACTTAAGAGAGCGTTTTATCTTTGAATTATTTGTGATTGAATCAAAATTTACACATAAACAAATTGATTAAACTGAATCCTTAGTCAATATTATTCCCGCTTACATTTTGTATACCTAGAGTGAATAAGACATACCAAATCAAATTTAAATTCAATTAAATACCTTATTTTTTAGAAAAATGCAAATCATTGTTGCACTGTCAAATATAAATCTACAATTAAATCATGAAGCTTCATTAAGAAAACTGCATTTTGACTCTGCCAATAATATTAAATCAGATTATTGTCCTGTAATAAACTCGCTATTTTTGGTTTTGGACAATGCCTTGAGTGGCAATGATTTTAAATAAGTCTACTGGCGTAGGGGCTTTGTTGCTGTTGAGCATTCGCTCTTTGCCTGGATGTGGGGTTTTTTTTTTTCATATTAATAACACCCCTTTGATTATCTTGATGCAAAGCTTGCAGCTGTTTTTGAAATCCCTGCAGAGACAGAAGGGAGATACCTGTCACTGATGTGTTTGCCGCACCCTGCGCAGTCTTTTCCTACAGAAGGCGTGCCCCCCGCCGCTACTTTGGGGCCAGGATTCTGATTCTTCACTTCCACCATTCTCCCCACGCCTGAAACAACAATCACTTAGTTCTATCATGTTGTGAATAGTAAGTGCAAACAACCTTGTCCATTAGCTTTGTTATCCTGTACAGAGTTCACCTACAACTGGGTCAATTCTGGTAATTAAAATAGTTAAATATTTTGATCTATATTAAAAACATTATTAATAAAAAATGTTCAAAATGTTATCTGTTATATTTGTTTCCACTCTTTGTTTCAAACTTTTGGGTATAACTAAACCAAAAATGTAGCTTTGTATAAGCTGCTAGATATTATGAGCACGATGCGGGTAGATTAGATTCTAAAAGCTGGTTAAATCAAAAGCTGGATTGTTGGAAGAAAAAAAATGTGTACGATTAGGGGTTGAAAGGGGATGAAGGTGGTGACGGGCTGTGAGTGACGTGGAGAGAGCAGGCGGTAATTAACCATAGCATTCCGGCTGGCTCTAATATTAATATGGCAAGTTAGGATGCCTGTCTAGTGGGCTCCTCCACCTTTGTGCAACTATGCCAACCCTCCCTGCTTCTTTCGCGCTGAATATTTTCTCTCCCTGCCAAACATCCCTTTATCACAAACAATCTTCCCTTTGAACCCTCTCCTCTCTCAAACCCCCCTTCTTCCCTTATGTTTGCATAACACGGCTAAGTATTTAATAATAATCTCATTGGACAATCCATTTTCAAATCAAAGAACACCAAATAAAAATATTAAAATTTATATTTCTACAGAATTCCTACCTTCCTTTCAAACTGTGAACTACTTTTATTTGCACTTATTTCGTGTTTTTGAGAACAACATTTTATTTTAATTTTAATTATAATTTTCACTTTATGAAAGTTAAATAAAGACCCTGATAAACTGCATATTTTCTGCTTAGCATCAGCATTGTTCTACTTTTAGTGCTAGTACATAGTGCGTTATCTAAAGATGCTATAAGTTACTAAACAACTTATAATTGATAAAAAACAAAGACAGATGACAAAATTATCTGACGAGTGTAAAAAAATTTAGTTAGTATGGTATTATTTTTTTCATATATTTTGATAATAAATCAAATATATCGTGCTATCGGTTTGTTACTAAAATTTGTAAGTCTACAGAAGAATATTCGAAAAGAAAGAAATACTAACTTTGTGTGCGCAGTTAAATTTAAAGGCAATAACCAAGGTTAATTTGGAGCGACAAGTTCTTTAAAGGAAAGTATTTACCAGCAGTGATATTCAATAATAACAAATGGTTGATGTCACTTTCTTAGTAGTGATAACTTTTAATAAATTATGAATTGAAACAAAATGAACAAGATAATCACAGAGAAGGAAGACTGGAAACTTATGACTGTATTAAAAAGATGCAGACACCTCTTGTCCTTGGAAGAGATTGGTAATGTAAATAGCATTTATTCATGTTTGTCAATTTAAACAATTTTAATATTCTCTATTGGCTAATGTCGTTTATTTATCATATTAAAATTTGTTCTCTGTTAGCATTGTGTCAGTTTTGTATTACCATATAGGCTATTTAGGTATTTTAAAAGTTTCATGCATAAAAATATTTATATTAAACCATTAGTATTTCACAGTTCATATAATTCAAAATTATGTACTTCTATATGTTTGCTTACTTTTTATGTAAAATGTTGTCATCTGAAATATTTTATGCGTTGTCATTTAGTGTCTTTTGATGTGAGCTTAATGTTGGTCGCAATATGATTTCTTATTTTTCTTTCCATTGTAGCTTTATAAAAAATTGGTTAAATAAAACTCAACCGCTGGCAAACAAACTTAAATAAATCATTTCTATATATATTAATCAGTTAGTTTAATTACCATTCTAATGATTCAATATAAATATATGCATGAACTCTAAACCACAAAGAAATAGAAAAGAAAAAAAAAATGCTCTGAGAAAAGTTGACTTTTCTGTTACCTTCTTTTTTTTCTTACTTTGTTTGCTCTCTGTTGACATAAAGTAAGAGGCATCAGAGCATTTTTTTTCTTTTCTTTTTCTTTTTCTCTGTGGTTTAGACTTCATTGATTGCATCATGTGTTTAACTGCAATTATTCTGCATATATATATATATATAAATATATAAAAAGATTTCACATAAACACGTGAAATAACAATCAATGATCAAACCACAATAAGAAAATGGGAAAGCAAGACTAAGATCTTTCAACCGTAACAAGCGGTCTTCGTCAGAGTCAAAAACCCAACTACTTGGTTTTTTGACAGTTGGGTTTTTGACTCTGACGAAGACCGCTTGTTACGGTTGAAAGATCTTAGTCTTGCTTTCCCATTTTCTTATTGTGGTTTGATCATTTATATATATATATATATATAAAAAGATTTCACATAAACACGTGAAACAACAATCAATGATCAAACCACAATATGAAAATGGAAAAACAAGACTAAGATCTTTCAACCGCAACAAGCGGATCCCCGTCAGAGTCAAAAACCCATATCTTTTCATATTGTGGTTTGATCATTGATTGTTATTTCACGTGTTTATGTGAAATCTTTATATATATATATATGTACTATATATAATATATATATATTCACTTAATAAACGGAAAGACGATCCAAACTGGACACAATAACAGTTTAAAATTAAAGATAGTTAGCATACAAAGTAAAGAAACACACTTACAAACTCACATTTTCGGGAAATGCGTCTTCAGGAGAAAAGAGAAAGGGAGACCAAGTACGTTGTCGGGTAACCCGTTACCCGTTACTAGCCGTTGTGTCGACCTTTCTCCTTTTACCTGAAGACGGATTGCCCGAAAATGTGAGTTTGTAAGTGTGTTTCTTTACTTTGTATGCTACCTATCTTCAATTTTGAACTGTTATATATATATATATATAATATAAACATTAAACATTGCTCAAAGAAAACAAAAGTACTACTACAATTGATATTTCAAACAATGGTTTGTCTTAGAAAGAAGATCAGAAGATAAAATTAAGCGGCATAGCTATGCTGATGCAGAAATGACTGAGTTGAGGTTATAGGGCTGACACACCCCTCCACCTGTATCTTCCCATTTAATTGGTCAAAAAGATGATGCATAACTTTGAACATTGAGTTTTGTGAAACATAATATTAATTGAGTTATGAATACATTGTTATTATAGTATGACTTGAACAATGGTTAACCAGGTACTTTTATAATTTGTAATGATCAGTTACATAAGTTCTATTACTAGATAGTTTAATTTGTTGTTTTGGAAGGTTCCGATCATTAAAGAAGAGAATGTAGTAGGAGTAGTAAGTGCTACTCAATATAACATCTTATACTAGCAAACTACTTATTTATGAATTCTACCCCCTAGAGGACCTTAGCCACATAAATTTCTTACAGCTGATAACCTTCTGTACAGTGGTAAGTGTGAGTCCACTTGAAATGCATTACAAGGAGTTACAAAACTAGCAATAAGATAGGGTGGCAGTCATTGGATTGGTGACGCAGCGGTGGTGGCCCTGTGTGAATAGTTGATGAAACAATTAGCCCCAAACCTTAGGACCAACTTCCGCCTCAAGAATATCTCCATTATTCACCAGGGGTGGAGGGAGCCTGAACCATTCCACCTCCTTTATGCAATTATTATCAACCTGATTCTAACCTCCCCCCCCCTCCCCTCGCACCTTTATTGTTGGGTAAACTTCGCCAGGGTGAGACAAAACGCCACCTACGCTTTCCCTTCTACACCTCCTTAAACTTGATAAAACCATTCTGGCTCTTATAGCATCTCGACTGAATACAAGTCACATTAATGGACCTAAATATATCATTTTGGATAAGCTTTTCGGGTTCATAACTTTCATTAGCCTCTCTATTTATGAAGAATAAACCTTGGAAATAATAAAGAAGAACAGAAGTGTTTATGAACCAGCTACATAGTTGACAAGTAATAAGGGCAATCATTTATTTCATTTGGTTGATGAAAAAAAAGGTAATTTTATGCCATTAATGTTAATGTTACATATATTAATGTAATCTGATCATTAATTAAACATGTAAATTCTATAATATATAATCAACAAAAACTTTCAGTTTTTTACTTTACTATAAATAAAGTATGGTGGTTGTGAAAAAATTCGATCTCGAAATTTTGATGGAATTATATATTCTGAGGTCCCAGAAGTCGTTTTATGATGTTTTCTCGATGATGTCTGTGTGTGTGTGGGTGGGTGAGTGTGTTAGCATTCCTTGTTACCACGCTACGGTCCAGAATATTTGATGGATCAACTTCATATTATACACAAAAATTGGCTTCATAGTGTAAATGATCACTATTGTTTGGGAAGAACTATTCATAACAAATGCATGGGAAAGTTACTTTTTTTGCCAAAAACCGGTTTTTAAAAACATTTTTTTCTCCTAATCTGATAATTTTAGAGTTACGACATTTTGGCATTATCTTTGAGGTTACAAATAAAATAAACGAAAAATATATTCACATTTTTAAAAGAGCGGGAAATATTTGTATTCGATAGAATGTAAAAAATTAGACTTATAATTCAATCTCAAAGCTTGTGAGAGCGATACAAGTCATACCATTTGACAGATCAAAATGAAACTATGCCTAAAAATAGAACATTAGTAGAAAATGAGGTGAGATATTTTTTTTTAAATTACATTCGCCGAAGGAGCGTTAAAGTACGATTTCTGTTTTCAGAGAATTTTTTTGACGCTAAATGGCTCATTAAAAAATCTTGATAATTTGACCAAAAATTAAACAAAAAATTAGCAATTATAGAAAAAAAATTAATGAAATTTCAATTAGGCAAAGAGCAATGAAGCTATAAAAACTGTTTGTTTATCCTAGACTAAGGGATCACCTGCTATACTTGTCGAATTTTTGATATTTTTTTACAATGTTTACATTGACTTAAAATTTATTTCAGTGAATTCACCGAAATAATATAGCGTTTTTAACTCTGACGAAGACCACTTGTTACGGTTGAAAGATGTTGGTTTTGTTTTCCCTTTTCTTATTGTGTCTTGATCATTGATTGTTATTTCACGTGTTTATGTGAAATCTTTTTACATGCATATTATATTTATTACACAAATATATATGCCTGCTTAACTGGAAGTTATGTGATTAATTATGACAGTTACTAACAAACTTAATGATTGCTAACCGAATACACTAATATATATATATATATATAGTCAAACCACAAAATGAAATGGGAAAACAGGACTAAAATTTTTCAGATGCAGAAAACATCTGGAGAGGGGTTGATGTCTTATAATGGAAACTATTTCTGTCGCTGACATTTTTCAACATACGAGTATATTTATGCCATCATCATAGCTACAATTTTTTTTACAATTAGCACTATTACATCTAAAATGTTGGTTATTGTTTACATTTTAAATTTTTAAGTGAAGGATAATAGGGAGGTAGTGATTAATAAATCTGGTATTATAACTATGGATTTTGACATTGATACATGTTTTTTTTTATATTATTTCAGAAGTGTAGAGATGAGTATTTTCTTACCTCGGAAATCTGTTTTTTTTTTTAACATTCCCTCTTAAACTGCATTGTATGTTATAAATCCAGTCTAAGGTCTATGATTGTTGGAGGTCTCATTACTGTTATGATGTTCTCTCTTGAATTTTGAACACCCAGAGTTTACATTTTATTAGGTTTTGTAAAAGATAGGTAAACCCAATAAAAATGTAAACACTGGAACTCAAAAATCAAAAGAGAATATAGCATTAATAAAACCTCCAACAACATAGATAGCAGCCGGGATTTATAAACCATATAATGCAGTAAAAGAAGGGATGTTGGTAAAAAAACAGATTTCCGAGGTAAGCAAATATTGATCTCTATACTTCTAAAAGAATTTAAAAATAATAACAATAATAATAATAAAATATATCAATGTGAATATCCATAGTTCTAAAACCAGATTTGTCAATCACCATCTCTCTATTACTCTTGATTCAAAAATTTAAAATATAAGCAATAACCAAAATTGTAGTCGTAATAATGCTAATTGTAAAAAAACATGTTGTAGCGCTGAAAATGACATAAATATATGTCGAAACTTCAGTGGGAGAAGTAGTTTTAATCATAAGACCTCGGTCCTCAAAAATCTTATATTACTTATATATATATATATATATATATATATATAATGATTTCACATAAACACGTGAAATAACAATCAATGATCAAACCACAACATGAAATGGGAAAACAAGACTGAGATCTTTAAGCCTTAATATGCGGTCTTCGTCAGAACTCAGTTGGGTTTTTGACTGTAACAAAGACCGCTTGTTACGATTGAAAGATCTTAGTTTTTTTTTCCCATTTCTTACTGTGGTTTGATCATTGATTGTTATTTCAAGTGTTTATTGTGAAATCTTGTATATATATATATATATATATATATATATATATATATATAAATGAATGTTTTATTTATATATTTGTGTTGTTATAATTATATTCCTCCGAAGAAACTTCTGATACTGTAATTTTTTACTTTTTTATAACATAAAACGCAACATAATATATTTATTATAGTTGTAAAAAATAAAGTGTAAAGAAATCTTATTCTACTTGAAATATTATATATATTAGTAACATAAATTAAAACTTGCACCGCAGCTACTGCAAATAATTTATTAGTATGGTTTCAATAGTGAATAATTCACTATTCAATCGGAGTTTGTTATCTAATCCCCTGATGTCGAAAATTATTACAAAATCAAACCAACGAAGTAAAGTCATTTTCAAAATTACAGTTCATTTAAAGGAGGTTATTTTTAGATCCCTCTCTATTGGCTTCCACAAAATTTGCAGTTGACCCGTGACACCACATTAACCCTTAAAATATATATTCACTGCGTGCAGCTATCCACTTGATTTAATCAATAGTCATGTATTACCTGCTAAACCCCTTTACCGTTTTAGGCTTAAGAGAGACTATATTGGTTCCATATTATTCTTAAGATCTTTGATTCTTATTCATATCAAAATTATCCATAGTGATTTTTTACTTGTACTTTCTCTCTGATGTTTTTTTCAGCTTGAAAACCTGATATTATATATGCAAACTTGAGAGCCTAATAATCATAACAGTAGGGAATATTTTTTTTTACTCTCGCCATAAGCAGAAAAGGTTCTTTCTCTGAAGTATTTGTTTATTTGAATTTAGATTAATTTTGCTTAAATGACTGATTGGTCAAATTAATACTAGTCAAAAGTTTAATCACAATAAATAGTTCACTCTTTTACATGTCCTCTGCTATTATCTGAAGATGATGGAATACTCTTACGGCATACGCTTACAAAAATTTTAGATCTTATTCGTAAATGTAATATTTTATATTTTTTTAAACTTAAACTGTTTTTTTTTATGGCATGAATTACTATGACTCAAGTAGTACTATGTGTATATCCTACTTATTAATGAACTAAAAATCAATATCGGACAATAAGTGTCATATATTTTAATTGTTAAAATTAAGTATTATGATTAATGTACCGGAATGTCTACGATTGGCCATGTAAGAGAGTAGATCTAATAATTTTGTTTAAATGCATATAAGATTTGAATGCTGAACATTACTGAGTTACTGAGGCATTTAAGTTGAATAGGGCTGTTGCACGAGTGGTAGAGGCTGAGACAAAGCGACCGGTGGGGTGGGGACTGCCTGGGGCAGCGGAGGAGAAGTTAAACAGGAGAAATAAAGTTGATTCATTATTGAGGGGTGACAGTCCCCGGGGGCCTGACGCGGCCGCTTCTAATGCCCACTAATAGGGCTGATATTGTCGCCGGCCTCGGGCTACCGCCGAGCCAACTATATTTCAGACAATCCACCCTCAACTTTGCCATCAATAACCACAGTCTATCAAGGCACTACGACATCTTGTCCTGCTATACGCACAAACAATCCTCTAACCAACTGTTCGGTAGTTATGACTTTCTATGGTGCTTTTATTACTTTAAAGTTCTTGTTCTATCTATACTGATATTTTAACAATATCATAACTCTTCATCCCATGTGTTAGAACGCCTAGACATTAACAGTGTCAACTTTTATCTGTTTTTATTGGTAGCAGTAGTAGTTTTATTCTTTCACCGTCTACATACTTAGGCCACCTGCGCTTTTATATTACGTTAATATTTATTGGTGAGTAATAGTGCGAGGTTGATTGCACTTCAATTAAGTATTTTACCAAATCCACCCTTAGAAAAGGTGGATTTATGAAGGCACTACCACATAAATGTATCTCTTTGTTTGTTTGCAAAATTTTGTCACAAGTAAACTCAGCCACCAGAAGTTATAGAGAGCTGAAACTATGTCAGTAGATTTTGTTTCTATTAACATTAAAAACTAGATGGTTGAATGGTTGATGAATTCAACATTAGAATGAATGTCCCTGAACTTTGCAACTGTGTCACTAGCTACCTCTTAGGTATCTCAAACATGTAGTAAGTAGGCATCATTAGTTGTTTTAATTTCGTTTGCACCCTTTAAACGTAATTTTACAACTTTAAAAAAAATTGAGCCATGTCTATTTTACATACTAAATTATAAGTACGTTATAAATTAGAAACTTTATAAATTCTTATAAATTTGATAGAACATGCTTAGATCATACAAGAACAAATGTTGAGATCAGTATTCTATTGAACTGCAAAACGTAAAATGTGAAACTCCACTGAATCCATAAAATGCCATGTTATGGACTGTACTAATTCTTAATCATTCTATAGCTATTCTGATATTATTCATAACTAATCATTGGAAATATTATCACACAATTTAAATGATACCGTCAAAGACGGGCACGTCTTTTAGTATGGACGTATGGTAAGGTAAGGCACTTATCAGAAACTGGTTGAATTATAGTTGAACATTTCTCCATTCTTCGATTCAAGAAAATATGTTTTTGTTAGTAAAGTTATCTAAGAGTTAGACTAGAATATTTGGGTGTGAAGAAGTTTGAAACTGCTGGCATCATGACCTGTGAGTGAGGAAAGATTAAACATATGCAAAGGAAGATAAGACAATAAGTGTTCTTTCGTGGCAACCTATTGTCAATATTGAGACCCTTGAACGAGTGGAGTGACAGAAGAAGCTCCTGGCTTTGTTCCAATTCAGTGACGTTTATGGACAATATGTAATGCAAGTATTGAACTGCGTGTTCGTCATAGATCACACCATACCCAAGAGGCCAATTAATTAACTGCCACTGGCAGATTAACCATCTAATTAACTGTCACATAACACTCATCCCCACCCCGCGATACACAACATAACAAGTCATTTAATATAAACACAACTCATTTATATTTCTCAACTTAAAGAAAAAAGATATGCCTGTTCTAAACTTTAAATTTTATATCTAGTTGTTGCCAGAAGTTTTTATTCATAACCAAACAGTTTATAATATATGTATAAATATGTAAATAGCTAAAAACATATAGCATTTTATCACATCTTGCATAATTTTCAACTACCAGGATAAAGTGTTAAGTATTTTAAACTGTAAGCGATACATTATTTATATATTTTTTATAAAGTGTAACTTGTGTATACTACATAGGTTTATTTCATTAACATATTTAATATTAAAATATTTAGCACCTGTTTTTTAGAAATATATCAGATCTATAATCATTAGGTATTCACCTAAGAGTAGTTTTCTAATGATATTATGACTATACAGTTTACTTGCTAGAATGCAGGCACTCGCACACCCCTAGTCCTCAGGTAAGCAGACTTGGTTTGGATTTGCCAGGGTAAATGGAGTCCAACGAAAAGTTATTTTGAACTCCAATTACCATTCATATTTCACAATACCGTCATTAATCGTCATCTGACTCTATGAGAGAGCAGTCTAAACTTTTAAGCTGTTCTAAGTAAATTAAGTAGTAACATTCGGCACTCTCTTGAATAAATATACAGAATTGCACTCTTTTAGCCCAAATTTATTTACATATATCCCTAAACATAAAATACCAAGTGTCTGTCTGTGTGTTCGCTACACACAAATTTTTAAATGACATCTAAATAGGGCAGATCTCATTGTCATGAAAATTTTCATCGTAAAGTTTTTAAATAAAAGAAATCTCTAAAATTTAATCCATATATAATTTACAAAAATCTAGAGTGGCCTACACTCAACTTTACAAAAATAAACATAATGTTAAACTCGTTGACGACAAACTGATTTCCTGTTTTGTTTTAATGTGTCCGTACATACATATTAATCACTAATGAATCATTTAATTACATCTGGCTATAATCATTTTATCAATTATAAAAAACTTGAAATCATTGACCAACCTGGCATGTTATTAAAATTATAAAACTGTGGGCCTAAATCACATCGGAGTCGAACGCTCTATTTTCATTCCTTTCATATTGTATACGCCATTGTAATTAATAACTTTAATTACTTTAATTAATAACTTCAACTTTAGATTTTTCAAGTTCTTTAATTGCTTCCATAAATTTATTTAGAGAGGTATCCCTCACTTCATAAATCTAGGTATGATTTGACAATTATAATTGTCCTCATCAAGGCGATTGGCTCTTATTCATACAGAATGTGAAAAAAGATTTTTTTAATAAATATAAATTGGAGAATAAAATATTCTCAAAGTTTGATATTTTTGGTTAAAAACTCTTTATGAACGGTGATGGTGTACGCTATATGGCGTGCACAGCTTCCAGAATCAACCATAGGTCTAAAATCACACCAGGTACTTTAATATTAAAGTTAAAGTTAGCTTGCATATTAGCTATATTTAATGTGACCAGTTAATAGCCATTATATTAGATTTTCAGTGTATTTATTTCAAATAACAAATTCTTTAATTTAACTTTTAAAAAATGTAAAGGAAATAGCGATAGTAAATGTAATTAGGAAGTCCAATAAAATTTCATATTTTATTACTCTCCATGACATTTTCAGAGGGCAAATCAGGACCTCCAAAACTGTTAACCCATGAATAACATACAAATTTAATAGGATAGATAGCAAGCAGTTATGTAAATCAATAAAACTATCACCAAACTATGATATACACCATGAACCTTTGTATTTGAAAATGAAATATCAACCTAAAGCTGCAAAGTATAATAAGTGTAATAATTTTATCCTACACAAATAGTTTTTTGGCATCAAGTATAAGAAAGTGGAACCCTTCCATGTACCAGAATCATTACAAAGTTTTGTAAAATTCAATAAAAAATGCATTTGCTTTTGCAATCATTCAACCCTCTTTCCAGTGGAAAGAGAAAATAAACCAAGCTAAAGAGAAACTTAAAAACATAGATATAAATATAACTGAGTAAATATTGAAAAAATGTCAAATAACACATTTCGCCAAAAAAGTGACTTTTCTATCACGCAACATGGTCAACATACTATAGGGTACACCTGGAATTTAAGGTTTTGGAGTCTCCAACATTTTTGCACAACACACCTCAGCATTCAGAGTGAAACTGACAAATATATCAAGAAGAAATCAGTTAATAGGTGGCAAGAACAACCGAGTCCAATTCGATTTACAAAACTCATTCCAACTGAAATGACATTTGTAGAGAATAATATATTTTCAAATGGAGTGATTAAAAATATATTTAGCTCTTCTATTAGAGTGTGTAGACTTAACTTATATGAACAGAAGCTGAATTTGATATCATACAAAGAATTTAAACAGTCTGTCTAGACGAGGAGAAACCTTTGATCACATCTTGAAATGGACAAATTAAGAAATGGATTTTGTCAAATCATACCTAAAACTATAGAAATGGAGGATGCTTATTTATGTACATTTAAGAAAGGTCATTATGAACTTAAAATCAGAAAGTTAAAACAATGGGATGGACAGTATCACAAGTATGGCTGCAGAGTATACCAGTCCAATGAAAGTCATGTTATCAGTTTAATGACTAAGAGCATATCAAATTTATTAGTGTTTTCACTTTATTATAACTGATAAAAAGATCACAGACACATGTTTCAATCAAATACATATTGATTAAAGTATATTTATAGTCACATTAATATATATATATATATATATATATATATACACATTAACACAGAGAAAAGAACACAGAAAGACACTACAGAACTCACTTCGATATTTCGACATCCGTCGTCATCGGGAAGAAGTGCGAAGTACTCGCGTTGAGAAGCAAACTGCTACTAGTACTACAGTAGCCGTTTGCTTCTCAACGCGAGTACTTCGCACTTCTTCCCGATGACAACGGATGTCGAAATATCGAAGTGAGTTCTGTAGTGTCTTTCTGTGTTCTTTTCTCTGTATTAAAGTGTTTATTGTCCACACGGACCTTTCATTTTATTCGAAGTATATATATATATATATAGAGCATGCTAAATAAACAGATTTAAAAAAAAAAGTTAGAAGTTAATACAGTTGCCATTTCTGCTATTCATGATGATGGACGGATGAATTCATCACAATTCACAATGATTTGTCAAAAGAGTTTTCTCAGAAATTTGACTACATATGTATCTGTGTGTGTGTGTGTGTGTGTGTGTGTGTGTGTGTGTGCTATAGCTTTTTCATATTATCATAAAATAGTTATTACTGACCTATATGATGAAAATAAAATTCTACGCGTTTTAGACCATTGACTATGCAATATTAAAGCCACATATATATAAAAATCAGTATTCCATCCATTAATGAAAGCAACCATTTGTTTTCTGTACCTATCTATCAAGCAGGTGCGACAAAAGTTATCGATAGATTTCCTTGACTCTCTGGTCTTTAATAGTTATAGGTACCGATAATGAACCAAGTGCATTGAAATTCAACCTTTCAGAGTTGAAGTGCTTTCCTAAAATGACGATGTTCTATTTTGGCAAGTTATGACTATGTAGGAAGCCATGGTTTCTGTCCAGATTATAAAGAGGACACGGGCAGGCTCGGCCCCAGGCCTGTGATTATTGAAAGGTTAGTGGCATCACACAGCTGCACCAGATGGTCCTCACCTAGTCTCTCATTTGTCTCCCTTCAGTGCAACCTAGTTGCTAATTACTTTCTCCCTTCATCATCCCTAAACTTCCTAATGGCTCTTGTTTTGAATTATTTGCACCACTTATTTGTTTTGCATCTGCTTCCCTGCAGCCATTCGACCAACCTTGCAACATTTGTAAATACCCAATTGGAGCCATCAAACTAATTTATTAGACCCTGAGAGTTCTACCATTACAAATATCAATTTGTTCTATGCTAAATTATTTGGATATGAACATATATCTACGCTAAAAGAAGTTCGCATTTTTTTAACTGTATTGATTAACTGTAAAATAGGTAAAATAGACATTGTGACTCCTATAAAAGCTCTCAGCACAATTCATTATTTGACATGGGTGGGAACCTGCAGTCTTAAGGCCACATCTCGCCTTTTCACTGATCAAGTGCGTCCTTCTGCGGCCGGTTGGAAAACATGTTTCAATAAATGGAAAATTACAATATATATATAAATAATATATAATAATATATATATATATATATATATATTAATATATATATATTAATATATAATATATTTATAATATATCATTTATATATATAAATATATAAATAAGTTTATATAAATATAATATATATTAATATATAATAAATAATATTTAGTAATATATTAATGAATTTAATATATTATTAATATATAATATATTAATTAATAATAATTAATAATAAATAATAAATAATATATAATAAATAATAAATATATTTATATAAATATATAAATATATTATATATATAATATTAATATAGTTTATTATAAATTTATATATTAATATATATATAAATATATATATATATATAATATATATATATATATATATAAAATATATAAAGATAAATGACGGTTTTTTTGCATATTTCAAAAAAAGAATTCGTAAATCATAATGTTTTCGATTCCTTCCATTGTATTTTGTATCAAGAAAGTCCGAAAGCAATCTGTTGCTTTCGATGACACACTGAAGAAAGTTGTGGGTATGGTAAATTTCAACCATGCGAATGTTATGCGACGTCGGCAATTCCGAGAAATGTTCATGATCATCAAATGATGCCATCACAGTAGATTAACCCTACCATTCAAAGGTTCAAACTAGCAATAAGAGTTAATAAAAGTGATAAACAAAATTAATGAAGATAATGCTGAATCTTTAGTAAGGTGCAAAACTGTTTTAGGTTTACTTATCAAGAAATGTTATGATAGATTCAATGATTTGTCAAAATACTTATTATATAAGAAGTTACGTATCCATCGGTTGTGGAATCCTGATCATCACAAGGATAAAGTATCAGTGAACGTTTTATCACTGCGTGAAAAAATAATTCACCTCTCTCATGAGAACAGCAAAAATTGAGAATTATCAGATCATAATTTCCTTCAATATGCCGTCATTCTGTTTGACATCATGACGAAGTAAAATAAGTAAAATGTTTTGGTGTAGAGAAAAGGAAATCTATTTACATATGGCGAAAATTCTGGCATTTAGAAAGATGTCTATTATTCATTTATTACTTGAAAAGTCTAAGTTTTTAGAAAATCATATTTCTGAGTTAGCAAAGATAATAAACAAAATAAATGAGCACAATGCTGAATCTTTAGAAAGATGCAAAACAGTTTTAGGTTCAATCATTGAGAAATATAATGATAGATTCAAGGATTTGTCAAAATACTTATTATATAAGAATTTGCACATCCACTGGTTGTGGCCTTTTGGGGAAGTTGACGGTTTTGATATGACCTTTACTCCAAGGTAAGTTCTCGACCCCCGCCTTAGACTGTGACAGCCATATAGCCTGACACATTCTATGGTGTATTCCCTCCATTTTTAACGGAATACTCTTATCACATTTAACTTCATACACTACTGAGTTGCGCTGAATTACTTTATTCCGAATCAATAGAGCCACAATCTAAATAACTATTTATAATCATCAAGTCATAATTAACTCATTAGACAATACTTTTGAAGTAGTAGAACTGATGTAGCGAAATCATTGAATGTTAATTATTATTCATGAAACATTCTTTGTCAATGAATATCTGAACAACATAGTAATGATACATTAAGATATCAGCTAATTAAATGTGATAAGTTTTGTATACTGAAAACTTGCACATAAATGAAATTACACATGATTGCAGTGAAATATAAATTTCCTAGTAACAGGAATTTTTAGCACTAAAACTGTGGTACTTAATTAAGAATGCTTAATGTTAATTAAACATTTCTTATTAATTTTAATTATAGAATTTTATTTGATAATAATATATTACTTGCCATTGTTTTATATTTGGTAAACTATATATATATATATATACATATATATATAAACTAGAATTTAAAAAAAGAACACATAGAAAGGAAACCACTGAACTCACTACTATATTTCGATGTCCTCGTCTTCAGGAAAAGAAGTGAATCACTCCAAAGGCTGATAACGACACACACACACACACACACACACACACACACACACACACATATATATATATATATATATATATATATATATATATAATAATATATATATATATAAGTTTTGTTAAAACTTATGCCTATTTCCAATTTCACTCTTTTTCGGGTTAATTTTTCCATTCTTCTGAGTTCTGGCTTCCAAGAGTCCGGGACTAGATATATCAGTTCTCCATAATTTTTATTTTTGTACACCAACATGTTTCGGTCCACATCGACCATTTTCAAGGTTATTTTTACACAATTAAACTATACATACTAAATAACAATAAAAACTTAACATTGATACTGATCTATTAAAATACATTACTAAATAAACACGCAAGGTTAACAGTCATAATCATTGGAAGGTTGTAACAGGTTTCCGCAGGGTGAGGTTTCCCCAGGATTCTGGTTACCTTCCTACAGCCGTTTGTGCTTGGGAAGGTATTGGACTGTCTTCGTTCACTCTCAGTGACTGGTTTTTCTTCAGGTTTCCGTCGAACAGCTTTAAAATTCTAGTGAATCCCCCACCCTGGCTGTTAATGGTAGGCTGGTTTTAGAGGATGAAAATAGCCTCCAAAATTTGCAGCCTGGTGTGGTCGTATTCTTGCTGCAAAATCATGGTATTGTCAGTAAGCATTTCCCTCGTTAGTTGTAACCCATGTGCTTTCGCGACATGCTCCTTAGGGCCTCCAGAGGCAAGATGCATTGTAAGCCTTCTGGAAAGCGTGGTAGTGGTGGAACCCACGTATTTTGAGGATAGGGACTCACAGTTCCCTAGTTTGCAGTTAAACTCATAAATAACGTTGGTTTTCTGGAGGGGTGCTTTCTTATATATATATATAATTAAAAGAAACGGTCCAGCGGACTTTTTTAAATAAAATAAATTAAAAACGAAGGTAACACACAGAAAGACATAGACAAAACTCACATCGATATTTCGACCATCGTCGTCATCAGGAGGTATGAAGAGCGAAGAGTGAAGAGTCCCTCAGGAAGACAGGTCGGCGACCTGTCTTCCTGCAGGACTCTTCGCTCTTCACATCTCCTGATGACGACGATGGTCGAAATATCGATGTGAGTTTTGTCTGTGTCTTTCTGTGTGTTTCCTTCGTTTTGAATTTATTATATATATATATATATATATATATATATATATATATATCTGAGGAAGTAAATTCATTTGAGAGTATGACAACCCTCAATTGAGTCGACCTCCCAAAGTATGACACTTGTTATCCAACACCGGGATAAACAGTACAGTTACTTACAGATTTTACCATTTTCAATGAACTGATTGGTAATATAGGTAGTGATAATTTCATGTACCAAACTTAATGTGTATGCTGTTAGCTGTATTGACAAAATACCACTGTAACCATTTATATCACCAGCTGCTACATAATGCTTTAACCATTACACTGCATCGAGTGGTATACAATGTGTTTGATGTGTCAGTTCGTTTCTTGTCAATGTGTTTGTAGAATAAAAGAACTAAAATAATGAAAGCCACAGTCAGGCTTGCGAAGTAAAGTTTGAGCAGCATAGGAGGATGGAGTTTACTCTTTATTTTCTTCTAATGTAGTGCAATCAGTTATTATGTGGTATTCATGTTCGAAACGCGTTGTTTATATCATTAAAATTTTTATATGTGGAGACCATTTCATTAGATTTTTACCGTACAATGACTCTTTATTTTGACTATTTAACAGTTTTAGAAATAGTTTTACTAAACAATCAAATAAAATGTTTTATATAAATACTGATGTTTCTGAATAATGGATTAGAGGGCTTTTTTTGTACCAACTATTATGAATTTATTATCTTAAATATGCATCTTAACCAGACATGTCTTATGGTAGGAGGGTTACAGATTTCCTTACTGTAATTACTACTATGTAGCAACACCATGAATACACTTGTTGACGACACTACTATAGTATCATTTAATACAGGGCGACGACTGTTTGTATATATCTGAACAATTTAGGATCTCATATAAAAACTTCCTGGAAAAGTCATTGGTCAGAGGAGCAAACCAAATGTAAAAGGTGTATACGCTTTAACTGCAGGTGGAGTGTATCACAATTAAAGCCTTAATCATGACTGGAGTCACAAATTATTATTTGAATCATTCAGTTTCTATAAATTTATAAAAAGCTCACTCAATAAAGTTGGTCCTGACGCTCAATGCTGCTTGTGCTTCTCCTCCTGACCATGGACTTGGTCTTATCCGAGTGGGATGTATCTGCATGATCCGAAAGCTTCGGGCTGCTGGCGTAATATCACTAATAGAGAATTGACGCAGTATTTATGGTAAACTTTTCTCACAATGTCTCAGCTATCCTATGGTCACTGGGGAATGGCTTATGAGTAGTGATAGCAATTTTATTTATTTATCAGTTGAAAGAGCCAAGTGTATTGCATCAGATACAGCTCCACTCCTACCACATTAAATTCCTTTGAGGTTGTAGTGGTAAAAGTTACAACTCCTGCCCACTAATTAGGCATGCAACTTGCTCTGTATGGTTAGATGACCACTGAGCAGAATATTTAATAAAGAGTCATGGTACTACTACCTCATAGTCAACACTCCGAAAACCAATAATTAATTAATTGCTAGTTTGTTTTTGGAGTATGGAATAAAAAAAAATATATACATAGCTTAAATATTCTAAATTCTTATGTTTTTATAGACCAAATTAATAAAACATTTGAACAGGCTATTATAATTTTGAATTAAGAAACTAATTGAGAACATTAACTCCATTTTGCTTAAACTATACATGAAATAAGGTGTTAACAGTTAAGGGTTGGACTCGACAAGCATTAATCTCGCTTGGTTTAATGTTGGCTCTTTAATTAGGGAGGCGTTCACAAGGTGTAAGGAACATGTTATTTAATAATGCAGTAATTAGATGATTCTAGGCCATGCTGGCTCCCTTACAGTCTTCTCCGCCACTCCCTTCTCTACCCTACCTCGCACACCAAACCAAAATTGACTCATAATTATTAAAACAACTAACAAATGTCTCAAAACTTCATTCTTTAAGTCTGTAAGATTATACTTAAAACTGAAGCAGTGTTAAATATGCTACGGTAAAATCTATTTAGTAACAGAGATTAACGATTTCATTAGTTTCTTTTGTAAATACTGTATATATAAACAAATAAATACTAATGAAGTTAATAATAATTAGTATTATTCAAGTTTATATAAGTAAAACACATTTCAAACAGCAACCCATGACTTTCGGATCAAGCACTAACACCCCAGGTCAGAAGTGTAGAATAAGGCCAAGACCATGGTCAGGAGGAGAAGCACAGCAGCATTGAATGTGAGGACCAATATCAAGGGTTTAACTACTTATATGGAGAGTCAGCACGCCCACCTCCAATACTGGAGCACTATGCTTTCAGGTGACCACCTCAGACCAACTGTCACATGAGGTAGATTGATCAATTCAGTATGATATTTTTTTACTGGAATATAATATAAAAAATAAAAATAGAAATATAGAATATAAAAATAGAAATAATTTTTCCTTTACATCTTCAGTACATTAGAAAATTAAGTAAGATCTGTTTACCATTTAAGCCTTGATTTTATAAAAAGTATTTTGTACTATAGACACGTTTAGTGTAGCATATTTTATTTTTATAAGTATTTCGTATAAAATATCATTACTTTATAAATATTGTAGTGTAGTAGGGTAAAAAAAGTTAATGAAATAGTCTCCACATATAGTAATTTATTAATATAAACGAGGCGTTTCGAACATGCAGTGTTCTTCTTCAAGTATTAACCAAGGATGAGTGTCAGTGGTACAACTATTTAAGCCATAAAACTATTGACGAAGCTTTTTTTTTTATAAGATTCATATAAAATTATTACTTTGTCTCCCATATAGTATTTATTAATATCACACCTCGAATTCACTTAACAGTAGTTCTGGAAACACGTTAACTGAAAAGCGTTGAAAATGTTTTATATTATTAAATTACTATATGTGGAAACTATTTCATTAACTTTTCTACCCTACTATAAGTAAATATGACATATTAACTGATTGCACTACCTTCGAATTATTATACTGTAGTTGCTTGGAAAGGATCTTTTTACTGATAAACATAAAATGTAAAAAAATGTTCAATTATCTATTATTTATGTATTTACCTCTATGATTAAAGGGACCTATAGTGCATGGGTAGGAAAATAGTTGACCTTGTGGATGAGGAAGAATAGTAAAAATAAAAATAGTTGACCTTGTGGACCTTTTGAATAGTAATACAGAGGAAAGATGAGACATGCGTGCATAACCTGTTCAATAAGAGATTGTCGTATCGAAAGAAACTTAGCAAAATCTATAGTACGAGTATCTATGAAAAAGACCAAGATGCTAGATTTTCCCCAAATAGTGGTACTAGTTGGAATGAAGTTTCAATTTGTTTCATTGTCAGTAAATCTTTTATAATCAGCACCTAATTAATGCTAAAAATATAAATATTTGTCTTTCTACAAATTTTGATACCAAAGTAAATAAATGTTTACTAAAGTATTAAGTCTATTCCATCGGTGTTTTAAATTAAAGAAAAATTGACTGCAAGATGACTATTGTTCTATCTCAGGTTAATTATGGCTACTAAAAACATTTGAGGGAAAAACGAAAGAGAGTTAGAGAGTGAGAGATTTCTACCTCAATAACACTTTCTTCACCATTATAGTGTTTCATTATACAATAATAAAGCTTCTAAAAATTGATAAAGTATGATTTTTTAACTTCTACAAACATTCTTGAAATAAACTGGGGAGAGGTTAAGGGTGGAGGTTAATGAAGGTATTAGTTGGAATTAAAGTTGGGATGTGATAGAGACAGATGAGCGGGAAAGGGCTAAATGGTTGGGTAAATTATATAAACATTAGAGGGTTGTGTGGGGCAGGCAGTAACTCAGTGCCGCCGCTACCTTCTCGGTAATAAGCCTGCTCTTAGCCGCAAGGGTTGTTTCCTGTCTGGGTGTCTATCTTTACAAAAGACTAACTAAATTTTACTGTAAGAGATTTTGAAGTGCAGGATAATGGGAGAAACTAGTGTTTGAAAACACCACTTTAATTTGAAGAGAACAATGTTTTTTAATTAATATTTAAAAAAGAAAAAGCGTTGTAAGTAAATATTTGTAATGTTTAGAAATTAATCTAGCGGTTACAACTTCACCCGTCAGAGAGCAGGGCACTAGCTATCTGTACCGAGGCTGTGGTTGAACAATCAGTACTTAGTGTCACATTCATCTTTATTTGGGTATACTCAGTCCCTACTCAGTGTCAATACCTAGTGCTTTTATTTTCTAATTTACTCTTTTCATTTTTTTATTAATCTAAATAGGATTACATATTCTATTTACAGAATGCTCCTCTACAGTCATACACTTTCTCCCAATCAATAGTTCAAGAAAAAATCAGCTCAGATCACTGATTGTGCTTGGTCTTGCCTTCCATCTTGATCTTGAACATCTTAAGATCATATCATTAAGTACTTCTGAATGTTACAAAAAAAAAGACTATAGATAAAATTACCGTCTTAGACACAACTAATCATCTTGCTTTCAATTTCAAGCTAACGTACACGAAAATTATGTTTCACTAGTTAACTACTTGAAACTTCACAGCTAAAAAGTTATTAATGGTACCCACCCTTTCCTCATCCTATCAGTCAGTACCTCAGCCTTTTTCAAAGCCAGAAGATGGCGGTTTGATGAATGCCTTTTAGACTTTTAGAATATTGTTTTTCCTTAAAGGAATGTTGTAGTAACTATTTATGGAGAGTGTTTACGGTTTCCCAACCAGATCAAAAAGTGCTAGCATTAGATAATACATATTAATATATTAAACCTTCAAATGTGACATATCTTCATATTATTATCATATATCATATTATATATTATATATTATAATATCATATTATCTTCATATTAGGAAAACTGAAACGTAATGCAGGTGAGACATATAACACCATTTAGAGTAAAATATGAAAAGATCAGATGAATAAGACGTACTATATTTTGATGATAACACATGACATAATGAACGAAAGATAATTAAACACTATTTGTAGAGCTTTAGACAAGATTAAGTAAAGGTGAAGAAATGTCAAGGAAGTTGACATAGAGATTTTATAAAATGCATCAGGCAGGCAGAGCAGTGTGATGGTGGACTCATAGGGGTCTTCATAGTAAAGGACTCTGACGAAGGGCCCCAATGACGTGCCAGATGTTTATAAATGTGTTAATTAAATGACTTGTTCATTATGTAATTTTCATTTGGTTGATAATGAAACATTTCAATTATCAAATGTCGCTAACATGAATGACAAATATATAGAAGAAGTTGAACCATTCTGTAAGTGGTATCTCAGATACCAGTAATAACATTATTTTTCATTTCTACCATTAATATAACTTTCCTCTAGTTGTTGTTTATATGATTGACAATCAGTAAAATTTAATTATCATTTAAAAGAATATATGACTTTCCCCATCCATAGCAGGTTTGCTGAAGAACTCTTTTTTGACTTATAATTGTGTTTAAATATGAATATATTACAAGCTTTCATTAAAAACGAGTGTAGTACGTATCAATGGAAAGAAAGACTGCTTTTGTGTATGTTGTGTCCAAATATGTTATTTTAGGTTTGGTTAATACGATCTATAACTATATTCACAAAATAACTAGGACTTGAATTTGACAGACAGAAGAGAATAGAATCTCTTCAAATATGAATAGAATTTAAATTGATAAAGGTTATTTTTTATTACGTACTGTAAGCTCCTCTTTCATGGTTCTATGATAATTTCAAAGTTTCTTTTTATGGTGGGAATTAATTCAAGTATTTTAAATTATGACCTTTGTACGACAAAACTCTTTTATACCATAAGATGAACAGGCTATCAAAATGACAAGATTCCACTACTTGAAAAAAATGAGATGAAATAATGAAAATGATTTATATCTTAAGAGATTTATTTCATGGATAGTATAACTTTTTTCTCGAAATAGTTTCTTAATAATTTACTAGAATCCAGCTTTGTTCTTTGAAATTTCGTAATAAAACATTTGAGTAATTGAGCTTACAAAATAAGGCGTTATTTCAGTTGTGGTGGTGTGTAGGTTTCGATTTTTCGTTGTGTGCGTTAAGACGAGTGATTCTGCGATTACAGTTATGACAAGTTTACAGGAGGGTTGCAGCGAGGGCTGCGGTTGAGGGATGAAGTGGGACACTGTGGGGAGGCTGTGGTCATTACTGGTACGATTCTTATCGCAGTCGCCCCCTAATGGATGCGGTTGTTGCTGCGCTTCCTCCAGGCAAGGACCAAGAAGCCCCGCCGGCTCGGATTATCAACTTTCCAGCCACTTGCGCGCCACTCCCTCAGTCCCTCTCCCTTCTTTAAGCTACAGATTTTATGCCTTAATAATCGCATTAAAAACATCAACTCCTCCAAACTTAGTTAACTTGCCTTAATCGACCCTTAAGTCAAGAATATTATTTCTATTACTTTCAGGCGTTGTTGCCTCTCTGAATCTTCTCTCAGCATAATTTTCTCCCTTCGTAATGCTCACTTTCATTTTGTCTGCCTCCTCTTGAGATTAATTTCATTTTTTATTAATGATATGTTCATATCTTTTATCTTTAGTTGTAAAAAGAAGTTTGTTAATTCATAACCATTTATGTACTGGTAACGAACTTATTGATCATTAACTTCATACAACAATCCTCTTTACACTTGTCGGCTTCACTTCAAAAATCGCAAATGACTATATCTGGAAGAAAAATAAAGAAGTTGTGGCTAGCGTCTTTCTATTGTGAATTAAGTAAACATAGTAAGGGACCAAGAAGAGTAATTGGTGCGTAGACACTGGGATCCAGGCAAATTATAACAAACGGTTCTTACTGCAAATAACAGTTTAGAAAGTAGGTATATTTTGTATAAGTCAGAATTAATTACTGCAGTTAAGAATTAGAGTATTTACCATATAATATTATCATTATTGTTGATTATGAACACCAAATTCATTTCTGTTTAATAACAGTGCTCATTGCAACGTTTTTGTTTTGTGAGAGGGAGAAGACAAAAGTCTTCAAAGTAGACGAAATGGAAGTTATTTTTGCATACTTTCGTACAACATATTAACCTGCTTGATGTCTTATAATAAAATCTTAATTTTATCATTCTTATCGGTACACGTTTAATACTTCAAACACTAACTAAAAATACGACAATTTAGTCCATTAAACCAATTCAAATCACGTTTATGTAGACCCGGATCAACTGATTTCCCCATAAAACATTAAAATTGTAATGATCCATTAAATGTAGTTTAAATAAACTTTGTGCAGAAGTTGTGATATGAAAACCGTAATTAATGCCATCACATTGAGTTAGTCTATGATTCTAAATAATATCTAGCAATATCTCTTTATATTCTTTCTCAGTAAATCCATCCACAGCAATGAAAAAACTAACAAGCCTTATAATTCTTAACCCTTGATCCTTCTAATTTATCAGTTGAAGCTGCTAATTATTTTAAGAAATTAAACAACTTCCAGTAGAGAAGTCATAAAAATTTATCAACTTCCAGTAGAGAAACCATAAAAATTTATCAACTTCCAGTAGAGAAACCATAAAAATTAATCAACTTCCAGTAGAGAAACCATAAAAATTAATCAACTTCCAGTAGAGAAACCATAAAAATTAATCAACTTCCAATATAGAAACCATAAAAATTGATCAACCCCCGTAGATAAATCACAAAAATTAATCAACTTACCTCGTATAACTTCCTTATAACTTTACAAGTTTTGAAGCAATTCAATGTTTAAGTTGAAGCTGAATGAATTCTGTAAAATGATTGTTATAGTAAGATAACGATTGATTTTTTTTTCAATCAATTGTCTTTCTATTTAATCATACAGAGTAAATATTGCAATGTTTTATTAAAGAATATTTCATTTTGATATCTCTATTCTATAATATGCCCTCTTACTATTAACTTAAGAGTAATTGAAAATAAAAGCATTAAATATTAATATAACAAGTCTAAATTTAAAAAGGAAACAACAATTGAAACTAGTGAAGATTGATTATTGTCTTCCTCCAACCAAAATTGTGCACAATGACTTTAAGTTTACTTTTGAAAATGAACTTGTTCTGAAAACGTTCTTGCTTTAAGAAAGACGTACGAGGTAAAATGGTTATTTCTTACAATAATTTCACAACAACTTTTATGGCACTAACTATGATATTTTATTTAACTTTCCGTACACTTATTTCAGAAACAAACTTTTCCTATCTGAGTACACCACTGGATGAAAATAATTTTATATTTCCATTATCCCTTGTTGGTAATACATTTTTTATGATATCATTACAAATATACCAATATCACTATCTAATGAATAGATACATTTAAAACGATATTTTCAATGCTATCCTGCTTAGATTATTTTCATTTCAGGTTTATTGCAGGCAGCTTTGGAGTTTATTAAATGAATTTTTCAGTCCTGTGTCAGTCGAAACGAATAATTAGAGAACATATTTGGAGACATGATAAATGAGGAATTACCAATAGTAAAAGAGTTATTTTTTAAAATTACTTATAGCTCTACGACATTAAAATATGGTTGGAAAATTTAAATGACTCTATTATATTTATCTTTAATGTTATTTGGTCAAACATTGTCGGGCTTCCTTAGCACTATTACTGAACAGAGGCCTTGACCATCACGATGAAATAGTTTAAGAATCACTTACTAATAAATAGTAAACAAGTAACAGACGAGTGTAACTAAACAGTATTTCAAAGGCCCAAACAGCAAAGTTTCATACAGAGTTTCAATGTATACTTAATCTGGTGAGTTTAAGAACTTATTGCTTTTCAAACATCAATAATGTCAAGTGTTGTTTTAGTACTTCTAAGAGGTTAGTATGACTAATGAATGCAAAATGTTGAGAGGATTATAGGGACGAGAAATGGGAAAGAGAAGGAGAGACGGGAACAGAAGCGAACATGCAGCACCGTTAATTAAACCCATTGTTCCTTTGGTTTTACCTAATCAGGATGTCTGCCTCACTCAAGGAAATTAGTCGGCATTCATCAATATCGACGATTTAATACTCAGCCACCCCTACGACAGGGCTTTCACTGCCACCCATTCATCCCAAACTTGATTAGCAACCCTTTTATGCAACCCTTATGCGCAATTCAAGTCTTCACTTACCACTAGCGCCATCTAAATGGAATAACATCTTTGTCACATGCTTTCATCTTAGTTTTACCTCTTTACAGTCCTCCCCCGCTTCAAAATATTAAACTTATGTTAAATTTATCCCCAATATTATATAATTTAACATATTTTGAAAGCAAACCAATAATTATTGACTTGAAAGTTTTCCTTCTGTTTTACTTCAGTTTTGTAGAAATTCTAGAATAATTCTAACATCACTGTACTTATGTAATAATTATTTTATTCATTCATGGCTAAATAATAATAATATATATTTCAAACAAATATTTTAATGTTATATTGAGTAATAGATTTAATATTATTGAGTGAATTATGGTATAAGCTAATGTCATTTTATTTAATAAAATATATGGACCTATTTACAAATTTATAAATTAATAACAATAACTAATTATTATAATAGACAAAGAAATGTAGAAGTGTCTTTAATTGATTATAAGAAGGCTTATAAAATAGCTTTAGAAAATATAATTGTAGCATTGCGAAGTATAGTGTCATGTTCAGCTGTCACATGG
Source organism: Hermatobates lingyangjiaoensis (assembly GCA_026182355.1). Classification (NCBI taxonomy): domain Eukaryota; kingdom Metazoa; phylum Arthropoda; class Insecta; order Hemiptera; family Hermatobatidae; genus Hermatobates; species Hermatobates lingyangjiaoensis. The sequence goes on from JAPFBL010000245.1 coordinate 430,955, forward strand.
ATGAAAGTGGATCACAGTCACTTAACTCCATCGACAATATGTTCAAGAAATATTACTGGTTGTAGCTTGGATTATTGGCTAACTAGATCATCTAAGTGCCCTGCTTGGCTCTGGCAGAGAGTTACATCTGCAAATCATTGAATCCTCACCTCTTTGTACGGTTCTCACTTTGTTTGGCTAACTTGAGGAGGGATTGATAGTAGTTTATGAAAAATTAATCAACTTGCTAAATCAGGTTTAACGATTAAATATAATTAAATCGTGTTAAACTTTATATTATTCATGTTTTTAATCATTATGATTAATTAGGAAATCAAATACGTTTGCTATCAGTAGTCGAACAGGGGCAGTTAACACGTGTATTAATCCATTATAAAGGGGAGCCTGGTGAATTTGCTTTAAAAAAAGTTGATTTGCTTCCAAATAATACGAAGCGAAGTGGACAAAAAATTCTACCCATTGGTGATTAAGAGGAGGATAAAAAGTGGGCGAAGTGATATGATTGCCGTTTAAAGGGCACTGGTTGTTTAGCCAGCATGATAATACTAAATCCGCTACTGTTTTATCTCTCTTTTTATTTGTAGCGGCCATCAGCAGCTCGAGCGAGGCGCTTTCCTGCTTATTAATTGATCCATTATCAAATCGCATTAGAATATCAGTGTTTATCACTTTAACCTAATAAACAAATAGAAAAATAAGTTCAAATTGAGAACGAAAAGTTTATTCGTATTTATCTTTTTTAAATTAATTCATTGTTTTCAATATACATAAAATATTATAAATTATTTACAAATGTGAATATTACTACTCTCCAAAGTTAGTGGCAACAGAGACTTTATACCCAATATGACACCTTCCTTTATTATATTGTAAACTTTTTAATACCCTAAATTCAGAAGCGTAAGAAAACTTTGATTCATACAAAACTGTTTTAATAATTCTACAAGGACTGATTCCTACTTTCTACAAACATTTAGTTTAATTATAAGACGGCAAGCAATTTAATTAGTAAATGGCGGCAAGACAAGAAAACCAGTGCTACATGCTGTGTGACAAGTTAGCACTTCTGCTTACTATAAGTATGGGATTGTACCAGGCACTTCTGAATCTACTGGCCACATATGGCGAGACGTTCTGCACTTGTGTGACTGGGCCTGGGCTTCGCAAGTTACTTGTTTATCCAATCAAGATGTCAAGACTTATTTGGAAACCCCTAAGCTACGTAAGTAGCAAGTACCACCACTAAATGATGAATTTATTTAATTTATACTGATCATTAAAAAAGTAGTAGAAAAGAAGACGTAAAAAATGCTAACTTAAAGAATTACTCCTCAGAGCAGGTGTCTCATATTATACTCCATATCTTAAGGAGCCATCTTAGAGGAGTAAAAGTAATGACACTAAACTGCACAAAAAACAAAAAAAATATGTATATTGAACTGACCAGTTCTCTAATTAATGCTTTCAAGTAGAAGTTAATGTAGAAACAAAGTTATATTCAGTTATGCGGTATAATATTAACGTATAACATAATATAATGTGTTGGTATAGTACTCTGTAGTAGTATGTCATAACTTTGATTCAGAATATCTTTGAATTCACTTAGACTTATTGTTATAAAATTATTTAATATATTTGTATATTATATAATGCCGTCGAGTTTCAACGTTCTATTGATATTCAATACGCAATCACACATGACACCCGATATGAGTCAAGAAGAAATGGTAATAATATCTCTACAATAATAGATATATCCTTCCAATATTTGTCGAAATCCATCTCCTGCTTTATATCTCCCCTTGTTCCTGTTTACGATGTTTCTCTGAATACTGATACTTCCTATGAAATCTGAAAAGACACCTATGTTATTCCACTTCACAAGGCTGGTAATAAATTACAAACTATATACAAATATCAATCCAGTACACAAACTTACAAATAATATACTTAATATTATTAAAAATTAAAATTATTTAAAATAACTACGAAGGAAAATCTTTATGTTTTTCTTGCTTTAATGCTGTTTTTCACAATTTTTTTTTGTCATTATTTACATTGAACAAATTTTAATTATTCAGGTCAAACGCTACATGAAACTAGTTATTGCAAATTTATTGTTGAATTGAATACTACAGCAGTGGCTGTCCACACCAAGCAAACAAACTGGTTTTACAATTACTTTATTTCAAGGAAACTATAATAACCATAAAGAGTTCTATTTCAAAATGTGAACGTATTTTCATTTTTAAAATCCTTAAGTCAATATTAAAATTTTTTGCTGATGTCGCAGTGTGTGTTGGGGGGTGATTGCTCATTCAAAAGTTTGTGTGTACACCGCAATCCACACAGTTTTAATAATCAAATTAATATTTCATAGAAAATTGGCCCATACAGTGTAGATGTATTGTTTTGGGTTAATAATGTATGATGAGAACGTCAATTTTTTAGATAAAATGTGTTTTTAAACAACACTTTCTTTTCCTATTTATCTAAAAATATTGACTTATGATTAAATTTGAAAGGTTGTGAGACAGAAACAAATCTTACCGATTGATTAATCAAAATGAAATTATACACAAAAATAGTAGTTCATTGGGAGATGACTTGGGACATTTTCTTTCAAAATTACATTAAGCAAATCAAATTTGTTTTTCATGAACTATTGTTATTAGGAAATTGACATTTTGGAGATACTATTTTTTATTTATTAAAATTAATTGAAGCTAGATTCAGAAATTTTTCATACTTCTAAAGAAAATTAAATGTATTTATGTTATTCTATTATTCTATGTTTGCTTCAGGACGCTAGGGATGATGTATAAGAAGGGAAACCAGTCGCGAAGAAAAGACAATTTACCAGGTAAAATGGCTCATTTTCCTAATTTTTTTTTTGTATAATACATATTAATTAATGTTACATTATAGCAGTGCTCTAGTTTAAATCATTCTTCAAGTTTGACTTTGGAATCCTTTGACTATGAAGAACCACATCTCTGTGTTATAGAGTGTTGAAGGGGTTCTTAGAGTGTTGCTCCCGGTATAGTCATGGAGACTTGTCAAGGAATGACGGTGGAAATATTTTCTATTGAGAACTTTCCATTATAAACCGTTCCAAGGAAAAAGCAATATTAATAAAGAGAGTTATAAGTAAGAAACCCAATTGTATTAATGAACTTAGTGAGAAAGTCAAATTTTACATTCTTTTTTTACTCAGCTTTGAAAGAAAGGGTTAATATTTTTTCTGTATTACCACCATTTCCTTCTGTGAGCTTGAGTTCAGACGAAAGCTCCATGTGCGGGCTGTTTAGTAGGTTCGTAAGAGAAGGAGGGTGTTGTGAGATATGGTGTGGACTGGCTCCAGGGGGCCCAAAGCAAACAGCTAGGTGCTGACGTTCTCCTAAAGGAGTCCGTGAGCCAATTGCCTGGCTATTTGCCATGGTCGCTGGAATTGATGTAATCCATTAGGTAGGGGTTAGCACATGTATAATGTGTTTGGTTAGGACTGAAATAGTGCAAGACGCGAGGCGTCTCCAAGGTGCACATTGTTTGTCCTTCTCCTCCATTAGCCTCAAACTTATTGTTTCCATCTTGCTTCAATGCTTTATGCTCCGTAAGTACACTAATTTCTCTTAGCTAGCAACCTCAAAAATGATTTGATTGTCTTAACAAAGTTTCATATTTTAATTATCCAAATTTAAGTTTTTCTTTGGGCTATTTATTATAAAAATATTTAAACTATTGCAATTTACAAAAAAAATTGCAAAACGGTTTACTCGTATAATGGAAAGTTCTCAATAGAAAACATTTCCACCGTCATTCCTTGACAAGTCTCCATGACTATACCTGGAGCAACACTCTTAGAACACCTTCAACACTCTATAACACAGAGGTATGGTTCTTCATAGTCAAAGGATTCCAAAGTCAAAGTAAAACTAAGGCTTAGGCGATTTTGACATTTACAGACTTAAGAATTTTACAAAGGAATTGGGGCGAATATCATTCTATTCAGTGAATATAAATATTAATAATGAATATAATGAAACTGTGTAGTATTTTTATAAGCTCTTACTGAAATTACCAGTAAGAAAAACAAGAATAAAACTCTTAGGACACAGCCATAATCATAAAGACAATGTGCTGAGTACATTTGTGAGGTAGCGATCTAATCCTGAACTTACAAAAAAATAAAGAGAACTAACTACTTTGTGCACAATGTGCTCCTAGTACCATGTCTAAGCCAAATATTAAACCGGACGTAACTTAAAGTAACAACCAACATTTACTATGATATATTCATTTCTCATTGGGAGTAAATGATCAATTTATTGGAATAAATGTTTTTTTTTATCATCTTTATTTACAAATATACAACTACGCATATTAAGCGTGACAGGCATATGTAGTAATAGATTACACAATGACATCGATGCACATGAGCAAAGAATGAAACCCACTGGTTCAACTTCTCACTTTGGTTTTTTTTTTTTAAAAAAAGTATATTATTGTAATAGCACATTCCTGGGCCATTTTCTCGTGAGTCGTCTTGGGGTATTCTGGGAAGGTGAGGAGGAAGCAAGGATTCGTACAAATGGATTTGGGTGAGAGGAAAGGTTCTTGTGAAATGACCTATAACGATCAGAGGCAAGGTTTTGGATGAATGGAATTTTTAAGTCTTTATGAAGGGTGTAGTTTTTGACGTAATACGGAGCATTTGTGATAGTGCGGAGAATTTTAGATTGCAGTGATTGTATTCTATGAATAGGAATAAATGGTAAAGAAAAAACTAACGAAAAATAGGAGGAGGTAATGTTTCTCTATACCTTTTAATTAAATAAATAAATATGTTATCAAACTCCTTAAATGAAAAAAATATATAAGCATTTACATTTCTCATTTAGAATTTTAAATAAGTAACCAAAGTTAATCTTAGATTCTTAAAACAAATTGTTGGTCAGAATAATTAAAAAAATCAGAGGCATTAAGTGCTGCAAATACTTATTTCAAATCGCTCGCTCTTACTGCGGCAAATAATTTTACTGAAGAACAGTTTCTTGAAGAAATAAAATTAAATTGATGGTTCAGCATATCGATTTTATGTATAACGATTGAACATGTTACAATCATGAACTTTGCTAAAAATAATATCCACACTGACTGAATCAATAAAAAGAATACATGTGTTGGACCAGACTTCCACCGACTAGAACTCTGTAACTTACTTGAAAGTATTATGAGGAGGTTGCTAGAGAAAGTGAGTGACTGACATATAGAAAACTCTGGTGCCTTTGGAGGAATCTTTAAAAAGGCGATCAAGGACGAACATTGGTATAGAATAGATCACTAAAAAATATTTCATCTGCTCTAGGGTTTGGTTTTACCGAAATCACTCTTTATTAGAAGTATATCAGGCCATAAACTCCCACTATGGTAGTGAATGAAGTTGTACATTGAAAGTGTGAGGCCAGCCCTCTATTTCTCACATTCCAAACATTAAAACTAAGTCAAATACTTTTCCTGATTAATGTGCGATGACATTGTCAGCACTGCACCTTTCCAACTCTCAACAAACAGACCAAGTAATTAATAACGCTTGGAAAACAATTCTATAGTGCTCTAGGTTGTAGATAAACTAATCACAATGTAACCTACAATTATGTATAACCAACTCATCTCCTCCCTTGGTTATCTCCGAGCCTGTTGCTCAGGAATTCTCAACTCCCTTGAAGGTTCCCTGTCCAGAATCCCAAAATACACATTACTAATATACTGAGTGATTAACATTCTGCAAATGCTAAGAATCATCTAATGTTCACTGTACAGGTCATTTAAAGTATATATTTGCGTTTAACTGACTTTAAAACACATTATCACAAAAGTACTTTTAACTTATTCCTCTTTTTTGTAAATTTTTGAAATTTGATATAACTCATTCTGTACTGGTTTACTATGAACGTAGTTAGCTAAAAAGGGAAGTTCCATCATCTATGATTTGTCGGATTAAGCGTTTATTTTATTAAAATGTCAGAGATCAAAATTAGTAACTAGTATAAGTTGTTTTTTTCAAAATTAAATACAATAATAAATCTTTATAAATAAAATAATGATTTTGTCTGTACATTGCTTAGAACTGACTCATTTCAAGTTTTCTTTACGTTTCATACATTGGAGAAACCGAATCCACCCTTAGAAAAATTTCTGTCGGTTTGTCGGTTTGTCGGTTTGTCGGTTTGTCCGCAAAACTTTGTCACAGGTAAACTCAGCTACCATAAGACATATAAAGCTGAAACTTTTACAGTAGATTTGTGTAGGTCTAACTTAAAATATAGGCTATGAATTGATTGGAAATTCAACGTAGAAGTGAAGTTATGGACGTTTAACGCAAAAATGTTTGTCACAAGTAAACTCAGCCACCATAAGACATAGCGAGCTGAAACATTGACACTGGATTTGTGTGTGCCTAACTTAAAATATGGGCTCTAAATAGATTATTAATTCAGTACAGAAGCGAAGTTATGGGGCTTTTAGCTGTATTTTCCTAACTTCACAGACAAGTTTGTTTTGAAAATACACAGGTGTGGCAAGTAGGTATTGTTAGTTGATTTTAATTTCAATTGAGCACATGAATATATTGCGTATTTGACATCATTGAAATGGTGTTTCACAGAGTTAAGGATGTACTATCTATTGAGAATAAATGTTTTGTAAACGAGCAATTCTCAGCCCTTAATATGAACAGGCATGAGAAATCAACAAACAAGTTCTTACGCTATATGAAGCCGAGGAAAGAACTTACAAGTCAGTAATGAGATTGAATTTCTTGACTCTGAATTTATTTCTCCTGGACTGCCTGCTCATGAGTAAAAACTTAAAGTAGAGCACCAATCATGCTAAAATTTAGTAGCAGTAACAAATTTCATGTTACGAAACATGAGTGCCCCAAAACTGTGCAACGGGACACGACTCTGAGTTCGTGCTCTACACAGATATGCCATAGAGGCGGACATAATGACTGGATGTGGTATTGGGGAGTCTGTGTGTATACTTCACATACCATTGATTCCGAGCCACTGTCTGTTTACGTTGAAATGATTGCAAAGTCGGGTTAGAGTCTATTTCGCAATGACGTTAACTAAGTCGCAAAGGGAGACTTCATCTAACGCAGGAATACAAGGTAGCAAAACCAAGTTTTTCTCACATGGTGAAATGTAGTTTACATGCTCAACGGTCAGAGGTTTCAACTCTTTCTTCTACCATGAACCTGAAGGACAGACAGCTAATGTAGTGTATAAGCTGGAGGCATTTGTTTAACACTGTAGTAATAATGGTATTTTCTACTATTCTATAATTTCTAATGACATTTTGAAATACCAAAAATGACGGAACTTCTGATTCCTCCGTGGTATAGCCGAAAGGCAATAGGCACACGGCAATAAACCAAAACAGGAACTTCTGATTCCGTCAAAGACGGGTACGTTTGCTATGTATTATGTATAACTGTCAACTTTTTTTTAATTTAATATTTCCTTAATAAATACATTGGTTATAATGTAAGGTATGGGACCAGAGTAGCCCAGTGGCTTGCGTGATCGCCGATGACAGTAGTGCAAATGTATTATAAATAAATGTAACAAACAAATATTTTTTTGAATTTAAAATGTGGATAATATAAAAGATGGTAATAAAGTAAAGGGATCTAGCCAGGGTTGCCAGTAGCTTGCTTGCTCGCCGTTGACAGTAGTGCAAATGTATTATAAATAAACACAACAAAAATATTTTTTTTTAATTTAATATTTGCGTAATATAAACACTGGTAATAAAGTAAGGTATGGAACCAGAGTAGCCCAGTGGCTTGCGTGCTAGCTTTTGACTGGGAGCACGTTAATTAGAACTAACTCATTTCAAGTTTTCTTTACGTTTCATACTTCAGAGTAGCCACATGTACCCTTAGAATAATTTCTGTCTGTCGGTTTGTCCACAAAATATTGCTACCATAAGACATATAAAGCTGAAACATTGATTGTAGATTTGTGTATGTCTAACTTAAAATCTAATCTTTGTATACAGAGGCTTTTTTTTAGCACTGTACTAATAATGGTATTTTCTACTATTCTATAACTTCTAATTGTAGTATTAGTATAATACTATAATTGATATTTTGGAATACCAAGTATAATAGAATTTTTGATTCCGTCAAAGACGGGTACGTTTGCTAGTAATCTATAAAATAATTCACATTTGAATATGACTATGCGTAAAAAATTACAGAGCTATCTTCAAAAATTTTAAAAACATGAAGTAATTGTTAATAATATTGGCAAATTATTTATGATGAACGATTTTTAGAATAATTTTTTTTAAACACCGTTATAATTTCTTTAATATCTGATATCACTTTTTTATTTACTGACTTACAAATTCAAAATAAACTATGTGAGAAACACTAATACTCTTGTAATAATCAACTTTCACAAACAAATACTAAAACAAATTTAACCATGTAAATTAACTAATTATTAGACTAAGTTCATTAACTATTACCAGTCTAAGAGGAAAAAGTAGTCAGTTTTACAAAATGTTACCCAGAAGTTTTAATTTCTAACCTGGAGTTTCGTGAGAAAGTTTTAATGGTTAAACCAATTCTAGTAAGTATTGAAAGCATTATGGCAATTTATGTATGACCTTGGCATTTCAATCCATACAAATTGAAGGTTAACTTTGACGACATGGTGGTTTTGAGATGGCTATTGGTGCTAACAAAAAGAATTCTCTGAGGCAGTCCGGGAAGGCGATTAGAAAGCCGTTGTGCCCCGCCTAATGGACACTTGGGTACATTCAATCGGCCAGATCTCATCTTTATTGCCCACACCCTCCTCGTATCAGTCCCTTCACCTTCCACGCCAAACACAAAACATTCCCCTCTCTAACGGCTACCAGTTACTCGCTCATTTAGGGAGAAACTGAAAAATCACATCCCACTTTGAAGACTGCAGCAACAAAAAATAATTTACATGAGATAGACTGCTGACTAAATAGAACATGAAATTACACATATCTGCTTAAAAAAAAAAAATGCTTAGTAACTTTCCTAACTTGATTTTAATAATTCTATATGTAGTGCAAAATTGGCATTTTTTCCACAATTTAATAATCACGTATTACTGAAAAAGGTGATCTCATAAATACAAGTTTTATGCTAATTTTCACAAATAAAATCAAATTTCTACTAATCATGAAAAAGTCAAAATTTATATATTTTTGAACACCTTTCTTTGCCTTTGATATAAAACCTTCTAGGAATTTGTAATTTTGCACTTAATATTAAACAGATATTAGCAATAACTGGATAAAACATTAGATATTTACAATGGCAGAAAAGTCAGTTTTATGTGAAGAAATAAATATTTATACAGCAATGGTCACATTTTTGGATGAAAAATAAATAAATTAAACGGAAATATAGCTCCTTAAAGAAGGATATTCTGTAAAATTTTGCAAAAAATCTTAACGAAAAGGATCATCATTTATATTGTGAATTCAGAATTTCTTCCATTTAACTGCTAATACTGGAGTACAAAAATTCTTCATGCAAGATAACAAATCTTATAAGAAAAAAATGATGAACTTTATGATCTTTGAAAGACGCCATTTAGCTCCAAAAACCCAAAACTCATCATCTACTAATTCCTGCTTGTCCTACTTGTTGCATTTGTTTATATTAACTTAAAAAAAAAATCTGGAGTGGCCTACACTCTACTTTACTATAAGTAACTTAATGTCAAATTTCTTGAGTATATAAAATATAACGTCTCATTTAAGCATAACGTAAACATCTAACTGGGATATAATTATTAGCCTTTCATTCCTGAGGTAGTACAGATAGTGATTGAAGGACATATCAATTTATAAGCTTATTTTTGTACATCACAAATAATTTATTATTTGCAAATAATTTCATTAGTATAACTACAGCAGTAATAACATTTTTGAAAAACCAAAGTGAACATTTCTTGAAACGATTTCTTCTCCTACAAGAGAATGGCTTTCGTTCAAACAGCCAGTGGATTTCTTACATCGTTTACTTAACATCCTTCTACATTGAATATTAAAGTAAAATTTTAAAATTTAAAACAGGAAAATACCCTTTTTTTCTCTGAAAAACATCTTAAACAGTGAAGAAAATGTTATTTTAAGGTGCTTTGTTAATTAAAGATATACGATAATTACATTTATTAATCTCTAAACGAAAGATTCCAATTATGAATTATCATTTACATTTTTGGTCTTCTATAGAATTATTATACTGGGAATTTCAATCTTTAAAATAATAATAATAATAAGCTTCTTAGTATTTAAATAAATAACATATATACGATTTTTTTTTACTCAGTGTTATCATTTACCTGACAATATTATTCCTCTTACATCTCATATAAGTCAATAATATATTTTCATTTTTCCATTAGAAACATCAACTTTATCTCAGAAGATTCGCTCAAAAAATTTCTAAGTCAATGTAAACAATGTAAAAAAATACAAAAAATTCGACAAGTATAGCAGGTGATCTCTTAGTCTAGGGTAAACAAAGAGTTTTTATATCATTATTGCTCTTTCCTGTAATTGAAACTTTATGATTTTTTTTTATGAATTGCTAATTTTTTGTTCCATTTTTGGTCAAATTTTCATTATTTTTTAACGAGCCGTTTAGCGTCAAAAAAACATTTTCTGAAAACACAAATCGTACTGTAACGCCCCTTTAGCGAATGTAATTTTAGAAAATAATATCTCAACTCATTCTCCACATAATGTTCTATTTTTAGGTATAGTTTCATTTTGATCCATCAAACAGTATGGCTTGTATCGCTCTCACAAGGTTTGAGATTGAATTATAAGTCAAAATTTTTACATTTTATTGAAAAAAAAATATTTCTTGTTGTTTGAAAATTCTGAATATATTTTTCGTTTGTTCCGTTTGTAACCTCAAAGATAATATGAAAATTTCAAAACTCTAGGGTTATCAGTTTAAGAGAAATATATGTTTTAAAAAAAACGGTTTTTGGCAAAAAAAGTGACTTTCCCATCATGCATAATTCTTCCCAAACAATAGGGATCTGCGTCTTTATGAGGCCCATTTTTGTGTAAAATATCAACTTGATCCATCAAAGATTCTGGACCGTAGCGTGGTAACAAGCAATGCTAACACACGCACCCACCCACCCACCCACCCACACACACACAGACATCATCGTAAAAACGTCATAAAACGACTTCTGGGACCTCAAAACATGTAATTCCGTCAAAATCTCGAAATCGAATTTTTTCACGATCACTATACTTTATTTATAGTAAAGTAAAAATTAAACAAACTCAAATTCAATATTTTTACAAAATTTTAAAGCTGTTTTAATGATAACATTTTTTTGAAACTATTGATGCAAATGTCATATGGACATAGGAAGTTCAGCATTTGTTCCTTGGACACAGACATTACAACATTTCCCACTTGATCATAATAATTATATTAAATAATAGTACTATTATTAAAACTAATAGAAAACCTTGTAATAATACTAATATTACTAATGTAAAGCTATACAGATTACTACATTATGTTAAATAATTTTGTATAATATAACATACAAAATACATTTAATACATCGAATCAGACATTAATGTTAAAAATATGAAAAAGAAGTTTTTTTTAAATGTAAATATTTTAAGGTTTTTACTACTTGAAAATTTTGCTTTGTAAACCCGAAAAAGTATTGCTACTGGGGTAAAAAAATGCTTATTCTTTTATTGTGATGAGTTTTTCGTTTGCTGAGGCTTTTAAGCAGTGGTCTCTGTTTTTGTTTGCTCAAGATATATGTGTCCTATTCGTGAAGCCCATAGCTTGTAGTTCGTGTATTTTTAGTTTCTTAAGCTTAATATTATTACTTATCATTAAGCTAAGATAGTGACAAGTCGAAGAATAGAGGTTAGAGATAAGTAAGCAAACTGATTCCATTAGTTGGTTGTGTTAAGTTTGAAGTTTGCAAGTGGGTTTGGGGTGCTAAGAGTGGAAGCCTAATGGGATAAGTTGCAGCTATGGCACAAAACGCTGCCAGCACAATCTGCCAGATAATCGTTTGCTTACTTCATCAAGCCACTAATAGTGATATTAGCAAGTTAGACCTTACCAACACAGATGACAAATTATTTATACCCACTTTTTTCTTACTTTTTCATTTTGTTTCTAATTTCTATCACATGCGTATATTTTTAGTGTAACTTCCAACAGAATTACCATTTTCAATGTAAAATCAGCTGTATATATTTCACTGGTTCTCTAAGTTTGTGGATTTTGCTACAGATGGCATTAAGACGCATTAATCCTGGGTTATAAAAATAGGAATATATTAAAACTTATTGAATAAAATGGTAAAGTAATAATTATTTATGAATGCCAATTGGTATATTATATAAGAATATTGTTGTTGATTCTAGAGTTCATTGAATAAAAATAAAAAAAAATTTAACAATATTACAAAATGAAGTAGACTATTTCAATCTGAAGTTAGTTTGATAGCCTGTAGTAATGTGTTTGGTTAAAATCAAGTTCCTGTCCTAGTAATATCCGGCATTCGACAAGTTTACTGTATAGTTAAAGACGGTGAAGTGTCTCTTTACAGTTTAGCTGGATTGGAGTTTTGAAATTTTCCTCACTGTTATCAGTAAGAACAGTCATAGAAATAGAAAGCTATGCAATCTGATAAGAATTGTGTGAATAGTTGTAATGTAATTAGTTAGCAAGTGCATATATTTTACCTGATATGATATGTTTTTGACCGAATGAAGAACAACCCTTCTTGTTTCTCATAATCGGGTGCTCGTGAACGTCAAGAATGCCGTGCAACAGAGATTTCCAATATTATAATAACCCGTATATACTTAATACAGAGATCTAGGGGGAAAAATTGTTTGAAGTAGACTTAATTCTTCAATAAACTTTTAAAAACAACCTCTACAATTAATAATGCATTAAATTAAAATAGCAAATATCATCTAAATACATAAACTCTTTCATCAGTTAGTCTATTTGTTAAGCATTATTAAATTATATCAATATTATTAATGAAATTTGACATGTTATTAATATTGAACTTGAGAGATTTTAGGCCGGTCGAATTAAATGAACTGTAAAGTCACATGGGGAATATAATACTTTTTTTGCTTTACTTACTGTTTTTTTTACATTTTATCATCAAAATAATGATGATGAGTTTCGCTTGAATAGCACATCTTGGAAATTTCTTTATTATCTTTCTAATCGCTAGAAATTTCAATCATGAATTCCAGAAGATAACCCTCAAAAATAAAAGAAGCTATTGGAAAATATTCTTTTAACTCTTCTAAAAAAAAAAAAAAACAAAGACCGTTCAAATGCAATTCTAAATACAAGGAAATGAACCTGACAAGTTATAGGCAGAGGATATGCAGTAAAAGTGTTTCAGAAAATACTTCTAGCACAGGAAAAAAACATTTGAATAGAGGATAAGGGCTACAAAGGAACAACTACGAGACTTTAATTAAGAACTAAAACACATTGAAATTTTACTCAAATTGCATCAGTAACATATTCAGTGCGTACGGCTTGATTGATTTATCATTACAGGTTACAATATATTGCATCCCAGTAGAGCAGGCAACAAAGGCTGACTGGTTACCTTGAACCCTCCCTCCTAAACTCCTGCATGAGTTATATGAGACATGTAATGGAATAGCAAAGACAGGAATACAGTAGAATATGATATCTGAAGGACAGAGTCCCTCAGTACAATATCCCAAACGTCTTCAGTTTTATATAATTACGAAAATAAGTGCTAATTTAATGAAAAGGTAAATTACTACAATTTATATTCTAATATGTTACGTGCTGCATGGTGTGTATTTATGTTGAAATGTAAATGATTTTCAGAAATATCACGTTATTAGAGAAACTGTGGCAACACTTGTCAAGGATCACTGTGTCCAGGTTTTGTTTTTTTTTTTTATGTTGGTTTCTTTGGAGATACCAAGTATTAATTGGAGTTGTAACTAAGTATATATTGTTTTCATAATCCCCAAATTGTTTTTTTTAATCAATATTTTTAATATACATATTAAAAAATATGAAAAATATTAAACTAAAGTCATGCATGAAAACCATCTAAACTCTAATGGTCTTTTGGGGATTATGAGACATGTAATGGAATAGCAAAGACAGGAATACAGTAGAATATGATATCTGGAGGAGAGAGTTCCTCAGTACAATATCCCAAACGTCTTCAGTTTTATATAATTACGAAAGTAAGTGCTAATATACAACATTGATTAAGAGTTTTTAAGTTCTGAAGAACGTGAACTTCCTAAAAGCAAAGTGAACAGGCAGAGAGAAGCTGACTGTGAGAAACATGCGTATGGAATTATAAATAAGAGTCGAAATTGCTAGTATTGCAAATAGGAGTGGACTGACGTATCAATATTCTTTAATACAACCGTTTGAGAAAGCATGTTAACATTAAAAACTGCAAAGCCACATAATAAAAACATTTAGAGAGTTTTGAAGTGAATTAGAACTAAATTCTAAAATTTGAAGCATATTTCATGCTACTTTAAATTGGCACTGCTACAGACCTACCAAAAACAAAGCTGTCAAAGATAAAAATGATGTGGGTAATTTAAGCGGAGTATAATTTCTAAAAGATAAGTGAATCTGAGTCAGCAATACATTATTTATATATTTAGAATTAGAGGTATGGAATGCTTTAAATTGAAATATACTAACACGAAACTCACTATCGCTCCTTAACGATAAATAAAAACTAACTGATTTATTCTTATGTATATGTCTTAAATTTATTTATTCTAATGAAGATGTTATCATACTTCTAAAACTTAAAACAAATCGTGACAAGGAAAATAAGTAACACGGTCGAAATATATCAGCAATAAAATATTAAAATACAAGGAAAGTGTTACAGCATACATTTCATGTCTATAAATTAGGCGTCAGAGTTTACATTGTTAATAAGTTGACTATGGTCAACTCATTTCTGCATTCTAGTGAGATTTTTCAATTTTTTTGAAACAAGTATTAGAGAGATGTCATACAAAATGTTTTTTTTTTCTATTTCTAATTGGAACTAGCTTTGATGCAGTTGTACATGTACTGAGTATAAAATGTCTTATTCCCTTCAATATATGTAGTTATAAAGGATGTTTAGATAGACACATATATGGCATTGCGAGAATTTAGATATAATTACAAATTGTAAATTAAATTTACTCCTCCTTTTATTGTGGCATAATTTGGTATTAATTATTCAATCTGAATTATGATTCTAAAGAAAGAGGAAGAGTGAGATGGAGGGAGGGAGGTAGAGATTGAGATTTGCAGTTAGGTCAAACTGTGTTGATGAAAAAGAGTGATATAATGGAATGTAAAATGATTCAGGAAACAATGTTATGCTCTGAAACTAGTACGTAACATAATTAATTTTGCATCCATAATTACTTCATTAATAGTCTATTCAGTTAATTTAGTGCATTTAATGATTTCATTTATATTCATTGAAATTATAATAAATGAAAAATCAAGCATATAATATATATTGTCAATAATATGTGACAGCGTGTCTGTTGGTGATTAGTGGAAGGCAAATGATAATAAGGGCCTGTAGAGAGCTCTGTAAGGGTGGCAACCGAAAGCTACGTGGGCATAATGTCGACCGAACCACGTGTAATGAGAAATGATCCACTGCAAAAAGCTGAATAATGGCCACTGCTGCCAGATTAATCTCTCTCATATTTATGGGGGTTGGTTTATCGCGTTTTTCACCTGGGAGAACTAAGCGCTTGTAGGAACAACGAGGTATATCGCTTTTTCGCAGGTTATCTGCCTAGTAAATCCGGGCATCCTTCACCGCTCCGGCTTATCGGCCAAATGGCAGTATCGGTTGTTCATTAGAGAACGCTGATTTAAAGCCCACTGCCGTTATTCAATAGTGTCCTTTTTGAAAAATGCCCACCAGCAGTAGTGACGGACGAGAGCCGGTGATAAATAGACCGTCTCTCTGGGCCGGCCACCATTAATTGTAAATAACCCCTTCTCCTGTCGGGCAAAATCTAATTACTTGTATTTCATGCCAACCCCTGGGATCACCTAACAAATTAAATAACGCTTCTCCCTGTCCTGCGAGAGCGGTGACCAGCTTTTTGCTTTTCCTTTCATTTTCCGCGATACCTGGTTTTAGAGTCTCCAAAACAAACACAATATGTGTCTGGGCGCAAAATATTTCACTTGCAACATATCTATATCATTCTTGTAAATGTTACTTTGACAGGCGGCAACCATTCAGTGAGTTAATTTAAAATTGACAAAAACCTATATATTTGTGATAATTACATGGTATCTAGGGCCAGTGTTTTTACTAAAATATAACTCGTAAAAAAACACGTAAGCACAACAATAAAAATAAAAACAAAGCGAAAGATGTACAAAACAAAAGATCTCATATTAAATAATGTATTGTGATATGAACAATTATCAATCCTTCATCATAAATAATCGTAAACCATTATAATGGGATGACAATAAATCACTAGAAAAAGTTATTACAGCTACCAAATAAATTATAACATATATATTCATTTGAAATGGAATGTCAAAAATGAAATGTGTGACATTTGTTATATAATATGTCTGTTTTAATAAAAATATAACATATACAAAATAATGAAAAAAACTTGTTATTAATCTCGTTAAATCTTAACCCTGTTATCAACGAGTTAATATGGTTTCCAATAACAGTAGTGGTCTACACTCAACTTTACCATCAATAAACGTAATATCAAATTTCTTGTGTATATAATATATAATATCCCATTTAGGCATAGTATAAATGTCTAAATGGCAGAGGCTTATTAGACCTTCATTCATGAAGGTAATACAGATAGTGATTGATTCACTTATCAATATATATGCTTATTTTTGTATATCACACTACTGATGCAAATAATATCATTAGTATAACTACAGCAGTAATAACATTTTTGAAAAGCTAAAGTGTAGATATTGTGTTACGAAAAAATCTCTTACAGGAGAACATGGTTCATGGTTCCAACAGCCTAGATCTCTTACATAGATGTCTCGTTTCCAAATAACCGTTCCTAACGGGCCTGTATACTAATGTATCCAAAATTTTCATTCCTCTGTATTCTATTGTGTACAGGTACTCACGTAAGAGTTAACTTATTTTTACTTGTTCCCTCAATAAATTTGACCCACTATATAACCCGTTAAAATATTCTGAGTGTCATACTATTTGCACCATGAAAACAAAATTATTAGAGGAATTCACATTTCGTAACATTACCAATCTTCTGCAAATTGCCACATTTTTGATAAAAATATCGAAGGGTGTTGAGGATGTTTAATAACTCTTTCATGTTGGAAGTAGAGTGGTGGACTTTGGTATTGACAACAGTAGACAGGCTTGTTTCGTAGTTTATCAAGACTAATTAGGGCTTATAATATCACAAAAGGAATGCATACGACATTATTGATCATACCACAGCAGTAATTGTAATTTTTTAGTGAAAATGTATATTTGAGATTAGTCCCTATATTCTACCAAATCTCTTACAACAAAAATTGGCTTCGTGACTTTAAGTGATGTAACATATCTTTTACATGACTTTTTCTGTATATTCAGTCATCTCAAGTCTTCGTAGTTTATTAACACTAATTTGAGTACATTGTTTTTTACACATAATTACATATTTTGGTACTTTTTTTTTGTCATAATATAACATAAAATCTAACATCTCCTATAATAACTATAAAAGTGGGGAAAACTTTTATTAGAACGTTCTTGTTCTAATATTAACAACTATGATCCACTGCCATTTCCATAATACAATACTATTTCAAATAATAGAGAACATTTTGATGCCAAAGGATGTATGTTTTATATATTTTATTAAAACATTTTTGTAAATAATTTTAAAAATATGTATATATGCTGAAGTTTTACTTTATTTAAAAGAGTGATGGTATCTTTCTATGATAGAACATACATTATTCATTATATTTTACAATGATAAAAACATATACTTGTGTTTTTCCAATAATAACTAAAGTGTTATTATCATGGTTTCAACAAAGATGTGAATTATTATTTTTATATTTTGAAATTTTTGTGGATTTGGTCTGGATTTTAAAAAAATACTTCTTTGCCCCTTTTTGACATTTATTTATGTCTTCCTAAGAGCATAACCTGAGAACATTGATATATTCAGCATTCTTATTGCAACAAATTAGTTTAATAATTTAATTAATTTTTTGTAAAAATAGTGCTGAATGTATCAATGTTTTTAGCCCTGAGGAAGACATAAATATACGTCGAAACGTTAGCAAAGAAGTTTTTTTTTAATATGTTGACCAAAAACTGTCAAAAAATCTCAAAACATATGAATAGAGTGGTCACGAAAAGAACAGTATGATGAATTGTTTATACATTTTTATGTCACACCAAAGTAATTTCAATTTGTTTATCAGTGGTTGAGAAAAAGTCATTTCCATCATAGTGGTAGATATTTTAAACTTCTAGTTAGTATATATTTAATAATTTACTTCTAAATACTATCTGAATTAGTACATTTATCTGAACATTAAGAATAATTTGAAACCTATTAACTTCTGAAATGTTAATAAATATTTAAAGTCAGTTTGGAGGTATTGTTTTTTGTAACAAGAAAAGGCAGTGGGATAAGTTTGTTTTATGTGGATTTCAAAGAGTCGTTAGGCAAAGTTTATCCCTGGGATATTGGGTTGAGTCGCATATACATTTTTTAGTATTCTCTGAGCGGGGCAAAGAACAATCAGAGGTACGTGACCGACAAGACGAGGGTCTGGGCACGTCCACTGTCACTAGCGACTTTGAATTAATAATAAATCGGCATATCTCTTGGCTCTTTATAAATAAATATACGTATTTATAAGGAACGGACGATGAATCATGTCCTCCGACGCTATCTGACTTGATTTATCCCTGGCGGGAGGGTGCTCTGATATGTCTTATAGGGGATGCCAGACACCCTGGTCTTCTCATTTTGACGAGACCATTCTAAGAGAAATACGCTTTTTATGAATAGAACCTACCATTTTCTTCTACTTTTAGTACATTGAGAAAGATATCTGTTTGTTATTATCAGAGAATTAAGGAATCATGATTTTAAACATGAACTTAAACAATCTTTAAATGAGCTGCAATTCTCAAGTAATATAATAAGTAGCCTTGTTACGTTATGTCCCATAATACTCGTACTGTTGACTCTCATATGAATAAGAACTAATTCAGTCTCTTTGAAACACAAAAATGTATGATTCACTTTAACTGTTAGACATAAACATCGAATGCATTTTTTGACTCTTGAGGAACGGACTTTTTTAAAGTCATTTATATTAAATAAATGTAGAATTCCATATGAGTTGTTGAGGTTGTATTAATTTTTATAGTTTAGGTTTACGTGGCTTGTTGAAGCTTAACCACAAACATTTGGCAGTTCTCATCATCAAGGTAATGTTCCATCCCCTTTCCATACGGCACAGAACCACTGAAATAAAAATGCTGTGCAAAGATAGTGACTGAATATCATATGGTTGCTCCTTACCTGAACTCACGGTTCAGTAACGAATAATACACACAACTGGAAATTTGTAGTGTATTTAGCAAAGTCAGCTTTTTCTCTTTTTATTTTAATATAATTAAAGTAAGTCATTTTTTAAAAATTTTGATATCGAGACATTGAGATCAAAACTTAGAGGGAAGGTTTTGAGGTCATTAAAGTCCTTCTTTGATGTTTTGACATTCAGTGATTCGTGTGTACGTTTGGTTGGGTCGGTGGGTGAGTATCCAAAAGTTTTTTACCACGCTACTGTCCGATCAGTACAGTCTTTGATAGATCAAATTCATATTTTACAAAAATATGGGTCATATAGTGTAGAGGATCTCTTTTGTTTGGGGGCAGTATTCGATGACAGGTAAGTCACTTTTTTGTCCTAAATGTGTTGTTAGATAACATTTTTTTTCTTTTAAACTACTAATTCTCGACTCTTGAAATTTGGCATTATCATAAAAGGGGCAAAACCAATAACTGAAAAAATCCTCTGTTTATTTAAAACCACAGAATATTTTTTATTTTTTCACTAAAATGTCAAATTTTTGACTTATGATTGAACCTGAAATCTTAGGGAGAAGATATTCGAAATGAAATGGTGAATTACAATGAAATTATGACTAAAATAAAACAATATTTTGGAACTATGATAAAACCAATGGTATTGAATGCATTGGTTGTATGATACCCGACAGCAGGCATATATAGCGATAAGTGAATCCATCACTATCAGTACTACCTCCAGGATTAATGGCTATTAGACATCTCTCACTTAAACATTTATATCAAAAATGATTAATTTCTCTTAATTATATAAAATGGGAAGACCTGTATAGGATATGAAATATAATAAAATATAATATAATGAAACATTAATTGTTTACTTCATACGTTGATAAAACACAATGCCCCTTCAGAGGTAAATAAATTAAGAAAAAAGCAGTTAAAGGATATAAAGAATAGCTGGGTTTAATGTGGTTAAAAAATATTAGAAGTATAATACACATCTTACCTTGTACAATGCTACTATAGCTCTCTGACTGGTTTCGGGTGGTGTATTATACTTCTAATATTAATAATACTAACCTCTGTGTTAATAATGAAATGTAGTTTAACAAGTTAATTCTTTTTTAAGTGCACTTACATTTATAAAAATATATATCATCAAAAGAAGAATTTGAATTATATGTTGAACATTTTTAGAATTTGTTTAGTTTGCTGCTATGATTGAAAGTTGTATTTGACTTCACACGAAGAATGTAAACTCTCTACTTACAAACGGTAGGCAGATCACAGTATATCTGTATCCAAGCTAATCATCTTGAAATGGATAAGGGTTTTCGTCAAATCATACCTCAAACTATAGAAGTAAGGTATAATTTTCCATTTACATTTCTGAAGGTAATTAAAGAATTTAAAACCTGAAGTTGAATTTAGTTACTACAATGGCATAGATAGCACGACAGCTGTAGCCGCGAATTGTACGAATTCGATGAGATTCAGACCCTCAGTTTAATAATGTTAATAACTTGACAGATTGATCAATGATTTCAAGTTATCACCAATAAAATGATTATAACTACATGTAAACAAATGATCCATATTGATTAAAATGTATATAACACAAAACACAGTTGATTGTTAATGAGTTTGATATTACGTTTACTTATAGTAAAATTGAGTGTAGGCCAGTATAGATTTCTTTTATTTTCAAATGGCCCCTTCACTTTCAATCATGAAACAGGGAGAGTGACAACCAACTGATTAATAGCTTGATCCTCACCGAATCACAGTATAACGTAAGATAGATATACATAGCCCCTATACAACGCATATACAAAATGAAAAAACAGAAAGATTAAAAAGAATTGATTGAAAACTAACAAGGAAGCAGAAGAGAGCTCTTAATGAGCTCGGAACTGCTGGATGTCGCCCAAAATCAAGGAGTCATATTACTTGCTGCTGCTGCTTTAAGAGTGCCATGAATAACAAGAGCTAGAGGAAAGCAAAGCACAACAAAACTGATAGATTTCTGTTACTTCTCCAATAATTGTAACAATCGTATTTCAATCTCATCATATTTTGTATGGTTCAGGACCTTATAAAATAAGTTTTAGAAACATTTAGTGACAGATATTAATTATTTTTTAAAGGTTGTAACGTTGAGTTCAATGTCTACCATAATTGACAAACTTATAGGAGAATAATGAAAAACTCAATTAAGTAAATTAATTGATCATTATCGTTTCAATTTATTATTATAATGAGTTTTGCTACAGTAAAGTGGAGTGGCAAACTTCCTCATATATTAAATCTAATTCGAGAACTAATGGAAGCAATAGGTGTCTTTGTTTTAATTACTTTTTTTAATATAGCTAAATAAATATAGTAGAAAACAGTGCATTTATAGCATGTATGAGGCGCACTTGTATTTTTTATCTCCTACAGACATATTAGAGGTCTAAAAGACTTTCACAGTATACTATTCAGTCAAATCGTAAAATTATTTGGAGCCCACTATGGCCTCCATACAGCCCATTAAACAAACGTATTAATAATCAATGATAATAATTTTACATTACTATTGTAACATTTACTTATTTTCTCATCTTTTTAATGTATCGTATCTGTTATAATATAAATCAAAATACGTTAGAATTAAATCATCAGATAAAGCGAAAAGCAATACTAATGTAAACTGATTACCTATTAATTTATAGCGACATCCATTAATTTAGAAAATAATAAGTTTTGACTATTACTAATATCTAACTTACCATTCTTGATTTGAATAAGGAATATAGAGCATACGACTGAAACGATCTAAAAGTAACAACATTTAAGACCAAATGGTGTTAAAATATTTTACAATGAATACTTGGTAACATTGTTTTATTTATATTATCACTTGTAACTTTTTTACATTAAGGGGTAAACAGAATTTACAAACTGACCCCTACATGTAATTGACGACACCTTATTCTTTATTAGTAGCTTACATGCAGAGAGTACAACCAGTTAAAATAATCAGATAGTGCAAAAAATACTAATTATTATTAAAGAAGAGTTCCTAGTTTTCATAACAAGCAAACAGACAAATATAATCTGTATATTTAACATAAAAAAAATGGTTATTTCTTCTTTACCTACGTTTAGATTTCCAATGTCGATCAAAAACTATCTATTTACAGTAAAGTTATCTATTTACAGAAATTATTTTAAAATACCTAAAACTTCACCAATAATCACAAAAGGTGTTATTTCTTCTCAAAAAATGAGTGATTGACAAATATATTTTTATTTCAAAATTTTAAATGTTTTTTGTGTATTAGTTATATAATTTGTGTTATGTAATAAAGGGTATTAGCGGACTACGTCAACAATGGTCGCAAATTTTATTTATTAATAATTTTTTTTATAAAAATGATTGTAACAATTATAAAAAATTTATAAAAAAAATTTTATAAGCATTTTTAGTTAATAATAATGGAAAGGTGATGACATCATTTTAATATACCGTAGTAGTTGATGGCTGTGTTGGAAGCAGTACATTGATGTTAGATGAAAATTATCCAAGGATATTTCTTCTTAATGAAAATAATAATATGAATTGCATATTACATATATGAAATAGTTGTTTATAAGTTACATTCTCACTGGCCAAAAACGTAAGTTCATTAAAAGCAATGAATACATTACATTGCACACAAAATGCTTTTAATAATATACCTGAGAAAGTTATTTGAATCAGAGTGGGTAGGTACTGTTAGGATAAGAGCTCAGGAAAGCATTAGGAATGGTTAGCCCTCAAGCCTGGCACCAGATGGGACCACTAATGTGAGCCTGCTCCCTTCTAGAGGCGTGATCAGCATAGTCTCTTCAAGGATTAACACAAGGAATTCTATGAAAAAAATTATATGAATATAAATTGTACTCTAATTTTTATCTCTGAATTCAGCCAAACGAAAAATTAGAAGGGCCAGAATATGTTTTATTCTTTCATATTTGTTGATGGAAACAGTTTTTGTTTATCCAGGATTACCTCAACCGTTTCATTATTTACGATCGTTTTGAAAAGATGGCTGTGGAAATTCAGTTTTTTTATAGAAATAGAATTTAGTTAATCCGAGGTGTTTGGATTAAGTTGATATCATTCGGAGAATACGGATTACAAATAACAAATGCTGGATTATCGTTTATATTACAACATCAGTATAGAATATTTAAACAGCTATAAAATTTCCTTCATCAATTATAATATAGTTTGATTAATTTAAATAAATGACACAGATAAGTTTTTTATCCTTCGTTCTGAACTAAAAACGTAATAATCACGTAATCATTGAATAGTTTACACTGGAAATGATAACACCTTATCCGTAAACATATAAATATGTATATAATGATAAGTTTTAACACTAAACAAAACTAATCATTAAATACCGATATTAAAGCTTGCAGCACTTAATTAATAATTATGAATTAATTCTTCCACAACTACATCAACCTGAACTGTACTCAGTATGATGCTTTTTATGTCTACTTGGTTTCAACTAAGCTTTAGTCTTATCTTATGTCTCCGTATATGAAAACAACTTCAATCCTATTGCTTTTCATGAAAATGTTATTATGTTATTTTTAATGATGCTTCAGTGCCAAATTGTTAACGAGATCCCTGATTCCATGTGTTTCTTGAAGATCTCCACAAGATGTTCATGTTTGGATACTTGGCTCTAGACCATTCCCCGGACTCGAATCATTTCTAACAAGTTTAAGTAAAACAAAGTCGTAATCAGTTTCTAATTGGTTAAAGAAATCCGTCGTTATGTCTACTATGTCTCACTTTCCAGTTGTGACGAGTAGTAAATAATTAGGAATTTAATAATGCTAAATAGAGTAAGTTAGATAAATCTCCAAGTTCTCTTTCTATATATTGTAGAATATAAATAAAGTGAAACTGAATTAAATAGGTCTGAATATTGATTGGAAAATTTAGTTTTTTGACATATCCTAAGTAAAAGATTTAATTAATAATCATGCTATATTTTTTTCCTGCTCTCATCTATACCTAATTTTTGAACAATATTATTTTCCATTGACCTTTATTTTGTTAAAAAATTCGACAATTTGAAAAATGTTGAAGGAATAATATCAAGTTTGCACGAAGTTTTCAAAATCTATAAGATACTTTCTGAGGTTATAGGATTCACATGTTAAGACTATCGTGTCTTATTGTGTCTATATCATATATATTTAAATTAAATTATCATCCATAAACAAGTTCACTCCTTTTTGTGTTAAAGTTATAAAACAAACCAAAAATCAATAATAATTTTCTTCATTCTTTGTGGGATAAGTTGCTATGTTATTCTTACAAATTTTGGAAAAGCCAAATAATGGTCTACAGATACAATTGTTGTATAGCAACAACGCGTTTTGAACATGTATGCTCTACTTTACCGTATATGAAATTAAACACCACAATAAAACAAATAATATTACATATAATGCTCTAAGGCCTTTCGTCAAAACATCATCAGAGAGCTACATGAACCAAACAACAAGGAACAATAAGGAACAAAAATCATTAATAAATTGGAGCGAAGCAAAAGAATTAATTTTTGTGGCTTCAGAAAGAAAGAGAAATATTATTGAAAGTGCCTTCATAAAGAACTTCTATGGAAATTTAATAAACAGTAGTCCTGGATTGTACAAACTGGATGAAATATTGACAAAAGAAATAAGTAAGAAAATTAAGACCCCTTCAAATTTAGGAACTTTAAATTTAGACAGGGATGCCAGCAATCCTGAAGACTTCAATCAACCAGGTTAACTTGCTAATATACTTGTTGTTTGGTTCATGTAGCTCTCTGATGATGTTTTCACGAAAGGCCTTAGAGCATTATATGTAATATTATTTGTTTTATTGTGGTGTTTAATTTCATATATTCTATCAAGAGTTATTGTTGATTATTAATCCTTTACCATATATCCAAAACACGAGTGAACTAAAAAGAATTTGAAACTAAATAAATTAAAATATTTGAAGGTAAATAATTAAAGATCTACATTACTCATACTCCAACTTTACAGATTGCTGAGAGTGTTGTACAAAGTTTATAAGGTGAAGGAAGGTAGTTTAGTGAACTGTAGTTTATGAGATCAGATTTTCTATTTATACATTATTTGGCTTTATAAACAAAATATTTTGGGATTATTTAAAATAATAGATGATTTTCGATGGATAAATGTAAAGATAACTCAGAGAATGGTCACTCAGTCACCTCGGCAACAGAGTGTAGGTGCCATCAAATTCGTTAAATTTCTGTTGTTTGTGTTGTATAGCATAGTAGCTTAGTGTTGCTAAGTTGGGCAGCTACGCTGGATACACGATTAATAACCAAAACTTAAGCACGACTAGAGGGAAAGTGCTCACTGTACTCGTCGTTAAGAAAGGTTATATAAAATACATTTAAAGTCAACTTAATGAACGACTTTCAAATTTTCTCACTCTCTTGAGTGGCGTTACTTCAAATTAAATGATTAACATGAGGCTATAAAGACAATAGGTTGGCTGAAAAATAAATATGCAAGAACGAGATGATAATGTTTTTACACAAGACAAAGCATTGTGCGACGAGATTCACATTTACTTATTTAAGGGTTGCTAGTCACTTGGAGACGCCAGTTAGCCTTTACAACCCTCCACCCTCCTCATCTTTGATTCCTCCTCAAAACAACCCCGATAACCCTGTCTCACATTTAATTCAAAAACCAACCCCTTTTCTTCAACTGTATTAAAACTTAAAAATTATCTTGACTTTGTTTCTTTTACAGTTCCCTTGAGAACTTTATCTCTCCCTGTGGAAATTATCATTTTACTTTTACGATTTCTATTGTCTTCATAAACATAAATAAATGGCAAGATTACTGTAATTTTAGGAACTAATATACATTACAAAACACTTAAATTCTTAAACGAGTCCGTAATAAAATCAACATCTCTTCATTTCTTTAATATTGCTGTCAATTTTAACTTCTTTTGTGCAGCACTAATGTCACAATGGTTCAAGTTAATAAAATTAAATCACACCAAGCAATCTGCTTATTTTTAAACAAACCAGTTATAATTATATTATATTAATTTATAAAATCAATATAAATTTTTACATTTAAATGTACGAAATAGATTTATTGTAAAAAAAAAACAGAAAAATTGATTATAAAATGGATATCTATCAATTTCTTGTCAGTAAATTACACAATAATACAAACAGAAATTCAAATTACTGTAATTGCAATTAAATGACGTGAGTAAAAATTTGTTTAGGTACATAGTTTAAAAAAATGGAACAAATGAATTTGTCAAAACAACTTAAATAATGAAAAAAAAAAGCTTTTTTCGTCATGTTCATGTGTGTCTTAGTAAGAAGTACTTAAACATGTGTGTAATCATAATACAGCTGATACGTCTCCGATATGTCCCCGAAAAAATGGAAAACAGTAGAATAAGACAGTATTCAAATGAAGAAGGTTCGAGCAATTGATAAATGCATGACGAAAGAACCATATCAAGTGTCTCCCTGAGACTGTTCATACAAAACCCAAAATTTTGCCTGACTTACCTATAGATTCTTAAGCTAAATGACATCATACATTGTCGGCACCCATGTGACTATACTTTACTCACTAATGGTCAGTGTAATTGCTATGTGTGAAAAAGTCATTGCTAGATTCGAAAAGTTTCGTGCTAATGATAAAATGGCAGACTAAGAACTAAACACGAAATGATTCTTCTCAAATACTGCTACCAACTAACTATTAATACATCATTGCCTCTTTATATTAGCTGTGAAGTACAATTTAAACTATAGTGTAGTTATGGTATAATATGGTGTAGTAATGATCACCAATATACAGGGCTCTATATATATATATATATATATATATATATATATATATATATATGAGTTCAACATCTAAAAAGGGTAACATACAGAGTAAAGAAACACACTTACAAACTCAAATTTTGGGGCAATCCGTCTTCAGAATAAAAGGGAAAGGGAGACAAAGCACGCTGTTGACGCAACGACACCTAACCCATATATATATATTAATGATCAAACCACAATATGAAATGGGAAATCAAGACTAAGACCTTTCAACCGTAGCAAGTGGTCTTCGTCAGAGTCAAAACCCAAGTGACGAAGACAGCTTATTTCATTTAAAAGATCTAAGTCTTTTTTTTTATTTAATATTTTGGCTTTATCATTGATTGTTATTTCACGTGTTTATGTGAAATCTTGTATATATATATCGTGATAAATTGAAATCGTTAAAGGAAAAAAAATCTCAAATAATCATTCTATTCTCAATTTGAAAACAATGGATAATGTGTTTGGTAAAGAATATAATTGAACAAGGTTTTTGGATGGGACAATATTAATATAAGAGCCGAAGCGATGTAATGTGAAGTGAGTGCGGCGGGGTGCAAGTTGGCTTGACTTAGTGCAGAGGGTGCCAACTCTGAAAGGGAGAGGTAAGGGTTGTAGTCGTCGGTGCGGAAAGCGGCCGATAAACAGACAAAGCCTACTGTCTGCCTAATTCAATCTGTCTCCGACTCCTATGGTCGTCCGACTCTTTATCCAAACGCCATAAACCCTATCTAGTCGTCCATTATATATTTCATGATTTGCAATATAGAAACAGCATCATCATCTTTAAATCCCCCATCCTTAACCATATTAAACCTATCAATGTCTCTTTCATCATCATGGTTTCCATTATGTTTTCATATTTTTCATTTCATTTTAATAGATATTATCAAGAAGGATGTGTATTAAATAAGACAGTCGTTTGTGAAGAACTTTCTGTCCATGTTATGGTGATCATATCTCATTTAAGCAAACAAGTTTAGTTCAGGTTTGAAAGTATATATAAACCTGCATAGGAATTCAAAAATCTAACATTCACTTTGTTACTAAAAATAAAATAGTATACAACCTTTAAGTTACATCTTTTTAAATATACCATTACGTTTACAATTTAAATACTTTAAAGTCTTAATCGGAATATCAAACAAATGTTGGTAACAAATAAGATGTTTCCTGACTCTTGTTGCGTGATTTGAGTCCAATAGAAGGAGTTTAGTCCATCAGACCCCAATATTAAGAATTATTTCAAGAGTCAAAAAATCTCATCAATATCATAGCTATATTACAATCATCAGCATTAGAAAAAAGCCAGTAAATAATATATAATTTTAAAATCAAGATTTATTCAAGGGGCATATATAGTAAATTTTAGTATGAAAATAATTTTTTTTCTCGGGTTTTCAAGTTTTAGCGTTGATATTATTGATATTAGTGTTGCCTATTTATGATATTGTATTAATGATGTCTAAATGTGTTGTCCATAACTCTTTTATTTGGCAATTTTTTATTATATATATATATATATATATATATATATTAAATTCCAGTTTTATTACGATTCCCAAACAAAAGCTAGCTCCTTATTCTTCATGACCAACAAAGAAAATATTGACATATTGCTGACACATTTGTTCCACTTTTTCGATTATGGCAGTATATTGATTTTTTTTTTTAGTATTGAATAAGTACATATGAAAATTAGTTTACCTTCTTTAATGTTGCCATTAAAATACTTGTGTCACAATTATTAATCAATCAGTTTAATTATATACTATAAACCTTTCAAAAAAATTTTTCCAGCATGTTAATCCTAGGGCGGGGGAAATGATTTATTACAAATACACAACTATGTAAAATCAATCCTACCTACTTGATAAATTGCCGATTACACAATTTATCACCTTCATTACATCAGATGAATTCATTGATATTATATTGTAAAACAATCTATTCATTTACATGTTCGTCATAATTAGCAATATTTGATAGCTACTTTTAAAAAAGAAATTGATTAATTAAAGTGACTCTTTATATTTGGTTGACTTAAAGTAAAGATGAATGTAGGCCATTTAGGCGTTTTAGGTTGTTACTAATTTTAAGAACTTCACGCAAACAGATTGAAGAAGACACTTCATTTCTTAAGTGCTCCCTAACTATTTTGTCGGGTGCACATTAAAATAATTGTTGTCAATATTGCTTCCATATTAATAATTTCAATGGAGTAGTTAACATTGTAAATTTTTTCCTGCCTCCTAAGAAACAATTTAAACAATATTTTGTTTAATGTGGTGACTCTAATTACCATTCTATTAATATTCCGGTATTTTCTTGCTACCACTGTGGACAACCTTTATTTGTTGAAGAACTATCCAACCAATAGCTTAAAATTTGTAACCGTTATTATTTGAATAGAATCTACGAATTTAGTTGATCAAGAATGCTGTATACAAGTAATCATAGTTGCATTGTATAGCTTTGACTATCGTAAAAAAAAGGGTCGATGATTATTAGTTTCTGTGAAAAAAAATTATTTCTCCAATAGATATTGCACACTAGCGTAATATATATAGAACAATGCATATGACAGCTTACATAAAAATGTCACATAGAATTGTAATTCACATTTACTAAACAATCATCCCTACAAATGTCCCATCAGTTTTCCATTCAAACATTGTACTGTATCGTTAAAAAAGTAAACAATAAAAAGAATTATTTCAAAAAAAGCTAAAGAGAGATCTGCGGGCATGAGGACTCGATAGACGGAGTCTTTGAGTAAGTGACACTGATAGAATTGCAGGCTCACCGGTGTTGAGCGCGAGGTGCTGCCTGTACCACCAGGTGGTTAATTGAGCAGACTTTTGCTTGTTAGCCGAGGACTTGCTCTAATTGGACACTTTGCCTGCAATCGTTACGACAAAGCCTTTGTCCTGTCAACCATAGTCAGTTTTTCTCATGTCAAAGACTTTAGTCAAACCAAATCATATTATGTTTCAATGTGCTTGTTAATCTATTGTTTTTATTTCTAACATTTAAATAAATGTTCATTATATTTTCTTTCTCTCATTTTTTATTCCGTTCAGAAATATACTAACAAAAATACACTGTTATTTGTTATAAGCAAACTTTTTTCTTTTTGACCGGTATTAAGCACAAAAATTCTCCCTTATTGAATTCAAAAGAAACAGAAATTGGAATTAAGAAGTATGAAGTTCAATAAGAAGTAAGCATCAACTGTGCGATTTATTTTATGATGGTCAACATAAGTGGGCAAGTAGAAATGTAATCTCTATTATCACTCGAGAATAGGATATTAACAAAAAGATAAAGCACTGAGGAGACTGTAAAACCCACATGAACTCCACATAGTAATGTGGTATTCAATGTGTGAAGGATATATTCACACATTACTGTTAAATAATTGTGAAGTATATGTTGTATGGAGGAAAGTAGATCCCAAACTTTGACTCCTTCTTAAATGACGGAATCTCGTTAGAGGGCTAAAAATAAACTGTTGAGAACAGTTCACATTTTTAAACTACGGAAGAGTCTAAGTTTTAAAGCCACTTATTATTTAAGAGAAAATCGATTAATGACTTTTTATTGTGAAGCAATTCAAGAAAAAAAAGAGCTAATTATTTTTAAAAGGAAAGGAGAAGAAGGGGAGGGGGGATAATATTTTAGAAGAGATGAAACTGGTGAAGAGATTAATTGAAAAAAAAAATCGGATTATACAGGAGAGAGGGGATGCAGGGTGAATGTGGCGGAAATGGAGATAGAAGGCAGAGATAGAGCCGGTTAGGGCGTGCAGATAAGAGTGGTGACACCTCTGTCCTGTTCTAACGAGCCTCCGTAAATACCTCTATCTGGCTCATATCCACTCATATCTAATAGTCGTTAGCCCCTCCACCGTCAGCATAAAGACGTCAATTTGTGGCTGGCCTTGCGTTCCTCTCATCACCATCCGGGGAATCATAAATGCAGACGTTTATGTAAATTACTAAGTCAATTTAACCTTTTGTTGACATCATTATTTACTGATACCACGCAACTGATACAGGAGGGGATTTTACATGGTTACACTCAATAACCATAGCATTTATTAACCAGATTCTAGTTAAATAAAAAGGACATTTCAACTATTCATAAACTAGTTTTGTATACATGTATTTATACACTTCCATATTCAGGAATAATCAATGAATTAATTCATTCTTTCTGATATGGTGAAAATAATTATACAATCCATGATAACTGATGGATTTCACGTTCAAGATTACACGATATTTTACGCTCGCATAATATACATATTTTAAAAAACCACAGTGCGTAGGTTGCATAAAATTTTACGATTTTACGTTACAAGATTTTACGTAAACTCGTTAAGTTTTTTTGCCTGCATAATTTTCTGTTGAAAGACTTGAAGTATCATAATATCAAATACGTTATACTAAGTTTTCTATATCTGTTCTTAGAGTTAGTCCTGTTAATTGACAAACTTTTTTTTATGTATATCTTTCTAGATCAGAGATGTGAAAACAGATCTGAATCTTTGTTTCTCCAGTTTTTGAGAATGATCAGTTTTTGCCAAAATCATCTAAGGCTACAAATAAGTTAGCAATATGTAGTAGACTCCTTAAAAACTTATTAGTTAATGTAGTTAAAATTACTTGAATTTTGTTAGCAGGAATTTTAAAACCATTATATTTTGACATTAACTTCAGAAAATAGGAAACATATGTAAAATATATGAAAAATGTCTGCGGTTAAGGTGTCTAATTGTAGTTTGGTGGGTGGTTTGAAAGAGCCGGAGTCAGACCACAACAAGCAGAGCGCAAACCTGACTGACACCCCATTAAGGCTGACGTCACTGGTCCAAGCTAATTATCTCACCACTGAAGCCCTATCTCGCTGTCGGCCTGACTTACGCCCTTTATCTCATCCCCCGCCCTTTAAATTAATATACTCCATCCTTCATCGCAAACCTCCCTTATCTTCTATTACTTAACACCAACTTATCTCTCTCATGACTTCATTCTTTCTGGCCTCAAATCTCTCTCATGTAATTTTATATACTATCAACATTCAGGATTCAACACCAATGTTGGATAAAATAAGCACTTTATAGATTATAAAAGTCATTTATATAAATATGCCTTTAAACTATATATAAACCATAGGGATTATATATATATATGTAAAAGTTGGAAGCAGTCCTTCATTTAAACATATATTGTTAAGTAACGCTCCATATTTGACTTATATCTGTTTCTTACACAATTTCTCCAGTTTCCAGAATTTCTTCCTCATCTCTTCATTAATGTTTATAGTTTTAATGAAGAGACGAGGAAGGAATTCCGGAAACTGGAGAAATTGTGTAAGAAACAGATACAAGTCAAATATGGGGCGTTACTTAACTATATATATATATATATATATATTAGAATACGTTGGCAGCAGGTCTTCTCTCAAACATATGTTGTTAAAATTTGCAGCAGCTTCTGCACTCACTAACTTTAAGCTGGTGGCCTCGATCCTTCGGGCGATTTTTCTTTCTTCTGGCTGCAGTTGCCACAGCATCTGTCCTAGAGACATCTTCAATATTACACGAGCTTTCGACCATAGGAACATTGGTCATCTTCAGGTAGAGCATGCCTTGTAGTAAACGGCTTAAATGCCAATCAGGTTGACTAATTCTAACCAATCAGAGCGCAGGGTTAAGGCTGCTGCTCTGATTGGACCTCATGCTCGGCTCCAGGCTCCTGCTCGTCGGAATTACATACATGTCCTTGACCTGGAGGTTTATAGAGGGGTTCCTTTCCTTTATGTACAGGACTTCCAATATTTGTAGCTTCTCCGCATTCTGTTCCGCCTGTATGATGGCAGTGCCCTGCACCAGCATCTCCCTCGTCAGCTGAGTGTTGTGTTTTTCCTGTGTATGTTTCTTGGGGGCTCCCGCAGTCAAATGAAGAGTTAGCCTCCTAGAGAGCTTAGTCGCAGTCATCCCAATGTACTTGGAAGGCAGGCTTTCACATTCACCTGTGGTGCAAGTATACTCGTACACTAGGTGACTGCGCTGAAGCTCCGGGGTATTCTTCTGAGGATTGTTTTTCAGCAGTAAGTTACTTGTTCTCTTGTTCTTGTAGTAAATTATCAGACTAATCCGGCTGCTTTCATCCTTGGGTGTTACGTAGGTGTGAACAATCTTTTGAATCGCCTTTTCGTCTTGCCTATATTCAGTGTTCATGTAGGCTTGGTAGTATAATTTTATAGTTTCCTTACTGGGGGTAATGCTATTGTCATTCTTGCTGTACCATTTATCCATCTCGTACTTAATAGACTGTTGGACTTGCTTGTTGGAATATCCGTTGTTGATTAGAACTTGAGTCACCCTTTCCAACTCTTCATTTACTGCTCCCCAATCACTACTATGCGTTAGTGCTCTTCTGACGTAGGCAGAGATAGTGGAGCGCTTATACCTCTCGGGACATTCACTAAGGCCATTGAGGCAAAGCCCAGGGTTGGTGACCTTAGTGTAGACCTTTGTTGAGAACTCCTCTTTTACTTGGTTAACAAGGACGTCTAAGAAGGGAAGCTTGCCGTCTACACCGTGCTCGACGGTGAAATTTAATGCAGACGATTCTTCAAAGGCTTTTTTAAGGGCCGCAACTTCCTCTTCTTCTTTAGTTAAGATAAAGATGTCATCCATATATCTGGCATATATGGTCGGTTTTTGCTGTTTAGAGAATACTTCCCTCTCTATGCATCCCATGAAGAAGTTGGCAAATAGTACCCCTAAGGGCGACCCCATGGCAACTCCATCAATCTGCTGGTACATAGTGCCATCAGGTGAGAGAAAAGGGGCTTCTTTAGTGCAGATCTCCAGCAGAGTTTTCAGGGCTGCTTTTGGTATATCACATTTTGGTTGTTCGTTCTCAGGATAAACTTCTTTCAGGATGTACTGGATGGTCCTGTCAACGGGCACATTTGTAAAAAGTGACTCCACGTCCAGTGAGGAGATTATGCCTTTGGAGTTAGTGCCTTTCAGAAGGTCTAGGAAGTTTGCAGATGATGAAAGGCTAAATTCCTTAGGGACGTAGGGGGACAGCAATTCATTAATGCGCTTTGCGAGACGGTAGGTTGGAGTTGGTATCTGGCTGATGATAGGGCGTAGTGGAAAACCAGGCTTGTGTGACTTGACATTTCCATAACAGTATCCCAATCCAAAATCACCGACCAATGGGGCAACAGTTTTCTTCCCACCTTTGCATTTACCTGCTTAATCACCTTATTCGTCTTTTTCTTGATATCTTCCACCGGGTTTCTTGTGATTACCTTAAATTTGCTTTTGTCACTAAGTATAGAGTTGAGTTTAGTGTTATACTCCTCTGCGGCTATTAAGACGTAGCTTGCTGCTTTGTCCGCTCTTCTGATTACGATGTTCGGGTCTTGCTTTAAGGACTTAACCGCGTTGCGATGCCTTTGTTTTAACACGTTACTCCTGGTGTGTCCTCTTACAATCCTTGCCTCTCTCAGTAGTTCTTCCTTGATCCCTTCAAGCACCTTAACTTTTTCAGCTTTCGCTAGACTAAGAATATTATCCATCAGGTTTTCTATTTCCAACCTCTTACCGAACGTGGGAGGTTTGGAGAAAAAATGACAATTAAGGCCCAAGTTAAGAACTTCTTCTTCATCAGGGGTCAGTGTTCTGTTCGTTAGGTTTATGAAGCCTTCAGGTGGGACAGGTTGTTTCAGCGACCCTCCGTTCAGTCTAACAAGTTTCCGCTGTATTCTAGCTTCTGTCGTCTCTTTGTGGTGTTGTATATTAAGGTTGATCTGCTGGTCAACACGGTTCTTCAAGTCATTTTCAATATTTAGGGCTGACCATTGACGTTTGACCTCCTCCAGATGTTGACGGAGATGAATAATTTGGTCCTTTTTTATTTGTAACTGCCTCGCAACCAGCCTCCTTCTATACTCTAATGTGTCTTTAGAGTCGCGTGCTGCCCTGTCGTGAGTTTTTATATTAGAATACGTTGGCAGCAGGTCTTCTCTCAAACATATGTTGTTAAAATTTGCAGCAGCTTCTGCACTCACTAACTTTAAGCTGGTGGCCTCGATCCTTCGGGCGATTTTTCTTTCTTCTGGCTGCAGTTGCCACAGCATCTGTCCTAGAGACATCTTCAATATTACACGAGCTTTCGACCATAGGAACATTGGTCATCTTCAGGTAGAGCATGCCTTGTAGTAAACGGCTTAAATGCCAATCAGGTTGACTAATTCTAACCAATCAGAGCGCAGGGTTAAGGCTGCTGCTCTGATTGGACCTCATGCTCGGCTCCAGGCTCCTGCTCGTCGGAATTACATACATGTCCTTGACCTGGAGGTTTATAGAGGGGTTCCTTTCCTTTATGTACAGGGCTTCCAATATTTGTAGCTTCTCCGCATTCTGTTCCGCCTGTATGATGGCAGTGCCCTGCACCAGCATCTCCCTCGTCAGCTGAGTGTTGTGTTTTTCCTGTGTATGTTTCTTGGGGGCTCCCGCAGTCAAATGAAGAGCCACCACCTTAAAGTTAGTGAGTGCAGAAGCTGCTGCAAATTTTAACAATATATATATATATATATATATATATATATATATATATTATATAATAAAATAAAAAACGAAGGAAACACACAGAAAGACACAGACATAACTCACATCGATATTTCGACAATCGTCGTCATCAGGAGGTGCGAAGAGCGAAGAGTCCCGCAGGAAGACAGGGCGGTACTCAGTACTCAGTACCGCCCTGTCTTCCTGCGGGACTCTTCGCTCTTCGCTCTTCGCACCTCCTGATGACGACGATTGTCGAAATATCGATGTGAGTTATGTCTGTGTCTTTCTGTGTGTTTCCTTCGTTTTTTATTTTATTGTAAAAAAGTCCGCTGGGCCGTTTCTTTTATTTATATATATATATATATATATATATATATATATATATAACGTCTCAGAATCTTGGAATCCCTATATATTTTAGAAAAATTGCCACAAATCAATAACCAAAATTGAAATTTTAATAAAATACTAAAACTTTTTGCAAATTGCCAACCACCCACAGCCGAAAAAAGAAATTAATACAATTTAGGTAGAACACACTCTCAGCCAGGAGAAGCAGAGTGCAATAACCCAATACCTGGACATCCCTCCACCACATATGTCGCCATTTCATGTTACAATTGTTACATTTGATCCTTTACACTACTTTACTTTTATTTTGGTTAGATATGGTGGATTTTAATTTTGAAAAAACATATTATAAAGTGTTTTTTTTTTTATTTTTATAGGCTATTTTGCAATTTGTATTAGCTTTTATTGTTCTATTTAGTTATTCCGATAGACTTTTGACATATGTGATGCTAGCATATTTGTAGTTTTTTTGGGCCTGGTTGTTTTGAGTAGTGTTGGATTCTGGGTTTGTGTTTAAATTGAATCCTAAACTGTTATTTATTGTGTTATCTTTGGCCTGTCTATCATACCGTTTTCTTTGCGTTTTTGGACTGTTGGAAATAATTCTGTTTACTAGATCTCTTGGGAAGTTGTTTTTGTTTAGGATGGTTTTTATTAGTTTTGTTCTTGTTGTGATATATCGGATCACTGAGACGAAGGATTCTACCTTTCAATGCTATGGTTGTATTCATTTCTTGATTAATTGCATGGCGAGAGTTGAAATTAATGTATCAATCTGTTTTATGAGGTTTTCTCCACCAATCTACAATTAGTGCAATCGGTGTTATGGATTGTGAGCATGTCAAGGAATGGGATTTTGTTGTTCTGTTCCTATAGTGAACAGTATTTTGAGACGTACTGTATTAAAGTTATCTGTCATCTGATATCTGTCTTTTGGTATGGCTAAGTAAATATCGTCTACATATTTATGAATGAAGAGTGTTTTGAGTTCACTGTAGAAACAGAAAAGAACAACCTATATTTTAAGAGTTATAGAAAGTGACTATTTTATATATAAATAGTTATTGTATGAAAGTAGTTCCTATAATTTATTTTACATACAAATTTTATTGGATATCTGGGAGTTGACACTTGGTTGGTTATCTATGTAGAATAGGAAAAGTAGTCAAACTATAAGGTTTTGTTTAGTTATCTATAAACTTCATCATGGTTGTGAACACTTATCATTGTAGAACTTACTATACAGTTTTCCAGTCAAAATATATACTTTATCACCGCTGTAGTACTAAAAATAAGCCTACTTTTCTAATTCTATAGTAACAGAGTCTATAGCAGTAGTATACTTAAAAAAACATCAATTATTCAGTATAGGAGTAATTAAATTATTAATTAATGGCCAGTTACTGTTATATTGAAACCGGTTCTTCCAATTACTCTCCTCTTGGAATAGATGTCCTCATGAAGGACTTTCAAAGCGCCGTCAAGTCCTCAGGCTGCTGCAATAGTGGCTTGCACAGCTTGCAGTAATCGCCTATGTTTTAAAGTACAGGGTAGGTGTTATTTATGAGAGGGTCAATGAGTTTGGAATATTCCATGAGGGTGGGTTGGGCCTGCAGTATTCAAAGCCCGTTTTCCAAGCCTGAGGTCGACCTAAGAAACAGGGCCTTGTTTTTGGCCTTGCACCACATTGCTTGACCACTTGTCAGCTCCACAATGCTTTCAATGTAAAAAAATTATATTTTAGCACTGTGTAACGCTACAAATTTTTTGTTTGTTAAGTTTCTGTTTTCATTTTTTTTTTAACGAAAAGGAAATCAAAATCACATTAATCTAAAAAGCTCTACGTTTTTTAATACAATACTCCTAACAATACCACTAACACAATAAAATGCTTAAAAAACATAACGCAAAACTGATAACCAAATCTTAAGAAAAAGTCATGAACATGTTCATGTTCACATTCAGATCATTAAAATGCCCCTCAAGTCTTGTTTTCTTCCATATACTAAAAGGAATACATTATTGTTATTTATAGTACCACAGAAACTACTATCAACAGTTAAAAAATAATGAAGCATTATTCTTGCGAATTTTCACCTGACTCAATCATTTTTGGATCTTGTTCACTTTAAAGAATGAAGCTTAGAGTTTTTAACAGTTATCCTTCATTTCATCTAGGTATCACTTTTTCCTATTTCAGTACCTATCCTACTATCCATTACACCATTATAATAACTTTTTAAACATAATTATTAAATTTAAACATTACGTTGATAATATACTAACGCTCTAATTGACTATATAAGTTAAGATGACGGAAGTAAAGATGTTAACAACAGCCTGGTAAGTATGAAGAAGCCATCTGGTAATGAATCTCTTTAAAATAAAAGCACATGTAGTAAGGGAGTCGATATCGGGTCAAAGTAGAACGGTACAGAAATTGTTTTTCAAAATCGCTACCACATAAAGTTCGTGAGTTTGTTTATTTGTACACACAATTTCCGTGGAAATAGACCTGTAATTATTATAATATTTACTTTTGTTGTGATTGACTCTGTTGTAATTGTATTACATAATAACAAATCGTATTAGGGGGTCATGGAGCCCAGTGGCTTGCGTACTCCTCTCGACTTTCTACAATATTATTTAATAATAGTTCTCATTAGGGGGCCAGGGTAGCCTTATGTATAATAACTATTACATTATAGGTTAAAAATGAATAATTTTAAAAAGAAACTTGACAACAACTGTCGGATAAAATACGAATGTTCTAAGGTAATATTATAAAGACACATTTCTTTCATTAATGTTATTTTATTTTGGGCAAATAAATTGAATATTTCAATTTATAAGTTTTGTTTGTTTTAAATATATTTGATTGTGTATATAACTTGAATTGATGTTTTATTTATTTATGTTATAAAACAAATGATTTTTATTTTGCTAAATATATTTACTGAGTATATATCTTGAATCATGTTAAGAATACTATATCAAAAGCTTGGGCCATATAAGAATCTGTTTCTGTGTCTTAATAACAAGAAATAACAATTAAATTTATCCCTATCAATCATGTTCAGTGATTTTATTTCAATGACTATTGCTATAATTTCTAAGTGACTCAAAGGGTCACAGGTAGTCTAGTAATATTCATAAAGTTGATAACTGATTTTTTTGCCATAGATGTGATCTAATTTAAGGATCATAGATGACTTGGAGGTTGATTTAGTCAGCAGATGCTGAGCAGAGCAGGGGAGGTCAGGGAGACACCGCAAGAGAATTGGACCAGTTCCAGGCTGACTTGCGGAAGTCTGGTTTTATTTAGTAGTGGTAGCCGGCTATCTGGTGACCTCACCCAACCGTAAGTCCTCCCAAATCCCCTTATTATTCACAAAGTCTTGAGCCAGGCCATTAGGTAACCGCTGTCCAGTCCCCGTATATATATCTGGCAAGACAAGAATCCCTCATCAATTTCCATATAAATGAAATTCTACCCTTATAAAAAACCTCGTTAGTCTTGCGTTATTCCTTTCTAACCACGTATTCTATTATAAATGGTCACATATCCCACTATATTCCTTTTTATTAAAATGTTATCCCACAGGTTTTGAGGGAGAGGGCTTAAATATGAAGAGAGCCCCAAGGACAAAAAATGGACCAGCGGTTGAGGGATTTAAAGATTTATACCATATTGATCATTTTTTCTAGGCGAATGACTGTCATTGTGCCACTTTCAGTTCATTGAATTGACTTTCAAAACAGATTTTCAATCAAAACCAAAAATATATTTGAAACAATATCACCCTAAACAGCCCATAGTTACTAAACAAGCATCATTTCTAATTACCTTCAGTTATAGAATAGAGTTCACTCATGATATTAAATATTGCAGCTACATGCTCTTACCGATTTTCAATCATAGTAAATTAATATAGTATTATACTATTCAGATGTATGATTTTATTTTTTAGATAACTGTAAAGTACATAATAAATAAACAATATTATACATTGAAAGATCTTGGAATTTCATATCAATCTGTTTGAATTTCGATATAGCTCTTTATAATATCGTTCTAAGCTCTTTATACAGCTTACAAAAAATATGTACTAAACAAGAT
The DNA here is from genome assembly GCA_026182355.1 of Hermatobates lingyangjiaoensis. Taxonomy (NCBI): domain Eukaryota; kingdom Metazoa; phylum Arthropoda; class Insecta; order Hemiptera; family Hermatobatidae; genus Hermatobates; species Hermatobates lingyangjiaoensis. The sequence continues at coordinate 471,660 of JAPFBL010000245.1, forward strand.
TGTACTTTAAAGTTATTTTATTAAAAAATAATAGACTTAAATACACTCACATTGTAAAGACAGTGCAGTCGAAACTGAAGTTGTCACAGACCCAAGGAAGTTGTGGAAATGGGTTCCGCAGGGATGCTCCTATCGGGCAGCAGTCATGGATTTATGGAGAGTTAGGGGTGGTTTATTTAATTTTCTCCCTGCTTATTAGCCACTACCCTTGCCTGAAACACTCCCCTGACTGCACCCTTCGTCTCCTAATATCGCAACGCATTTCCATTCCAAATGCGAAATTCTGCACTCATTTGTCAATCTAGCTGCCAACCACTTGAACAATTAGCCCTTGAACAACGAATATAAATCCCTATAATGGACCATCAACTCGTCAATGCTTGAGTTGGATTTTTAATGTTCTTTACTAGCTTGAATATGTGTTCATACAATTTAAGCAATCTAAGCTAGGTTTAAAGATATACTTGAAAAATATCATACATGATATTGCTATTATATTGCACTAGTATTAACATAACAAGTAGTGAAATTTTTATATTAACCTATTCGCCATCTCTAAAGACTTTAACAATTTTTTAATTACCCTGAAGATGACTGGAAATCGGTCGAAACATGCCGGATCCATCGTAATTAATATTCTCCGACGTTTAGATGAAGGAAAGAAGAAGGTAATCAGAAACCTCGAAAAACTGATGAAAAAAATGACATCAGCAAAATATGGTCAATCGATCAATGAAGTATACCTATATATAACTATATATATATATATATACTTTAGCAAAAAGGAAAGAAACAGAGAAAGTTACTACAAAAACTACTTCGGTATTTCGACATCCGTCGTCATCAGGAAGAAGAGTACGAAGTACTGGTGTTGAGAAGCAAACCACAACTGGCCTCCAGAGATATTTATATATAAGACAAAATGAAAAATATGATAGAAATAATAATGAAGATAAGTATAAAATAACAATAAAAAAGTAAAAAAAATGAGAATCAATAAAATAATAACAATGATAATAATAAAATAATATATATATATGTATATATATAAAAATTAAATTAACTGTAGAGGTTAAGACCAGGAGGAGAGCGAGCCCCAAGGAGACATATAAATGCCTCTTCAGAAGCTCTAAGGGTGACATAGGAGTTAGACTCGGGGATTTGTTTAAGGATTTGTAACCGGAAGCAATCATTAAAACGGAGGTGATGGGAACTGGCATGGATGGCTATGAGTAAGTCACTGTATTGACCAACGGACGCCCTGTGATTGTTCAATCGTAGGCTCAGCTTAGTTGAATCCATGACAACATAAAAAGCATCACATCGGGTACAATCGAAACGATAAATACAGTTACAGAAGGTGGGGACAGGGACAGGCATGTAAAGTAACTATATAAGAGCAATGCTACGCTTTAAGAGTGCCATGAATAGCATAAGCTGGAGGCAAGCAAAGCACAACAAAACTGATATATTTCTGTTACTTCTCCAATAATTGTAACAATCGTATTTCAATCTCATCATATTTTGTATGGTTCAGGACCTTATAAAATAAGTTTTAGAAACATTTAGTGACAGATTTTAATTATTTTTTAAAGGTTGTAACGTTGAGTTCAATGTCTACCGTAATTGACAAACTTATAGGAGACTAATGAAAAACTCAATTAAGTAAATTAATCGATCATTATTGTTTCAATTTTAAATTATAATGAGTTTTGCTACAATAAACTGGAGTGCAAACTTCTTCATATATTAAATTTAATCCGATAACAAATGGAAGCAATATCCTTTTTTCTCATCTTTTTAATGTATCGTATCTGTTATAATATAAATCAAAATACGTTAGAATTAAATCATCAGATAAAGCGAAAAGCAATACTAATGTAAACTGATTACCTATGAATTTATAGCGACATCCATTAATTTAGAAAATAATAAGTTTTGACTATCACTAATAACTAACTTACTTACATTCTTGATTTGAATAAGGAATATAGAGCATACGACTGAAACGATCTTAGAGTAACAAAATTTAAGACCAAATGCTGTTAAAATATTTTACAATGAATACTAGGGGACAGGGTAGGAGTTGTCACTAAGAGGGGAAGTAAAGTAAGGACTGGGGTTAATTAAGATGTATATATTGGTGTATGATAGCAGCAGGTCTTTTCTAAAACAAGTATTATTGAAGTTAGCAGCAGCTTCTGCGTTGACTAATTTCTAGTTTTGTGACCAGTTTCCGGTGATTTACTGGTATTTTCCAAAGAAATTCTGGCAACGACATGAAGGGACGATAATGTAGAACACTAAACAATATTTAAAAACTTCAATCTCTACGACGATATGTATAAGGTAAACACATTACTTAAATATTAAAAACACAACCTTTTGGCCCACATCAGTAATCATCAGGTAAAAACAGTAAAATGGTAAACAAAAAAATTGGTTACTATACTAAAAGCGGTTAACAACTAACTAGGAATGGAAATAGTTATTCTAGGAATACAAGATTTGCGGAAGGGAGGGATGAGTAAGTACCCAACTACTTGCGTCCCTACACATACCGCTCTTTCTAACTTATAGTTCGAGTCAAATTTTTTTAAATTAGGTATTACATTAAGGTCACTGTTTTGTATATTTAAAGAAGGGTTATTGTCTTTGATGTAAAGGGCTTCGAGGATATGTAATCTGATGTCGTCTGGGAAGCTTTGTAAGATGGTTGTCCCCTCAGTCAGGTTCTCTGGCATTAGTTTCTTTTTAGTTTTTCGGCTTGCCTCTTCAGTGCTCCTCCTGCAAGATGGAGAGTCAACCACCGTGATAGCTTCGTTGTAGTCAGCCCTATATACTTGGAAGGCAGTGTTGCACAGTCCCCTATGGTACATATATATTCGTATATAATGTGGCTACGCTTCGGCTCGGCGGTTTCTTGTTTAGATCTATTGTATATCAGCAGGTCCTTTGTGGTTTGGTTTTTTATAGAATATAGTAAGTTTCAAGTGACCTTCGGGATTTACAGTTTGTACATTCTTATGTATTAATTTTTGGAGGGCTATCTCGTCTTGTTTATGCTGGGAGTTCATGTACTTTCGGTAGAAAAGATGTTTGTACTCTCCCGTAGTTTGGGTTGGCGGGTTTGCTGTATACCACTTATCCAGGCATGTCTTAATTACTCTCGTAACATCTTGGTCAGAGAAAATATTGTTAACTAACATTTGATCGGACTTATCAAGTTCTTCGTGGAGGAGATTCCAATTATTGCAGTGCATGAATGCTCTTCGGATGTAGGCATTAATAGAACTCCCAGCATAAACAAGACAAGATAGCCCTCCAAAAATTAATACGTAAGAATATACAAACCGTTAAATATTTCGACTCCTAGTTAATTGTTAACCGCTGTTAGTATAATATCATTTCTTTTGTTTAGCATTTTATTGCTTTTACCTGATGATGGCTGATGTGGGCCAAAAGCTTAAGTTTTTAAAATTTAAGTAATGTGTTTACCTTATTCATATAATATCGTCGTAGATATTCAAGTTTTTAATTATTGTTTAGTGTTCTACATTATCGTACCTTCATGTGGTTATCATAAATCCTTTAGAAAGTACCAGTAAATCACCGAAAACTAGTCAGGAAACTAGAAAACATCAGTAAGAAATTAGTCACTGCAGAAGCTGCTGCTAACATCAATAATATATATATATATATATATAAATGAAAATTCTAAACAGTCCAAACCGGACAGATAAATAACTAGAAAAAACAACACATAAAAAACGAAAACCCTTACTGCCTACGACTGCCTTGAACTCTCAGTCGCCATCCCACCCACAATCTTGAACGCGCGTCCTCTTCTCTCCTTCTACTCTCTTCCAGATGGCAAACATCGATTGAAAATATTGATCCAGTAAATGTTCTCGTTCTTTATGTGTTGTTTTCTTCAGCTGTATATAGTATATACATAGTTCAATGTACAAAAAGAAACAAAGGGGAATTGTTTGGTTTCCTGAAGACGGTTCAAACCAAAAATAAGAGACTGTAAGTGTGTGCTTTTAATTTCTTTATGTTTCGTTTTGTACATTGAACTATATTTGCCCGTTTCAGATCGTATTTCCTACGATAACTATATATATATATATATATATATATATATATATATATATATATACATATATATTGTTAAATAACGCCCCATATTTGGCTTGTATCTGTTTCTTACACAATTTCTCCAGTTTCCGGAATTCCTTCCTCGTCTCTTCGTTAAAACTATAAAGCTTATCACCAATATTGCTGGTCGACATGTCACTGCAAATATATGTGATGGAATGTGTTCAGAACATTCCAGCTATGATAAATTCTTGCTATAAAAGAAATAATTTTTGCTACCTTTTTTTTTTGTAAAATTTTGAAATATATCTCAGTGGTATGATTTATACTGATTCTTCAACTTTGGTGATACCTATAGGGGAACTAAAAATAGAAACCAAAACTGATTTAACTTTAAAAAAACAGTTTACAACAGATGTGGAGTAAATAATGATATAAATAAAAGCAATTTCCTGGGAAAGGTTGATGAGAATCGGAAAATTGGCTTGAAATAAATACCAGAGAAGAAAGAGGGGAAAGAAAGGTAAATAGTTTGGAGAGGTGTTTATGGGAGGGAGAACAAATGGGGTTGTGTGTTTATCAGGGCTTAGATAAGAGCGAGATACAAAGTGAATAGGGGCTCTTGACCGGTGCAGTAAATCGAGTCTGTCTTAGCACCCCAGGCCGTCTTAATCATCTCGCTGTAATCAGCTGCTTTGTTCCTCTAGTGACAACCCACTCTCTCAATACCCTTCATATCTACTCTCATTCTTATCCCTGCCTCCCCTCATTACCTAGTTAATAGGACGCCTGGGCAATTCTCTCCATCTCAATCATAACTGCATCGTATCGTACCCGCACACTTTCTCAATACCCTTCATATCTACTCTCATTCTTATCCCTGCCTCCCCTCATTACCTAGTTAATAGGACGCCTGGGCAATTCTCTCCTTCTCAATCTTTGCTGCATCGTATCGTACCCGCACACTTTCTCAATACCCTTCATATCTACTCTCATTCTTATCCCTGCCTCCCCTCATTACCTAGTTAATAGGACGCCTGGGCAATTCTCTCCTTCTCAATCTTTGCTGCATCGTATCGTACCCGCACACTTTCTCAATACCCTTCATATCTACTCTCATTCTTATCCCTGCCTCCCCTCATTACCTAGTTAATAGGACGCCTGGGCAATTCTCTCCTTCTCAATCATAACTGCATCGTATCGTACCCGCACACTTTCTCAATACCCTTCATATCTACTCTCATTCTTATCCCTGCCTCCCCTCATTACCTAGTTAATAGGACGCCTGGGCAATTCTCTCCTTCTCAATCTTTGCTGCATCGTATCGTACCCGCACACTTTCTCAATACCCGTCATATCTACTCTCATTCTTATCCCTGCCTCCCCTCATTACCTAGTTAATTGGACGCCTGGGCAATTCTCTCCTTCTCAATCTTTGCTGCATCGTATCGTACCCGCACACTCTCTCAATACCCGTCATATCTACTCTCATTCTTATCCCTGCCTCCCCTCATTACCTAGTTAATAGGACGCCTGGGCAATTCTCTCCTTCTCAATCTTTGCTGCATCGTATCGTACCCGCACACTTTCTCAATACCCTTCATATCTACTCTCATTCTTATCCCTGCCTCCCCTCATTACCTAGTTAATAGGACGCCTGGGCAATTCTCTCCTTCTCAATCTTTGCTGCATCGTATCGTACCCGCACACTTTCTCAATACCCTTCATATCTACTCTCATTCTTATCCCTGCCTCCCCTCATTACCTAGTTAATAGGACGCCTGGGCAATTCTCTCCTTCTCAATCTTTGCTGCATCGTATCGTACCCGCACACTCTTCTCAATACCCTTCATATCTACTCTCATTCTTATCCCTGCCTCCCCTCATTACCTAGTTAATAGGACGCCTGGGCAATTCTCTCCTTCTCAATCATTGCTGCATCGTATCGTACCCGCACACTTTCTCAATACCCTTCATATCTACTCTCATTCTTATCCCTGCCTCCCCTCATTACCTAGTTAATAGGACGCCTGGGCAATTCTCTCCTTCTCAATCTTTGCTGCATCGTATCGTACCGCACACTTTCTCAATACCCTTCATATCTACTCTCATTCTTATCCCTGCCTCCCCTCATTACCTAGTTAATAGGACGCCTGGGCAATTCTCTCCTTCTCAATCTTTGCTGCATCGTATCGTACCCGCACACTTTCTCAATACCCTTCATATCTACTCTCATTCTTATCCCTGCCTCCCCTCATTACCTAGTTAATAGGACGCCTGGGCAATTCTCTCCTTCTCAATCATAACTGCATCGTATCGTACCCGCACACTTTCTCAATACCCTTCATATCTACTCTCATTCTTATCCCTGCCTCCCCTCATTACCTAGTTAATAGGACGCCTGGGCAATTCTCTCCTTCTCAATCTTTGCTGCATCGTATCGTACCCGCACACTTTCTCAATACCCTTCATATCTACTCTCATTCTTATCCCTGCCTCCCCTCATTACCTAGTTAATAGGACGCCTGGGCAATTCTCTCCTTCTCAATCATTAACTGCATCGTATCGTACCCGCACACTTTCTCAATACCCTTCATATCTACTCTCATTCTTATCCCTGCCTCCCCTCATTACCTAGTTAATAGGACGCCTGGGCAATTCTCTCCTTCTCAATCATTGCTGCATCGTATCGTACCCGCACACTCTCTCAATACCCTTCATATCTACTCTCATTCTTATCCCTGCCTCCCCTCATTACCTAGTTAATAGGACGCCTGGGCAATTCTCTCCTTCTCAATATTTGCTGCATCGTATCGTACCCGCACACTTTCTCAATACCCTTCATATCTACTCTCATTCTTATCCCTGCCTCCCCTCATTACCTAGTTAATAGGACGCCTGGGCAATTCTCTCCTTCTCAATATTTGCTGCATCGTATCGTACCCGCACACTTTCTCAATACCCTTCATATCTACTCTCATTCTTATCCCTGCCTCCCCTCATTACCTAGTTAATAGGACGCCTGGGCAATTCTCTCCTTCTCAATCATGCTGCATCGTATCGTACCCGCACACTTTCTCAATACCTTCATATCTACTCTCATCTTATCCCTGCCTCCCCTCATTACCTAGTTAATAGGACGCCTGGGCAATTCTCTCCTTCTCAATTTTGCTGCATCGTATCGTACCCGCACACTTTCTCAATACCTTCATATCTACTCTCATTCTTATCCCTGCCTCCCCTCATTACCTAGTTAATAGGACGCCTGGGCAATTCTCTCCTTCTCAATATTTGCTGCATCGTATCGTACCCGCACACTTTCTCAATACCCTTCATATCTACTCTCATTCTTATCCCTGCCTCCCCTCATTACCTAGTTAATAGGACGCCTGGGCAATTCTCTCCTTCTCAATCATAACTGCATCGTATCGTACCCGCACACTTTCTCAATACCCTTCATATCTACTCTCATTCTTATCCCTGCCTCCCCTCATTACCTAGTTAATAGGACGCCTGGGCAATTCTCTCCTTCTCAATCATTGCTGCATCGTATCGTACCCGCACACTTTCTCAATACCCTTCATATCTACTCTCATTCTTATCCCTGCCTCCCCTCATTACCTAGTTAATAGGACGCCTGGGCAATTCTCTCCTTCTCAATCTTTGCTGCATCGTATCGTACCCGCACACTCTCTCAATACCCTTCATATCTACTCTCATTCTTATCCCTGCCTCCCCTCATTACCTAGTTAATAGGACGCCTGGGCAATTCTCTCCTTCTCAATCATAACTGCATCGTATCGTACCCGCACACTTTCTCAATACCCTTCATATCTACTCTCATTCTTATCCCTGCCTCCCCTCATTACCTAGTTAATAGGACGCCTGGGCAATTCTCTCCTTCTCAATCATGCTGCATCGTATCGTACCCGCACACTTTCTCAATACCCTTCATATCTACTCTCATTCTTATCCCTGCCTCCCCTCATTACCTAGTTAATAGGACGCCTGGGCAATTCTCTCCTTCTCAATATTTGCTGCATCGTATCGTACCCGCACACTTTCTCAATACCCTTCATATCTACTCTCATTCTTATCCCTGCCTCCCCTCATTACCTAGTTAATAGGACGCCTGGGCAATTCTCTCCTTCTCAATATTGCTGCATCGTATCGTACCCGCACACTTTCTCAATACCCTTCATATCTACTCTCATTCTTATCCCTGCCTCCCCTCATTACCTAGTTAATAGGACGCCTGGGCAATTCTCTCCTTCTCAATCTTGCTGCATCGTATCGTACCCGCACACTTTCTCAATACCCTTCATATCTACTCTCATTCTTATCCCTGCCTCCCCTCATTACCTAGTTAATAGGACGCCTGGGCAATTCTCTCCTTCTCAATCTTTGCTGCATCGTATCGTACCCGCACACTTCTCAATACCCTTCATATCTACTCTCATTCTTATCCCTGCCTCCCCTCATTACCTAGTTAATAGGACGCCTGGGCAATTCTCTCCTTCTCAATCATTTGCTGCATCGTATCGTACCCGCACACTTTCTCAATACCCTTCATATCTACTCTCATTCTTATCCCTGCCTCCCCTCATTACCTAGTTAATAGGACGCCTGGGCAATTCTCTCCTTCTCAATATTTGCTGCATCGTATCGTACCCGCACACTCTCTCAATACCCTTCATATCTACTCTCATTCTTATCCCTGCCTCCCCTCATTACCTAGTTAATAGGACGCCTGGGCAATTCTCTCCTTCTCAATCATTGCTGCATCGTATCGTACCCGCACACTCTTCTCAATACCCTTCATATCTACTCTCATTCTTATCCCTGCCTCCCCTCATTACCTAGTTAATAGGACGCCTGGGCAATTCTCTCCTTCTCAATATTTGCTGCATCGTATCGTACCCGCACACTTTCTCAATACCCTTCATATCTACTCTCATTCTTATCCCTGCCTCCCCTCATTACCTAGTTAATAGGACGCCTGGGCAATTCTCTCCTTCTCAATCTTTGCTGCATCGTATCGTACCCGCACACTTTCTCAATACCCTTCATATCTACTCTCATTCTTATCCCTGCCTCCCCTCATTACCTAGTTAATAGGACGCCTGGGCAATTCTCTCCTTCTCAATCTTTGCTGCATCGTATCGTACCCGCACACTTTCTCAATACCCTTCATATCTACTCTCATTCTTATCCCTGCCTCCCCTCATTACCTAGTTAATAGGACGCCTGGGCAATTCTCTCCTTCTCAATCTTTGCTGCATCGTATCGTACCCGCACACTCTCTCAATACCTTCATATCTACTCTCATTCTTATCCCTGCCTCCCCTCATTACCTAGTTAATGGACGCCTGGGCAATTCTCTCCTTCTCAATCTTTGCTGCATCGTATCGTACCCGCACACTTTCTCAATACCCTTCATATCTACTCTCATTCTTATCCCTGCCTCCCCTCATTACCTAGTTAATAGGACGCCTGGGCAATTCTCTCCTTCTCAATATTTGCTGCATCGTATCGTACCCGCACACTTTCTCAATACCCTTCATATCTACTCTCATTCTTATCCCTGCCTCCCCTCATTACCTAGTTAATAGGACGCCTGGGCAATTCTCTCCTTCTCAATATTTGCTGCATCGTATCGTACCCGCACACTCTCTCAATACCCTTCATATCTACTCTCATTCTTATCCCTGCCTCCCCTCATTACCTAGTTAATTGGACGCCTGGGCAATTCTCTCCTTCTCAATCTTTGCTGCATCGTATCGTACCAGCACACTTTCTCAATAAATTCGTAGGCATACATACATAGAAGGTTCCACAATATATTAAGTCCAATTAAAACTCCAACCAACATGGATTGATACAAAACCATTACAATTCCAAATAATGCACTTAAAAAATGTGATTTTCTTTTAATTACCCTTGATTCATATAGAAGTATATGCAGAACTGACAGAAGTCAATTCTATATTTCAACTTTCATCGTCATCAGGAGTACAAATAGGCTGCCTAGTCATAAAGCAAAGACTTTCCAATCAGTTCTTTCTATGTGAAGGTTTCTTTGTAATTTGATTTACCCTTTGTATAAACGCAAAAAAAATCAAATTGCTTATCTTGAACAAGCTGTCAGCAGGTTTCTCTAAAAGTATGATACCTTCGCAAAGGAGACTAATACATCTTAACTATCAAGACAGTTGGGAGACAGGATTCAGTGAATGCCTTTTAGGGAAAGGACGATCTAATGACCAACTGGCTGAGCTCACTGAATCTCCGAGGCTTGCTTCATACTGTTCACTTAATACTAATGTAGATATTCATCATTATTTTCTTTTTTTGGACCACTATTCACGTGCTATAACATTCTTGATGGTATAGGTCTGAATTTAAACTACTTTTTATGCCAACGTTTCGACAAATATTTAGCCATGAGGCAGATATAAATATATGTCCAAACGGTGACAAAAGAGTAGGTTAAATCCCAACCTAAAACCTTAAAAATCGTATAACTTATTATTAATGTAGATATATTACTTCTGAAATAAAGTTATTTAGTTCTATATATCATAAGGGTAATGTTATATATATATATATATAAAAAGATTTCACATAAACACGTGAAATAACAATCAATGATCAAACCACAATAAGAAATGGGAAAACAAGGCTAAGATCTTTCAACCAGTTGGGTTTTTGACTCTGACGAAGACCGCTTGTTACGGTTGAAAGATCTTAGTCTTGTTTTCCCATTTCTTATTGTGGTTTGATCATTGATATATTGATATATATATATATATATATAAACCATTTTATCTTCTCTGGAGATACTCTGAGTTGACTAAAACATAGAAATTTAGTTTCATTTCCAAGTTATTGTTTCAATATAAAATTAATGGATAAAATGTAAGAATAAATCATTCCATTATTAATACACAATGTACTGGAAACGTGAAAATAATATTAGGAACATTCTATAAGGTATCCAGAGAGTGTGACAGAAAGAAAATATGTAAAGAGGTTAATCTCTATATATAAAGTTTGTTTGTTTGTTTGTTTGTTTGTTCACCCCTTTCCCGTGGAGATAGAGACCTCAAATTAAATATATATTATTTATTACCTGAATAATGTCAAATAAAAGAAAATTATCACTATATTCCAAAAAATTGAGCCAGGGTGGCAAGTGTCTTGCATGCTCACCGGTAACAGTAGTGCAAATAAATGTATTATATATAAATGTAACAAACAAAAAAATTTTTTAATTTAATATATGCGTATTATAAACACAGGTTATAAAGTAAAGGCATGGATCCAGGGTAGCTTGCGTTCTCGCCGATGACAGTAGTGTAAATGTATTATATATAAATATAACAAAGAAAAATTATTTTAAAAGGTTCCGAAACATTTAACAAAGTAAAGGTACGAAGTAAAAAAATATTAACAATAAATGAGAAGTGCATTTATTGAACATCATTGTTGAATCAACCATTGTTTAAAAAACTGGAGTGGGCTGCGTCTACTCTACTCTCCTTTCTGTAAACATAGTATCAAACTGTTGGCAATCAGCAGAGCTTTCGTTTTATTTTGACATGGCTATAGTGCAGCCGTGATATCAAACTCTGTTAAATATTTACTAACTCGAATATAATCAATTGAAAATCTTCATTGGTTTTAATTTAGATATATCTATTTCATAGATTAAAACAATTTTTGGAGCGATTCTTTTTGAACAATCTGGTAGGTTATTAATATTATCATTTCTATTTTTGCACTAACTACCTAATAATGAAGTTTTGTCAAACTCGTTAATATATTATACTGTTATATTATAAATATATTATACTGTTAAATATATTATACTGTTATACTGCAATCTGAAGAGAAAAAAAGAATTTTATGTGTTCATCATTTTCGTTCATTCATAATTTTAAGTTATAGACAAAGTCTCCACCTAAACAAAGTTTGTAGAAGAAAAGCAGGTGTTTCTACTACAGTGTTCGACTTCAGCTTTAGCTGTCTATTGCAATGTATTATTCTCATGTTTAAATTCTTACTACAAACAGATAAAATAAAGAATAACATAAGTGTTTGAAACACGTTGTTCTAGTAACAAAACTTAACTTATGTGGTGGAAATTTTTATTTAAGTATTTTCTACTTTTTAAAAAATTACTCTTTCTTTTCACTCAAACTTAATTTCGTAAGAACTGAAAATTTGGTTAAACTTTTGAATTCGTGACAAGAATTATGGAAGAAGGTTTTCCTATTTCAAAATCTCCTTTTTTTTTTTTAAGTATCCCTGAGATTTTATTTGACAGTCAAGCAAAGAAATGAGGATTGTTTTGTAGTTTGCAAAGTAATATCAATATAAATGCAAATGTAGCTGGTTAGGTTTTGAGTGGGGTAATGCCTGTTTGTTGGGTCTTTATAATTAGGAAGGGTGGTGGGCAGATTAATTACGCATTTGTTAATGTAGCGTCCAAGTGCAGCTGACAGCGGCTAATTACCCTCACTTGCACCCTTGAAAAGGGCCCCAAAAATCGTGTTATTAATCTGCGTGTGGCCCAGACAGAAGGGCTAGATTTAATTAGATATATAAATAGGGATGGGGGCGTTGGATTACTGTAAGAGGAGTTGCAAACAGACTCCTAGTCGTGGTGTAGGTCTCTATGGGGTAGCCACCCCCCCGGCTAGACTCAGCTCTTTGAACTCGAATCCTCCCATAGTATTCAAAGCAAATCATTTCATTAGCTGGTTTATAATAACAGTTCCATTCAAGTGACCTGTGTAGAGAACCAGTATTGTTTCCTTCCTTGACAATTGAACCCAATTTACTAACCACAAAGTCAAAAAATCTGAATTTCAGTAAAATCAATAAACAAACATAATTCACAATTAAATTCATAATATGATTAATCAGTTAATTACATTGAGATTAGCTGGCACCTGAGGCCCCAGTTAGTAGATCGTCTATGAATTGAAACATATTGGGATCTCTGTCCCTCAGGTAGCCGTTGGTTCTAGTTACTATAGTGACAGGAACTCTGAAAGATCTGAGCTACAAACGAACTCAAGCCGCAAAATTCACTATTCTTATGCAGGATCAACCACGCTATTGCAAATGCTTTCAAATAAAAATTTGAAAATAAAATGTATGCTTAAATAAAGCTTCAGCCAAACTTTTTTGTTTGTTAAATAAATTATATTATGGTATTTAGTTCTTTTAATTGTCTTATTACACATTTCGAATTTTTTTGCTATTATTTTTAAATAAACATAATTCCTTCTTTTGAACCCACCATCTTCTTCTGCTTTGAACAATTAACTATTTTTTTTATTAAATCTATAGATGATATTTCATCAAATATAAATCAAATGTATTTGATGTGTACAATTATTGTCTATAAGTTCAATTTTTTTTTGTATGTGGCACACAAATATATTTTTTGTTCATGAGAAAGTCGTTTACATCATTATAGCTACCATAATAAATTAATTTGCTTTCTGTTACCATATTTATTAATTTGTACCTACTAGGCTATTGGTTTGTTCGAGTAGTCAACGTTATCAAAATCAAAATAACTGGTTTGTTCTTTCCAGTTCATCACAGCGATCATGAACTATACATTATATGACCTTCTACTAGACAAAACTAGAATCCCCTTTCTCATCTCTCTGTTAATCATGCAATTTCCCACCAATTCCAGAATCAAAAGTTCTGTCAAAGCCACTCAAACTATTTAGCCACATCAGGTTCGTGCAGTCTGTTCCTCCTCCTTTGTCAGTTTTTCTACGATGAATATATTTTTTAGAGTCGAGGTCTCATCGATTTATAATGATCTAGTCATCTGAATTGAGATTTCCAGATATACCTTATTATATTTCTATTTATGTAAGTTACTGAGCTTATAAATGTGCCCTTCTATTCATTTTTCATTTTGTTTAAGCAGTTGATATAATTTAATATATCATCTGCAGTCTTTTTTTGTTCAAAAACTTAGTTTATCTCAATGTTATTCACCGAGTCTACGTTTCTGAATAGACTCTCATTACCCTCCATCCCTCATTACTTTCACATTCTGAGTCAAATGACTAGTTATATGAGAAGTATATAGAAAAGAAACTTGCAGATCAGAGTAGTCAATGATTTGTATTTGTTCTAATAAATTAACAAAAAAAGTCTCTTTCTTAAATTCTTGTGCATTTCATTGTCTATCAATACAACTCATCCTAAATACTTCTGTACTGAGCATGTTCAGAGACTGTGCCAATGTAACAATGTGTTAAGTATGTTACACCAATATAATAGTTTATATTAGATAAAGATTATCAGTAGCTGTGTAACCAGTCTTACTAATTTTTGGTGGAATCCTAAGTTTGCCCATTGCTATTCGTGATAAAAAACGCTGAGGGACTACTTCACTGTCCTCTAAGTGAATATACACGACTTGATGTTTAATACGTTATAAAACATCTAATACACCATAAGGATATCATTATCATACCCATATAATTGTTCTAATCTCGAACGTTTTTCTTGATTGTGAAACATATTGCTTTTCCTCCATTTTTCTAGACCTTAGTACAAGACAGAATTACCAGAATTGTTACCTTTTGATTCAAATGAATGTTTCCGTAAATTTAGTATTATTTTCAATGAAACTCAAAGTATTTGCTATAATTTATTTACATATTAATACAGTTTTCGTTAAACATATTGTGCAGTTGTTTATTTCTTTAAATCGCTTGGAATAATATTCTTATTTTAATTAGATATGTTTATAGATTCGGATAACAGAAATAACTTTGTGATTGAACGGGAGTATTTGATGATTTTTGATTTCCCTATATAGGGTTACGTTTGGTTCAGTGGACAGTTCAGTTTCAGGCATACTATATTAATTTATATTTGCAAATCCTGGTTATTTTCTTAAGGTTGTGATCATCAATTTGTTGCAAAAATGATTTTGACCTTGCGATCTTCCTTCTGTCCCAATATACTCGTATCAAGGAGAGGTTAAAGGTTACAATAGAGGTTAAAGTTAAAGATTATAAAGCTACTCAAACTGTAAAACACTGAAAAGAACACTAAAAATGAAAAAAAAACTAACTAAAGCTTATAAAAGTAAGAACGCAATATAGGGGAAAACATGTTGAATTTAACAAATGTTATAGGCTCTATTTGTTGTTCTTGATGAAGCAGTTACTTTATAGAAGATAAGTAGAGACACAGTGAATATAAATAAAGTGTTCAAAATTATTAAGATTGTAAATTCAACTAATTGAATGATGTATTTGGTACCTTTCATGACATTTGATACTTTCTGATTGGGTAATGTGCAGTTCTTTACAAAAATCTTTTGTTAGCATTGGTACAGTCATCTTTGGAATGTATTCATAACTTTCATTTACAATATTTTTACCGTTTCAATTCCACTGTGGCTCAAAAATCAGTAATTTAAACAATTTCTCACAGTTAATATTGTCGCAATGTGTTGTCCAAATAGTTGGTACTCAGTCAGTGTTGTTTATAATACAACTCTATCTGGCTAAAATATTTAATCCTATGCTACTTTTAGAATTAAAATTAATTAAAATAGAGCTCCAGCTTTTTCAATAATATATACATCCAATTAATTAAATGGCTCTGATGTTTGTCTCATTATGTACTTGCTAATTAAATCTAGAAAATTAAACTTTATCATTTAAAAAAAAATATGTACATATATTCCATTTTTAGCATTCAATTTTTAAGTTTCATTTTTTTTAGAACGGTTTCATTTATTTTTTATACTTCTTTGTGATAAAATGTTTAAATAAAATTGAATTAGTTTCATTGACATAACTTTGAAACCTAAAAAAAAAATGTTAATAAAATAGTATCAAAGAAATTCACTTTATTGTTTCCATAGGGGAAACAATAAGTTTCTTGTCGAAGCAATGGGAGAATTTCTTTTTCTTTATAACTAAATTTCACTCCTTTTGTTAAACATAATAAAAAACTGGAGTAAAGAATGATGAATCATTTAAGTAATATCAAATAAGGGGAATTCAGAAAAAAGTGGGGGGGGGGGGAATGAGGAAGGTTTTCAACTCTGTTGGCAATTTTAAATCATTTAGAAACAATGAAACTTTTCTATGGATGTAAGAAATCAAGTTTAAAATTAAGACGGTTAGCGGTGACAAAAAAAAAAGGATGAAAGAAAAGGCCACAATAAAGCGAGTTAACGAGTTTTGTGGAGTCAAAACAAAAATGACTGTGGGGGAAAATGAGTTGAGCCAATCGGACTGGAATTTGAGTAAGTTGGAAAGGCAGCGAGAAGGGTAAGTGAAAAGCAATTAGGCCTTCGAGAACAATGGCTAATCAAGCTGAATATCCTGTTGGAATTTTAAAAAGAAGGATTAATATTGCGGAGTCCATTCTACCAGTCTGTTGGGTAACAATTCAGAGTTATTTTCTCTTTTTATCGTGCTGCAGATTTTCTGTTCATATAACTGACGTCACTTAAATCACATAAAATTATATCATAGTAGTGAAAATGATGAATTCATATGTTAGTTTCTACAGATACGTAGCAATAGGTTGCTCTCATTTTATTGTTAAGCCCAGGCACTCTAGCGGTCAGAAGTCCAAGTATGATATCATGCAGGGATTTCAACCCTCGTTTGAGTATGATCGGTAGACCCATTCTTGTCATCTTGTTCAATTCATTATAACAGATGTTATCACATTTTTTTCTAATGAATTAATAAATCATTTTGGTGATTGATTTGCTCATGGTTTGAACCATAAATTCATATAAGTTAATTTTCAGTGCAAAAGATATTCATTCTGACAATTTAAACGAAGAAATAATCGGTTATTTCTTGTTGACTTTGTTGAAAGCTTCGCGAGTGACCAGAAAGGTTGCTACCCCAAGGCTACTAGTGTCTACAGTGTCTACAGAAATTAATGTTTCTTTTAGATTTAACTTCTAAAACCTAAACTACTAAATATCAAACAAATTGAAGTAAAAACTATTCTTTACTTAAATAATTAAGTTAAATTTTAATAGTTCTAATTTTTAGTTTTGATTTTTCAATAACTAATTAAAATAGAGCAAGTAAATAGAATAACATTAGCTAATGCCAAAATTAATAATTGAATTATTTTAATATTTTACCAATTTTAACGAAATAAATCATTTAATTATAATAATTTTCAGAGTAATTTCTTAAAGTGCATGTTGATTATTAACAATTGTTCTGATATATCATTCAATGTTCATATTAGTCCGTTCTTTCATATATTATTTTTTTGGTTACCCCCGTAAAAAGTTTAATTGTATCTCCATTTTGCAACATGTATGAGATAAAAGTTGTTAACTGTGATTCCATTCTTTATGAAGTATTTCCTATGTGTTTTTTATTAATTAATATACAACGATTTGTGTTCATTTTATCTATTTTTATTATTTATTCGTCTCTTCTATCTCTTCCATGTATGTTTTTCTTAGTCCTAGCTTAACATTATCACTCTGAGAATATCTAACGTTTTATTATACCAGTCTATCTATCATGGAGAAAACATGATTTTACCCGCTTTAAGTATGATATAAAGATGAAGATTGTTTCAGAATGATTTGTATCATTTATTATTTGGTTGGATTAAGGAGATTGGAAGAATGATGCTTGAAGGAGTGGCATTTGATAGGGCAGAGAGATGTGAATTTGTTATTGAAAGGTAGCAGGGGTTGTGTGTACTGAGAGCTAGTGACCAGGTAGGTTAGCCACAGAAGTAATGTTGCCATTCCGGTGACTAGTGGAGGATCAAGCCGCCACAAATCGTCTGTCCTGGTAATTCTGAAAGATGACTCCAACACGGAGCAGGGACTGGATACGGGCTTGCTGCTCAGCTAAAAAATAAATCCCCCCTCTATCTGTTATACTTAAAACTTGGAGAAAGCCAGCTTTATGACTTGCGACGACATGTTTGTCGACCTTTAAGGAAACAGCCATTCTGTTCGCACCCTACAGATATTTCTTTTGATTCCCTTTTATGAGATCCGTTAGACAGCAAATAGAGGTTTGTTATTGTTCAAATGGAACACAAATAAAATGACAATTAACTACTATCCTAAACTAATTTCAACGTTATGAATTCATACTAAAGTTGTCACTTGATCTATGATTTCAAGAAACAAAATAATATAAGTTAAATATATATTTCAATCATATTTTTCCTTTTAATGATTGTTACTTAAGATATTTTAAACTCACTCTGTTACATATTGAATATTGATATTTTAAATTTTGTTAAACAAATATTTTTTTGGAAATAAATTTTTATTTTAGAAAGAATAATATAGTCTCTATACACTTTGATGCTTACTCATCATCTTTTTTCATTTATTATTGATAAGAGAGCAGTTCTATTTACACACATTGTTCAATGCAAAATTGTATAACTCAGCGTAAAATAAAGTGAGTAAGTTTTTAGTTCGTTCCAGTATCATTAATACTCTTACTAATACATACAATAAAAAAAATAATATAGATTTTTATTGAATGATTCAATTGTTTTTAATAATTTTATTTTCTAAATTAAATAACCAAATCGGTTTTTTCACATAACTTTGGACGTATAATCAAATAAAGCAAATCAGAATTATTAACCTTAAACCGTATTTTATTTAATATACTAAACAAGGATATATTAGTATATTATATGTAATGTGGAAGTTTTTAGAGAAAGGAGGACAAATAAACTATTGTTAGTTTTTATTAAACTAGACAATTGATTAATATTCCTTTCATTGATTTACAATTAAAACACTTACTGGGATACACTGTCCATTCACAAGTGATGTCAAGTCAACTAACTGTGCAATCACAGGTCAACCAACCAGGCAGTCCTTAGAGCAAAGATTCAAATTTATATATATTATAAGATTGAGAGCAATTGTCTAATCTTATCTAATTATTTTAGAAATAATAATATAGTCTCTATACGCTTTGGTGCCTTCTCAAAGCGTAAGTTAGAAAAGTGATATAGTAAAGGCAGATCTGTTACTACACAGTAAAATGCTATAGTATAGTAAAAGGTATTACTATACCTGTAAACCTTCATGCAGGTATAAGGACTGTTTTAGATGGATTTATACCCAGACATTTCTCGTTTATTCATTATATATAACATTCAAATATTGTATATAAAAAATAACATATATATATATATATATTAGTGTATTTGGGGAGCAGGCCTTCATCTATACAAGTTTTGTTAAAACCTATGCCAATTTCTAGTTTCACACTTTTTCGGGTTAATTTTTCCCATCTTCTGATCTCTGGCTTCCGAGAGTTCTGGACTGGATATATCAATTCTCCAAAAAAAGACAATCCAATACCTTCCCAGACACAAACGGCTGTAGGAAGGTAACCAAAATCCTGGGGAAACCTCACCCTGCGGATACCTTTCTACAACCTTCCACTTATTATGACTGTTAACCTCGTTTGTTTATTTTGCTATCATTGTTTAGTTTAGTAATTTATTACAATTATTTAGTAATGCATTTTAGTAGATTAGTATCAATGTTATGTTTTTATTGTTATGTAGTGTTTATAATTTAATTGTGTAAAAATAACCTTGAAAATGGTCGATGTGGGCCGAAACCATATTGGTGTACAAAAATAAAAATTTTGGAGAATTGATATATCTAGTCCCGAACTCTCGGAAGCCAGAGATCAGAAGATGGGAAAAATTAACCCGAAAAAGTGTGAAACTAGAAATTGGCATAGGTTTTAACATAACTTGTATAGTATATATATGTCTAAAATGTGAATTGAATCCATCAAAGATTATGGACTGTAGGATGCTCACCATCTTTTAGATACATACTCACCCACCCAGACTTCCACACAGAGACATAATCAAAAAATCGCAAAAAAGGACTTCTGGGACCACGAAATATGTAAATCAGTCAAAAATTCGAGATAGATTTTTTTCATGATCATTATACTTATATTAAAATAAAAATACTGTGAGAAGTCTCGTGTAAATAAGGGCTTTCATGTATTAAAATATACATATCAGAGGGGCAAATCTACAGTGTCACCTTCAAAAAATTTGGCTAACAGAACAGAAAACTAAATAGAAGTGGAAAAGGAATCATTCTGTCTTATTCGTTGTATCAAAGGCTATTGAAAAGACTACTAAAAATAAATTATACCAGCACTAATACGTAGATATATTAATCCAGGAACTAAATATATTAGATTAAAATAATCTAGAACAAAAATAATTAATGTACGACATTAATCTACGACAAATGAAATTGTGACCTTTCCTCAGGAAGGCGATTTTCCCTGTTTTTGGTGATTAGTTGGGAATTGTATACTGATTACTCCTAATAATAAAATACATTACAATGCATTCAAAATTATTATCAGAAGAGCCGTACTTCTACTTTTGCGTTTATGCAGTATGCTCTCTATATCTATAAACTCTGCTAAAACAGTCATTATTCCTTTCTCAAACCCGAAAAAATAAATCATTAAAATGCTTTTATTAAAAAATTTTATTTCATAAAACTAACAAAGATATCAAAATTTCGTGTAGCTCCATTCTGTTAAAGATTAATCTAGAATATAAATGTGACAGGTGCATTTGGTAATGTTTCAAACGAACTGTTCTGCTCTAAAGAATTTTTTGGTACAACATGGGGTTAGAACAACCTTTCAGCATACAAAATTACAATTACTGATGCTTTAAGAACGACTGGTATCATATTCATTATTTTTAGGCTAACCTACAACTGATTACTACCCATCACAAATTAGACTTCATACACTACAAAGACAAGTGTGTTCAAGAATAACAGAAGCAATGATCACCTGCACTACCATTATCTTAAAAATTATAGTAGACATCTTCTTTTCATATTTCCTTTCCTTTAGAATAATTGTCATTTTATTTAGACCAATACATAAAGTAGTTCTCTTCATGGAAGACGGAATCTTAAAAAATTTAGTAATGAATCCATTAATTGCTCAGCCTCAATGTTGCCTGATGCAATGCTTCTCATGGAAGTTTCCAAAGTAATCACAAATTATCAAATGGATTGGAAAGTTACTGATATGAAGAAAGAAACTCTTGTCTGCTACAGTGATCGACTATTTGGGGTTTATGTTAAACTATGAATATGAAAGTGATCCTTTGTATTGCCTACATAATAAGGCTTTAATTATATAATAGATAACTTCTTTTTAGTTGAGTATGTTATTAAAAGTACCGTTAACATAAAATTAACAAAAGAATGACTATTAGAGGTGACTAAGTGTTTGTGTATTTATTTGTTTAACAATCTTGGGTCTTTGGTGAAGTGTTAATGTTTATATGTGTAAATGGATGAACTAACGAGCGAGGAGCGTGTGCTTGGCTGAACACAGGCCCTCGCTTACCCAGCCAAGTCAAGGGTGGCTCATCGATTAGGAAGCTCTTTTGTAGACGTAATTTTGTGTCCTGTTCCAGGTGGTTGGCTGTTTCCTCTGTCTCTGGGTGGACACCTATTGCTTAACCCCTTCAATCACTGTTTGGCTAAAACTTTCAATATTATTCACTATACACTGAAGGATAAATCAATATCCTTTATGTATGTTTAAATAAAATTATTATCTAAACGTTACTGATAATAAGAAGAATATTGAACAAGCAGAAAGTATGAGATATCATTTTTATACATTCGTCGGTAAATAAATAAAAGAACTATATGGAATTACTTTATCAAACTATTAATTTATAATTATGTAACTGAATGACATGTGGTGTCTTACAGCCATTTTATTTACGTACCATGCTCGTTTTAGTCTAGAAATTTTAATAAGATTGTAGCAAGAAACATGATATTTATGTACAATTATATTCATATTTACATTAAATTTACATAAATATTTTCGGCCGACTGAGAAAGAAAATAACGTAAGTAAAGTTGTTAATTTCAAAGCTGACATATCAATTTCAAAATTCAAAATCTATTTTAAACCTAAAAGATTATGATGTAGGAAAATGTCATCGAAATCTTGTTAAACTTCCGGATACTGATGCCTCGTTTTTGAACTAATCTCCTCCGTTTTGTACTCATATCAACTCTTGATTATCTTAATGTATTAAAATATTTCTTCGATGCATATCTATCATTAATTCTTATGATTATGGAACAAAAATACGCATATATTTCTACTATACTGCATGTAATTTGTTTCATTTCTATCTTAATATTTGGAATGATAAGGAAAATCAAATTAACATTATCATTTGAGCAAATTAAAGAAATGTATGATTCTTTTACATAACAAAATTGTCATGTATATTTCAAGTAAACATTATAATTATTATTCATATACTATACAATTAATATTAAAATTATAGTAATCCATCTTACCTCGTACCCTGCTGCTGAAGTTCTTAGACCGGTTTCGGGCGTCACCCATCTTCAACAAGAACTGATCAACTTCTTGTTGAAGTTGATTGAGTTGATCAGTTCTTGTTGAACATGGGTGACGCCCGAAACCGGTCTAAGAACTTCAGCAGCAGGGTACGAGGTAAGACGGATTACTATAATTTTAATATTAATGATACTAACCTCTGTGGTAATGAAAAAATGCATGAATTTACTACACAATTATACTATTGACTATTACGTTACAAGATAATTTCAATATCACTACTAACAAAAATAAATATTAAATCTTATTTAAAGTATGTGAATTTATCTAATTATTCAAACTACTAAAAAAGGGTATTTCTTTAATTCTTTTATTTGTATATATTTTGTTTTTTATTGAAGTGTTGATACTAAGATACCGAACGTTACTTATTAATATATAATTGATAATATTAATGTTAATGTTATCATTCTAATAATCTTTCTGGTTTGAACAGTGGACAATTTGCTCTCATAGTCTAGTTCTAGTTGCTCCATCACTTTTAGTCTTTCAGAACAACTAAACTATTATTTAATTATTAGTTTTATTCATTTATTATTAGTTTATTAATTTTATATAAACCATTAGTTAATAGGATTATTTCAGAACATCAATTAAACTATTACTACGATTCTTTTCATCTTCCAATAGTTATTTCAATAGTTAAATAAGTGCACAATGCAATTTAATTTATCTCGCAAAATTCTTAGCGCAAATGTCTTGTCATCCATTCTTACTTTGTTATTTTAAATCTGTTTAGATAATTTAGTCGTTAACAATGTTTTAATCTTTTTGTTTCTTTTTTGCACAGTTCGAATTCATCATTAATTTATCTAAAAATTGTTTACAAATAATAGCGTTCTGTTTCTCTATAGTTTCACATATACTATTATTCAATATATAGTATTACATATTTTTTGCCATTCTTAAATCATTGTGAAATAATTATCCTCGTTTTTTTAGACACATGCATCTCATTTAAGTTCTCAAATGATTCCACGTTTATCATTAATTCAATAATTGCTTCCACTTCTATTAAATTTCAACAAAACGGACTTTCTGATTGTGGCCATCAAATGTAATTCTTCAAGCATGTCGTCAGCTACCTGTTCACAGATACTATCATTCAATTAATTAAACAATGAAGTGAATGTTAATTAATTAGAAATTAATCCAGAGCACACATAATGAATTATAACAATCGTCTAATATGTTTTCGTTGAAAATATTATGCTAGTGATATCAAAGATAAAAACCCTCTCGGATCATTTTCAGTTGTAAGAGTATACTGGAAAAGTTTGTAAAAGTAACATTCAATTATGCCACAAACGTACTGTTCTGCTGTAAGGAATTCTTTGTCAGAATCTGGGGTCTTAAATCTACACTTTGGTTTTAATAAATTACTTTTAATTATCAATAAAAAACCAATGTTATGATAAACTTTTTTGTATTTTACTCTAAGATTAATGAAAAAGATGCCCATATTAGACTTACTAAACTCCTCAGATGTGTGTGTCAAAAGATAACAGGTGAAATAATCACTTACATTACCTTGAGCACAAAAACGTTATTAAACGTCTTCCTTTTAGATATTGTTTATCAAGAAAAAGGCAATTTTAAGATTTTTAGATCAGTCTGATATGGAAATTCTTTTATGAGACATAAAATGTCCGGGTACAATACTTCTTATAGAAAGGTCTATAAAGAAATGAAAGTGATCACAAGTGATCGCATTCACAGTAAGTGATATCAAGGAATGGTCTCTCGTCTAGAACACTGATTGGTATACAATTAATAACGTACCAATTAGGTGCTGGGACTCACGGCAATAAAGGGAAATGAGGCATTGGATAGGCAAAGAAAGGTTGGAGTCTTTTTGGACAACACACAGCTTTCGGAAGAACGTAACTGCGAAATTGGTTAAATGGATGCAAATAAATGATGGTTAAAAAATCTGGGTTAGAAAATATCTAAAAATATTAACATGGTAAAATATATAGCCAGATATTGTTTTATAATTTAGTTCTTATGCAAACTGCAATTAACAGTCTACGAATAATGCAGTCTCTGTTTGAAGAGGCTTTGGAACGAACGACACCATTCTGTGTGAATTCATGCTATTATCTTTAAGGGGTTAAGGATGTTTCGCAAATCATACCTAAATTCAATAGAAGTGAGAGATACTCCTGTGAAAACCATTATCAACTTTATTAAAGTGTTTCAAACCTAAAGTTACTTTTAGAAACAAGGGAATGAAACACAATGGGAAAGAGATAGCAGTGGTGCGCTATCTCATAAACTCCAATGAGATTATGACACTCAGTTTAATAATAGCAAACTATCAAATTTTTCAAAATAAATTATTTCAAGTTTGTTATAACTAATTAAACGGATATAACCACTTTAAACTAATGAAATGTTTGATCTGATCAACTTTTGGTTTCATGATATTTACAAATGTTTGATATTTTGTCTACACTGTACCAACATTAAAAAGAACAAAAATCAATTCATTTTCCACGAGCTTATTATTACATATACTTATAGTAAAGTAGACTGTAGGCCATTCCAGATTTTATTGCAATTTTTAAAATAATTACCACATTAGAACCATATATAATATATCAATATATAATATGAATTTATATTAGTTGATAATTCTTATTGCTTTAGTAAAGTCGAGTAAACCACTCTCATGAAAGTGTTTGATATTTAGTGAATCTGGATTAAGTCTTCACAATAAGGCACAAAACTGTTAAGTAAATCCAAAGTTAGAAGCACAAGAGAGTTTAAACCTGAATAGGAAGAAGGACTTGGCCTTGGTTAACTGTTGTAATTACTGGAATCAAGTTCTCTAATCCCAATCTGTTAGGATTATGTATGAAGAAGTGGTCAAATTCAAATCCAACTTTGAGTGGGCTCAATTTGGTTAACTAAGCTCAGTAATAATTAAACTAAACTTTACAACAATCAATCCTTTAGCTTATAGACCAGCTCTATTAATTTGTATTCATCAACTATTTTTATTGTAAATTCTTTTTCAACAACTTAAAATAAAACAGAAGAGATTTAAGATGAAAAAAGTACTGAATTCTACATCTATGTACTCTGGTAACTTCAAAATTATTGGAATTTTTTCCTTTCTACTTATTTCTAGAAGCATGTATATTTGTACATTTACTTTTTATGCACATTCTTTTCTGACAAAAATGGTTTGTTTTCTTGAAAAATATTCTAAATTATGAAGATGATCATGGTTATTTACTTTTATGTTGATTTTTCATAAAAAATCTTCTCCAGTACATTAGGTGACAGTAGTTGTATTACTCGGATGCTATTTAAAGTTTTTTTGGCGTGCAGAAAGAGATGTGCCGAAAGTCTCTTCACTCCTGATTTACATATCTCTATTATCTCTATTATTATATAAATATCTCTATTATCTATTATATCTCTATTATCTGTGCAATGCTTTCTCTATAGACTGAGAAGTAAATTACGAAAGAAATGTATTTTGCGTAATCATGTTTAAAAATCTAATTTTAATATTCAAATACATAAAATGAATCTCAATTAGTTATATCTGGATAATTCCAGGGTCCCAAAATCATTGCAACTAAATGTTACTGATAAAAAAACAGTTATCCATTTCTTTTCACTACTAATATAAACATAAACCCCTAACGTATGAATTGAATTGACTTGAATGACTTGAACATGAATTCCAATATTTTCTTGTTCAAACGTTGGTCTATAATTTATAAGCCAAAAACATTTGCCAATGAAAACGCGTCAAAATCATCTGTTAAAATCTTTATCTCTAATCACTATAAATGGTGTATATATTTCGTTAAACCATCTGAATACAAAATTGTTGGTTAAAGCAGCAATAATCCTATTTTCAATTAATTTTTAAAATAATTATTGTATAACCAGTGAACTGGGTTACTTCTATGCTTTTTCAATTAAATTTATGTAAAAATTATACTATCAATATGTGATAGTATATATACTTTATATTTCAGTTGATTATGAATTTATCAAAATCATTAGATTAACTTCATAAATATGTGAGAACATTGTCCCCTGGAGAGGACATAATCGGACTGTCTGGAACTTTACATTGACATTAAGGGCTTCTGTTATAAATAATCTTCAATGTAGTTTTAATTTAGATAGTGAAACAAGAAAATGGTGGTGGATAGAACTGCTATAATTTTTGTCAAGAATATTGTTAAAAATTAACGTTGTAGGTACGATACTTAAAAAATATAAGTAATGTTCATTTCATTCCAATCGTTGTACTCTCAATCAGTTAATTAATCCTTGGTGGCAATTTGTGATTTCAAATAATTTCTAAGTTACACTTCGTTGCTCTTCAATAGAACATTAATTTTTCTGTTTTAAATTCGTAAATACTTTAAATAGTATTACATTGTTATTTAAATATTTTTTTTTTACTATTAAGAGTTAGCTTATACCTAAGTAATAGGATCTACTAGCGTTGCCTTATTTTGGAAAAATCTCGATTTTTTGACTGCTGCCTCTAAATCAAAAGCAGAGGTAAAAAAAATGTTAATCCAAAAAAAAAGAAGAAAATAAAAACAATAAATCGTCTCCCATATAGATTGAATTTCAAATGTGACTTAACATGGGTCACATTTTTAGGTTCATCCAAACCTTGTACACTTGATTTTCATTGTATTAAGACGAAACTTTGTATCCTCAAGTTTTTGATACCACTGAATTCAAATATCAGGTCAAAAAAAAAACGGGTTTGACTAATGATAAGGGTTTAGTATATTTTTTTTTGGACCAACCTTTCTTTTGACCTCTACTTTTCAATTAGGGGGAGCACTCAAAAAATTGAAATTTTTCAAAAATAAGAACCACCCTAGTATACCCTTAGATAAAAGCTAATTGTTAATAAAAAAAATATAAATAACAATGAAATATAAAGTAATACCAATTAAAGTATTAAATAATTTAAAGCAGAAAAATTAATGTTCCATTGAAGAGCAACGAAGTGGAACTTAGAAATTATTTGAAATCACAAATTGCCACCAAGGATTAATTAACTGATTGAGAGTACAACGACAGGAATGAAATGAACATTACTTATATTTTTTAAGTATCGTACCTACAACGTTAATTTTTAACAATATTCTTTACAAAAATTATAGCAGTTCTATCCACCACCATTTTCTTGTTTCACTATCTAAATTAAAACTACATTGAAGATTATTTATAACAGAAGCCCTTAATGTCAATGTAAAGTTCCAGACAGTTCGATTATGTCCTCTTCAGGGGACAACGTTCTCACATATTTTCTCAACCCACTCAAGAACAAATTTAGGGAGATAGGGCCAGGAACTCCATTCCATTGACCATTCTAACGTCCTCATCTATTCACAGACGTAAGTATGTGTCTGTTTTCCAATTCAGGATAACCTCTGCAACCGAGAATAGTCACACTGAGACCAGGTCGTTAGAAGTCATTTATCAACTGTTCGAGCAAGTCTGATCTTCACCTTCATATCTATTTTGAAACCAATATTTTTTTATTTATATCTGATGACTGAGAGAATTCTGTATTTTTTATTTAATTTGAGAATGTTTGATTAAGAGTACTGTGTATTATAAAGTATTGTGTACTATATAAGTAATTGTTTCTAAGTTATATTTGATACAACTGAATTTGTTAAATTTATTACTGCTTCTAGCTCTAATTTTAATTTCATTCTTCTAAGCATTCAAACTATCTTAGATTAAACCATGTTTTGTTTAAGAAACTGAAGATTGTAATTTCAATTCTGGATGTCATTGGCGCTAGCAAAAATCACGTTAAAGTGTAGTGTCAACGGATGACATTAATTGTGTTACGAACTTTAATGTTAAGAAGAAATTTAGATAACCTAAGTCATCAAGTGCTTACTATTAGTGTGTATGAATGCCAATGCCACTCGTATTAGGTAGAGAAGAATGTTGGATTGTAATTCTTTTGAAGACTCTACAAGCAGCTTATCACCAAAGAGAACATGCTACCTTCTAGTTGATAAAAATAATATATTACCCCTTTTAGATTTCTTGAAAGATGCTAATGTGGAGATTCACTAACCCTTAGACATCCCATTTACCCTTAACTACAGGGCATTAGACAGCCTTCAATATCGTTAACAGGGCATCTACTTAATCAAGTGAATCATTAGGGCTAAATTGAATATCGACTCATTTACCTCAGCCAGTAGTGCTTACTGATTAGCCCTTCGTGACCTCATCAGTTAGTTCTTACCCATCTCGTCAAACACACTGGCATTAGTCATCCCCTCCACGACCAGTTACACCGCATCCCCTTTATCCATCAAACAACTTAGAACTGCCTCATCTTTTCGTAATTCTAGGACTTTGTACTTTATTCTTTGAGCAGCACCACACTTTTCTCTATGGAATGACCTTTGTATATTACTTCTACTAATGTTATTTTCCTTTCAACACCATTTCTATTGATTATTCTTCTCTTAAAGGTTTACTCCATACCTACATTTGTTTAAATTATCCTTTAGGGGACAAATTTTTTTTTCTGCACGCGTTCAAAACACTCTTGCCTTGTTCACAATTATAATGATTCTAATGTTTTACACATGATTATGAGGCCAGTGGTTACGTGCTTGCCTCTCGACTGGTAGGTCCAAGGTTCAATGCCCACTCTGGCTCTCGATTTATTAACGTGAGAAATGAATAAATATGAGTACGTCGTCCCTCGGAGAGGACGTTAAGCTGTCGGTCCCTTAGCCTCTACGATGTCAGGTACTCGTTAAATACATTTGAGTTAAGCAAAATTTAAGACTCCCAATGTAGAATCACTCATTGTGTTGTAGCACAATGAGCCTGTGTGTACTCCCTTGTGGGACTGCCACTGTAATCTAACCTAACCTCTTTATGACTACACGATTATAATGATTGTAATACATTTTAAGCCACCTTGAGTATTGTTATTTCCTATTAAATTAACTATTTCTATCTGTTGTTAATTTATTTTATATTCTTATGAAAGCTCAACTTTATGATAATAATGAATTACAATTCAATTAGTACATGTCATCAATATATTGTAGTTGTAGTATAGGATACGTGTACACATACACATAATAAATGAACCAATTATAATTTGCAACAAAAATGGTAATATGGTAAAACAAACAAAAGTCTCCACACAAATGAAGTTTTATTCAACGCGTTTCGAACACTTTGTGTTCATCATCAGGAAGACACCAAGGATGTGGTGCTGACGGGTTCGTCCAGTGAAAACAACCTGGTAAAATGGTAATAAAGTATTTGAAGCATTTTTCTGATTTATATTAAAATATATTATTTGGCATTGGGATTTTTGTATTACTTTAAAGGTAAAGAGTTAACAATATAATAACGTAAGAGAAAACTGTACTTTTAGAAATATAAATAAAAAGTAAATACATTTCTGGTTATGTGTGATAATGTTTACATTACATAAACTCTGTTGTTCTTTTGTAATTTCATAAATTTTATTTTTCAGATAAGAAATTGTAAAGATGTGAGTGAACTATAATTTGTTCTGTATTCAACACTAAGCGGAGTGTTTCAGACTAGTCGTAAAAAAAGGGCATTAGAGAAGATATGTGAGCTGCGATTTGACCTTTTAACCAGCGGGGTTTTTCGTTTTTTTTTGTTTTTTTTTCAGCGAGAAAAAAAAAGAAACGACTTTTGGGAAAAAGCGCCATAACTCAAGGAGAGCTGTAAGATAAATCGGATAGAAGGGAGTGAGTGAGGTAATTAGGCAGGGTGGTGGCGGGGGTGGGGTGGTTATTTTTTGCGAGGGTGGCAGGTGCGTGTGTTTAGGGGTGAGTGGAGGATCAGAAAGGCTCTGATCAATCGACTTGGCCTGACCAGTGTCCGATAAGAGGGCTCAACTCTTGCCGCGCAATTCTCAGCCCACTGTAAACACTATAACTTTCACTCTCTACTGGTAGCGCCATAAACCCCTAATGTCACAGTATTACCTTTCAAGCATAACTCATAAACGATGGAAATCATTTCTTCAGAGAGCCATACAAATATTCTTCATCAAACCAGGAGTTACTACTCTCAGATGGAGGACTACTAATATCTAACATAAATTTTGTAGTTCAATATCAAAAATTTAAACCACAAATTTCAAAATATTATATAAAATAACTGTAGTTAACCTTAATTTAATTAGTATGTAATTAAATTTTATCATCAATTTAATGGATAATTTGTATTTTAAGTTAATAGTAATAAAACTATTGCGATAGCAAAAACCAGTCATGTCACTTGTGAGAAGAGGAATTGACTTGCTGCTGTATGCATGTGATGAGCATACTACTACTGTGTAAACCAACTACTAGAAAAGAAACTTTCCTTTAGCTTTGTAATGCCCAAATACCCCCAAAAAATTGAAATTGGTCAAAGGACTTTTGGAATCAAGGAAGTATCGCAATGGAAGTAAAGCGATGGAAAGTAACTATTCAATAGAAGTAAAAGGAAAGTAACATCTTTATGGAAAGTTGTGTGTCTCCACAAACAAAATTTTTTTAACAGCTCATTATAAGGGAGCTTTCAACAATGTTTTTTTTTCTTTCAGAAGACATAAATATCAATACTATTGCTTCTACCTAGTTAATAAAATGATTTTTCTTTAAAAAATGTAAGAACAAAGCATATATGAACGACTTACTTGACCATCACTTGTCTTCAGAGTGACTCACATTTTTTTACCTGATGACGAGACGGTCGAAATTTAGCAGAGAGTTTTTTTATCTGTTGCTTGTATTTATTTCAGTAATTTAGCTTTCCCTGAACATAAGATCAGAACAACCGACATTTGTTTAAATTTCAATCATACAATTACGGAAAAACTAAAGAAGAATACTTAGTGACGGGAGCAAAAATCAAATCAAAATAAAATCTTGAGTATGGTTATTTTTGACTGCAACATGGACAATACTGAGGATATATAAAAGTGAAATATGTGTCATCTAAAGAAACATAAAAAATATTAATTTGCTTGAAATTTAATGAAACCTGTTCTTAATTAAAATTAATTGTAAAGATTTAATGGAATAATTTTAAAAAATCAGAGTTGAAATGAATGAACCTGAGCAGAATTTCATTAAGGGCCTTCAGTCGACTATTTATTAAAGTAAAAGAGGATACTGTTGCTAAGAATAGAGAGTTAAAATCAATTTACTAGAAGTGGAGGAGAGTGGTGCGATTGAAGAGAAAGGATTTGTGAGTAATACAGAGGACAGGATCTGGGGCTCTGTTATCTCAAACAAGCAGGTGAGGCTGAGGCGCGAATCCCAGACAGGCGAATCTGTTACCGCCGCCTCGCTGGCGGCCCAGATAGCGATCCTATCTCCCCCTTCAGATAAAAAAAGCCAGGTGTGCAAAACCCCTGTAAACAATGCACCCGTCGCAACATTTTTCAACCAGTTGTTTTGTTTTCACAACCGCCACGCAGATTACTTCTTTTCCAAAACAAAAATAGCCCACCAACAAACATTTACATTTTCAATTTGAAAAAAACCTTCTGCATTTTAAATATTTATCTCTTTTTCAACACACGTTTATTTCTGCTAATTTAGAGTGCTAAACAATATTGCTATTACAACAATATTTAACAGAAAAGTAAATGTTATAAAAAGTTTCATCAAAGCTTTTAATGCAATGACCAAAGGAAGCTCCTCTCATATAAACGAATTAATTTATGTTAAAAGTTTTATCATTTATGTTCAATAAATGTATATATGTCGTAAATATTGAAGTTTGTAAATAGTGTTTAGTGCTCTACATTATCGTTCCTTCATATCCAATAATGTATGTAATATTATCGTTACCAGAACACCTTTGCAAAATACCAGTAAACCACCGCAAACTAGTATAATGTAAATTGTTAATTGTTAAGCAAACTAGTTGTTAATGTGAATTTCATATCAATGATTTTCTGTCTACTTTTTTTGGCAAATAAAATGAAATTGAATGTCGATTTCTGAGAACACGGTAAGGCGCTTCGAGTTATAAAATAATTCCCCGTATTATTTTTATTTTGGACATTTCCTTTTATTTTAAAATGCTCTAATCAATTTTATAATCTCCTGAATATACATGTTATTGTTATATTGTCTTCATGTCATAGACATACGTTTCGAATGTTTTTAAATTGTTTACCCTAAAGCATAACCAGATCTTCCATGTTTCAGAAGCCACAAAACTGGTCGACTAATCTCTTTAAAAGTTGTTTTAAAAAAGATTACATAAAACTTCACATTATTTTAATTTTATGTATTGAAATGAAAAAATCTAAAATACGCCTATATTAGTTTTTTTCATTATTTATTTCATTGTTACAATGATGTTTTTATATTTTTAAAGTTGTTAAGTTATGA
This sequence comes from Hermatobates lingyangjiaoensis, assembly GCA_026182355.1. Classification (NCBI taxonomy): domain Eukaryota; kingdom Metazoa; phylum Arthropoda; class Insecta; order Hemiptera; family Hermatobatidae; genus Hermatobates; species Hermatobates lingyangjiaoensis. The sequence goes on from JAPFBL010000245.1 coordinate 504,676, forward strand.
TAAGAACGAATAAAATTGGTGTCAAATTATCTGACAAAATGATTATAAATAATTTTGGGGCAATGTAATTCTAATATAGGTATCTTCCTTAAAATCGTATTAGAAACCATGAAGGCCTTATATGCTAGGTATAATCAAAACGCTGTAGATAATTTTGAACATATTGATACTAAGTTATTTTAAGGAAATAAATTAAATGTTAACCTTAAAATAATCTCCAAGTCAATTTTTCAACCAAGTTAAGAGTCGATATACGTTCGTCTGCAATCACATCTCTTAGTACATGTGACAGAATGAAATATTTAATCTATATATATTACAACAATAATAATTTTTTTTGCTGGTTGGGGGAGGGGGGGTAAAATATTTAAGTAGTAGTGGAATTGAATTTGTTTCTTATATCAAATACAGTTCATTAAGCAAATTTAATAATGAATTCAATTTAAGAACAAGAGAAGTATGAAAATCATAATTGGATTTGCAATCATGAGGAAGTAGCGTTGATAGGGGTAGTTTTGGGGGAGGGGTGGAAGACGAGGGGTGGTTGTCCAGCCCAAGTGGAAGGCGGCAGTTTCTCATTAGCCGCCGTATCAATCAATCCGATCATCCCAATTACCCGTCTGTCATAAACAATCACCCTCTCTCCATTAATTCGACCCCTCTTCAAAACAGTCCCTTCCACATCACCTGAGCACCCGCTTCCCCTATCTCAAATGTCAAACAATATCATCTTCTTCTGCTCTCATTGATTTTTTTTTTTATTTTTAAACACTCCCTTCAATTTTGACTACCTAGTAGGTCACTCAACCATCACAAACCCTCCGTATCTTCGACACAGTATTACTACTCAAATACTTGCTAATAGCTCATTTTTTTTTAGTTATGATCGATATCCATCAAGAGCAACTGTTACTAATTTACAGTACCAGTTGGTAAAAGCCCATATTCTCTATATAAAAAAAAAATATTTTTTGTAAAAATTATCAACTACATTATTTTAGGAGTGTTTTATGACCAATGAAAAGTAATCTCAAGTTAACAGTTTTAAATTTTAATATTCTTAAGTCTGCTACTCAAATTAGATATTAGCTAAAGATACATTACGCCCTTTTCAATTTAGATTGTACTCAGTGATATTGTTCAGTTATTTATAAATATAAATAACTACTTAACAGTAGCCTGTGATTATTTTTCCATCTTTTTCTAATAGTTTCTTCCTTTTATAAAATCACTACTGCAACTCCGAATGTATCGCATATACGTTAAACTGCATATATTTTGAAGGAATTAAGATTAATACCGGAAGAGGTGGTAGCACTGGAGATGTTAGTCCAACTACTCTGATACTTTGGCTGATATTGAAACCGTCTGAGATATCAAAGAAAAGGATTCTGACCTTAATTTACAATTCCTAGTAAAGAAGGTGTAATTTTGAATGTTACCTCCGTGAATAGCAAACGGGTTAGCTAGAGTCCTACGCATTATGCGGTCTACACTAATATTAAGCTAGTTGTAATTTTCCCTGCATTAAATTTATTTGGATTAATATTTTTTTAACATCTTTATTTACAAATGTACAATTACGCATATTTTGCGTAACAAGCATATGTAGTAAGAGATTACACAATTACTCCATGCATATGAGTAATGAATGAAACCCACTGGTTCAACTTTTCACTTTGTTTTATAGTGTATTGTCGTAGTCCCAGGGTCATTTTCTCTTGAGTCGTCTTGGAGGATTCTGGGAAGGTGAGGAGGAAGCAAGGATTCGTACAAATGGATTTGAGTGGGTAGAAAGTTTGTTGTGAAATGACTTATAACGATCAGAGGCTAAATTTTTGAATGAATGGAATTAGATTAAATTAAACTGGATACCTATAAGTTTTTTAGTAGTAAAGTTTGGTGGAGTCGTGTGCATGTTGAGTGTTTGACGCCTTGATGCAGTTGTTAGGAGAGCCAAGGCGTGGTTCTCAAGTCGGCAGGAGAGGTCGAGTAGTTCTCGCTCTGATGGAGGCATTAGCGCCGGTGGGCTGCCTGCCCCAGGCAGAGCCTGCTAATTGGCGCGGACAGGCGATAGCGACTCAGTAATTAGATCTATAGATTCATGTTAACATAGAGACCCATTTAGATAAGGTGGCCTGCCTCTATAACAAACTGCTAAATCAATATTGATCCCTGTGTTAATTACCGCTCCAACCTGCTTATATAATTTGCATATCATTACCCCTCACTGCACATAATGCCTTCATAGCAATAATAGAAACTCATGCAGCAGCCCACCTTCACACCTCAAGCGTCAATTCTTGAATCCCATTCAATTATCATAACAATTATTAGCTGAACACTTGATTTTAATTAATCTAATAATAGCTTACTAGAATCATTGACAATCATTACTAAATGAAAAGTGCTAGAAAACTAACAAGAGTTAGTTACATTAGCTGTCTTTTTTTACTTTATCATTACAACTAATAATAGTTCTATGTAATATGAGCTCTCTGGTGAGATTTCATCAAATTAGTAGAGTATATAATACTAATATCCATGATTTGAATTCCAAATTCATTATATTGAAACTACATCATTAATGTGGTGTTTTAATAAAACCATATCATTTTAGAGAGTCAAGATTCTCTAAAAATATTGTTTTCTATAAATCTGCATTAACTGCGGAGATGTAGGAGAAGAAAGTTATTAGCATATCATAGTTTTGATACAATTGTAGTGAATCAGTTGTTCATTAGAACATTAAAGGTATTAGAAAATTTTAAAAATCTGACAACTTATACGTGGATAGACAAATAAATAGATAAGATCCTGTAATGTGAAAAAGTTATTAAATATTCTCAGTTGCTAAGAAAAGTAGTCAGTTCTACCAAAATTTGTCAACTCCAAGAATGAAATATTCTAGAAATTATTCAACTGTTACAAAAAAATGCAATTCCTTAAAAAATAAATATAAATCAATTTCAATCTAAAATTGAAAAAAATGACGTATATTACTAACGTTACAAAAATATTAAATTCAGCAAGTTATGCAAACGTTTTGTATCTAGAATGTTCGTAAAATGTTACCCAACTCACTGAACATTCTTCCTTGTATTTGTAATATAATTTCGAAGTATTCAAAACTTTTGAACTATTCTTAAAAAAATTGACCAAATGCAGCCAACTATATTGATGAAGTTATCAATTTATATTAATTAAAAAAGTAAGTAAGTAAAATATATATATATATATAAGTCGCCTGTCGCCAGAGTGATTCACTTTTTTCACTCTCTACCTGACGAGGATTGAAATACATGAATGAATTTCTGTGATCTCTTTTGTGAGTGTTCTTTCTGTTTGAATCTAGTTTATATATATATGGCGAATACCCAGCAATATGGATGTAATTTAACACATATTAATCAATTAAATACAATCAAATGAAATACCTAATAAAAATAGAGCACTTTTAGTGAAATATTTTATAGGTCTATTGATAGAATTAAATGTAAACAATTACACACAACTTTCAGAATCGGACATTTGACAACTTATACCTATTCTTTTTCACATTTAGTCACATTAACAAAAAGACAGTTAACCGTAACAACTAAATAATGAGTATGTATTTTGGCAAAGTCGGGTTAATTTGAAAGAGAATAAAGCGGTTTGATAAAGGCGGTGTTCAGGAGTGCGGTCCATTGGGGCAGTGGACGGAGATAATGAGCGCAGGGCCAAATAAAGAGGGTTTTGTGGAGAGTTTATCGTGTCTATCTGGATGCTAGTGATTGATCGGCCAATTCTGCTCCCCTTGTAGGGAAAACTAGTTAATAAAGAGAGCCGGTGGCCGCAGGCTTGCAACTCCCTCCTACTGGTCTTCCAGCCCTGCTCTCTGGTGAATGTAAACACCTTCGTCCTTCAATGGAATACCCACTCTCTCAAAGCAACAACACGCTATGTCTTATTCAGGAAACCAACTTAACAGCCATAGGTAAACGACTCACTTTTCTTGTGTGACAACTAGAAAGAATCATGACAGAAAACTTTTATTGCCTTCAGAATCTAAAAAAATTTTGAATCTCTAAATAATAGTGACGACCCATTCGGTCTAAGAAGTTTTAGAACTAACATCAATCACTGATATTCATAAAAAAATGTTCTGAAAGTTGAAAAACTGAGTACTTTAGCTGTAGAATATTAAACTTTGGATAAAACAGCTAACTAAACCAGTCATAATGACAAAAAATTACAAGTATTTCAGAAAAAAAGATCAAGCCAAAGTTACTTTGAAACTTTAAAATGTTTTTTCTAAAACTGTCAAATTGTTTATTTAGTTAGTTTGATATTTTTTAACCATTAATCTGTTAAAAAGAATACTATGTGGAAATATTATGATTGACAACAGAGTTATGTAATCTGTTGTGAACAAGGGCGTTAGAATTTTGTTCACTGAACCATAAATAAATACTTATTTAGATTCAATAGTTTTGGAATAATTATGATATATACACTTTACATAACAAATTGTTAATATAAATATGATGGTGATTAATCGTAGCATTTGTTATACTTGTTTGAACCAGCTCATTTAAACAATGATTTTTGCTAAAGTGTATTGAACCTTCACATGCTCATATGCTGTTGCTTATATGAGCCGCTTATTTTGAAAGTGGCCTAATTTCATTTATGTTAAAATCGAGATATTTAAGGGTTTGCGTTTTACAAAATTTAAAAATATTGTCATTTTATTTATCAACTAATTTTTGTTATAAAAATTCATAGTAATTTTAAATAAATTTTGTACAATTTGCTGCAAAAGGTAAAGATAACGTAAAAATGTAATTATTTAAATAGCTAGCTAAATTTTTTTGGAAAATGGAATTAGGCCACTTTCAAAATAAACGGCTCATATAAAGTATAGCGATGTTGAAGAAAACATATTTTGAGCTTTTACACCAAATTGCACTTTTTACCTAATCCGAATCCATACTTTCTGGTGTTCTCCTGTGCTTGACTGAGTAATAAAGTATAATTTAAATAAAGCATAATTTATTATTGCTGTACAGGTTCTACCAGTTGAACAGTACTAATGACATTTCACAATAGTTCTATGTGTAAAAAACAATGTCATTGTATGTGGGCAGTATTCAAACATTAGAAAGATACTTTATCATAAAATTATAATAAAAGTACTAAATACAAATCGTGCACTAATTTGAACGTATACCTTTGGTAATTCTAGAATTCTTAAATTTCTTATTAAAGTAATATTTTGATGTAAATTGCAAGCTGAAGGTCGGAATTTTTTAATATTATAAGAAGAAATATTACCTAAGAAATACAAAGATAATTTCCACCTGTATTTATTTCTGTCATAATAATGTTGATATTGTCATTTTAATTAAAAGACGAAATTAGCCAAACTAAAATTAAACATGTTACTAAATTGATGTTCAGTAAGTTTATAAATAGATTTACTTATATTAATATTTAATTTAGACTATTCTGGATCATCTATTTTGATATTACTATCTACTTGACTCAAGAGAGATATCTATATATATGATTTGTTTTATATTACAAATTGTGATTTATGATTTCATCTATAGTCATCTCGTTTAATATTACTAATACCAGTTTATAACTAAGATATTTATTTTTTGTGATTAAATAGACATATGTACTTATTGTTTTTCCAATATTTTCTTAATTAAAGATAGGCTGTCTAATATCAGGATATGGGAAAATAAATATTTTCATTTCCTTAAATATTGGTGCAGTTTCCTCATGTAACTGTGTTCTAATAGTATGTGTTTCCAGTTTGCCATAGTCTTTGGAACTGTTTCGTCTTCTGGTTGAGTTCAGTTCTAGACAATTTTGCAGATATTCCACTTTTTCAATGAATTGATAATGTTGAAGAGATAAATCAATTCCGAATTTTTTGTTATAATGTTGAATGCTATTTATCCTCATTTTTTTCTTACACATGGAAAAGATTCACGCACGTGAGAAACATTCAGACTAACACTGAGAAAGGTTATTTTCAATAATTCAACATCCATCATCTATCAAGAGAAAGAGTTCATGTGACTTTAAAGGCAAACCAAGATAAACGAAATCTGAAATATTAAAGTGTCTTTGTTGATATTAATTTGCATGTTTTTTCTTGTGTTCGATTAATTAATATACTGGCTGATCATTTTAGTATGATAACGTATTCATGTAGTAACCTTTGAAACATTAATATTTCAATGAGAATTAGATTTTAAGTTAAAGAACTCATTATTCCGGTAATGTATTCCAGTAATAATGCAGGGAAGTTGGAATTTGTTTTTAGGCTAGCCGAAGGGCATTAGGATGTAGCAAGATGTGACCCTTGCAAGGGTTGTGCTGGCCAAACGATGCCATTAATTACCCGGCTAACCTGACAGTGGTAACCTCCCCCTGGGGTTATCTGCCGGGATTAGCCAGGCCCAACATTTAGTCTGCTTTAATTTTAAATTCCTGTGGTCTAATGCTCAGTGATGAATGGAACCAATTCTACCTTTCTTATCCCACATTTAAATTTAAATTATTCTCCGTTTAGAGTATCGGTTACATCAATATTTTGTTAGAGTACGCAATAAAGTTATTTAAAACCATTTAATTCAGCATGAATTTTGCTATGTTGCATGATTACTTAACAGTCTAAGATATTATTATTCAAAAAATTAACTTCAAATAGAAATTATATTTCTGTTTTAATTACTGCAAACATTAACACCAGGATTTAAAGTTTTACAAAAACTAATATTTCAACACTCTGCCATCACAGTGTCTCTAATACCCTCTGACTTAACGCAGTATCCTCTAACTTCATATAAAGGCAAAATTACCAGTCATCAGCATACATATGCAAAATATTGATCGAAAACAGGTTACTCTACAATTAAATAACTTATGACAGTAATAAATGAAACATGAAAAACATAAAAGAACTGTTAATAAGTTCAGGATTTCTTCGATGATAAACTATCACAAAAGGAGTTACCATTTTATACCTTCTTTTATTTTTTATTGTTCTAGAGTGATATGCATAGATATTTATATATTTTAATTATTATTATGCATTATTTGTTAAACTAAGGACAAAAAATGGAAACAACAAAACGAATAGACTTACTTTTTTTATATTAACGTGTAAATTTGTAATAATAATTAATAAATCATTCATGAGAAACAGAATAAAAAGAATTTAGTAGATATCCCAGCGAAGAAATCTTCATACTCACAGCTTGTACAGGTTTAATTGTATTTAGAAAGAAATAGAATTGGTTAATGATAAGAACAAGAGCAAAAAACGAAACAGGCAAATAAGGTGCAACTTTTTTGGCATGTCTATATAATGATCAGTCAATCGGTGTATCGTTTCCACAGGCTTTCAGAATCAATCATACTTTTAAATTGTTATATTTTAACGGAAACAGGCATTCTAAACTTCGTAACAATCCCCCATTTGAACGTATTTGTGTGTGTGTGTGTGTGTGTGTGTGTGTGTGTGTGAGAGAGAGAGAGAGAGAGAGAGAGAGTGAGAGAGAGAGAGAGAGAGAGAGAGAGTGAGAGAGAGAGAGAGAGAGAATTAGACTGAGTGACGATAGTAATGTCAGAAGAAGAAAGGAGACATGTGACGTTATGTTAATATTGACGGTGGATCGGTAATTGCACCAAGTCTGATTTATGGAAGGAGTTAATGAGGCCGATGTCCATTACTGCGTGAAACTCTCGACCAACTGAGTTCTGAGCAATTCATCATAATTCCGGGCGTATCGAGCGTGATCCGGCCAGAGGAAAAAGCGAAACCTCCTCTACAAACACCCCTCATACTCAAATTAATCCCTCGATTGTTTGTCCCTCACTAAACTGCGGATTAAATCCATTAGTAATAATGGAATAATATTTAACCAATATGGAAGCCGGGCGTGACACACGGACCTGCTCAGATGATTCCAAAAAGTTAGCGATAAAAAATTAATCCTATTATTTATTGAAGGCTGCATCTTCATTTGATTAAAACTTCCCACGGGGATTTAACCAGACTGGCATTTATCCAGTCTCCCTGCTCCCTACCAGTAATCCCTCACATTTCATAATCAAGCCAAGGCGCGAATTAAGTCCCACTTTCAATGAAATAGACGAAATGCCACCAGCTATGGGATATATCCCTCACGTTCATGATTCTTATCAATTTTGTCTTATCTGACGGTTGCCAGATCATTAATGTAGTACTAACTTTTTCAATGCAACTTCATATGAGTCAAAATTCTCCTTTTTCACATAAAAGTAGAGTACCGTTTTATCTAAAACCAAACAACATATATATAAATATTTATATATATATATATATGATGTAATTTTTTTTGAGGTTTGAGGTCCAATGATTAAAACTAGTCCTTTTGCCGACGTTTCGACATATATTTATGTCATCTTCAGTCTAATGTTTGATGACTGAAGTTTTAATCATTGGACCTCAAACCTCAAAAAAAAAAAAAATTACATCATATAAATATTGGGTCAAGAAAACAAATCATGATGTATATATATATATATATATATCAATGATCAAACCACAATAAGAAATGGAAAACAAGACTAAGATCTTTCAACCGTAACAAGCGGTCTTCGTCAGAGTCAAAAACCCAACTCAGTTGGGTTTTTGACTCTGACGAAGACCGCTTGTTACGGTTGAAAGATCTTAGTCTTGTTTTCCCATTTCTTATTGTGGTTTGATCATTGATTGTTGTTTCACGTGTTTATGTGAAATCTTTATATATATATATATATTATATAATATATATTATATATATATGTAAAAGTTGGGAGCAGTCCTTCTTCAATACATGCTTTTAAAAACTGGATGTATTTCGTATTTTGGAAAAATATAAGACAAAATTAAATCAAGTGGAAACAGACATCCAGTTTTTAAAAGCATATTATATATATATATATATATATATATATAAGTGTATAAAACTCAGTCAGAACGTCATGAATACTGACACTGCGGTTCAATAAAATGTATATATTAAGATTTCACAATAAATACATCATATAAAAATGAATATTTAACTTCATCAAAAATTTGCATATAGTAGTGAGATCATTCAACAAAAACATTTAGTCTTCAGTGAATTACTACTCTCCATACAGTTTAAAATATATAGACTAGACTTTTTTCAATTTCTGCCCTTTCAGATTGCTAAATTATTGCATAGCATAATTTTTAGAAATGTTAAAAGTTATTACTTTACTACAGGTATATTATAGACATTGACTTTGACAGATTTTAATAGATTTACAAGCGTTTTGGTCCCAAACGTCCTTTTTTGACGTTTTCTCAATGTTGTTTGTGTGAGTATCCAAAGGTTGTGAGAACGCTGCACTCCTTACCGTTATGTGTGTTCTTTCTGTAAGTTTAGTTTATATATATTATATCAATGATCAAACCACAATATCAAATGTGAAAAAAACACTAAGATATTTCATCCCTTAACAAGCGGTCTTTGACGAAGATCGCTTGTTACGGTTGAAAGATCTTAGTCTTTTTTTCCCATTTCATATTGTGGTTTGATCATTGATTGTTATTTCTCGTGTTTATGTGAAATGTTGTATATATTATATATATGAAACTACATTGTGACAGGAAATAAAAACAAATAAGAGGGACAACACTAACAGATATATATGTAGCAAAAACTAACTCCTATAAATGAATATTCGACATCAAAAGAAGTGATTCGCTAGGGAAGGTAACCACTGAGAAATAAGTATGAAATGAATACAAAAGACTGGATAGGATTAATCGTACGAATCAAAAAAATGAAAATAAGTACCTCAATACCTATTATGTACTCCTAATAGTAAAAGTCAATCGTATTGTCACTGTTTACAAAGTCAACCCTTTAATAGAAACGTGCTTCTACTTTACTTGTATGATGAATTATGAAAATAATCGAACAATATCAATGATTAATGAAAGAAAAGTAATACTAAAGTTAGTTTTCTCAGAACCATCAATGATTCACTTCCAGCAAGAAATAGCCATTAACGCACTCGTTTCGAACTTCTAATTAAATGAGTTGCAGAATGATGAAGAGACTACGGGAGGACACTTGACAAATAAACTGCTCTTCCGATAAAATCAGCAATTAAGAAGGTCTAACTTTGCTTTTAATGATGAAACTTTTTCTAAGAGCGTCCCCAAGAGAGACTCGCACATGGGAGAAGTAATTACAATGCCAGTTTATTGGTGCTAGTCGATGGCCCGTCGCCATTCATTCGTACAAGTTTGTTTTATTGGGGCCATAATGTTGGTATTTAGAACAGCGTCTGCTTCATGTCTCTCATACAATTCATATAACCTCCACTTTCCGCATTTATTTGCTAATAGAGAATAACACTGCAGTTGGTATAAAAATGTAATTAACTTAAAAACTGCTTATTCCTTTAGCAACATATTCAATATGTGAATGTTTTAAACCAAAATTACATAAATTCTTCATTATTCCAGAAAATTTATTTCAATTAGTGTCGGGATATCTTTACACGGGATTTAAAACTAGTAATAATAATTATTCCTTCCCATATAAAATATTTCCTTTCTGGCAAATATTAATATATCGTTCTACTAATTTTATTTAGTTCAATAAAAGTTTCAAACAAAAGTATTGACAACTGTAGAGCTAGAACTTGGTCATAATTCTTTTTTTTTTTTTTTTATTTTACATAGTCACAACAATGCAAATGTAACATTACCAGTGACAATGATGAAGGAAATATATACATTACACTTGGAGGCAGGAGGGAAGAAATAATCCAGTAATTATACTTCCTGGCGTGAAAAATAAGTTATAAACTTTCTATGATGTTTAAACTTAGATTAAATGTACAAGTCACTAGAGTAATTCACACTAATAAGTCTCTTGGCCACTTTCTCTTCAGGCGCCTTCGGGGATTTCCTGGGATATTTGTTGAGGAGATGTTTTGGACTAAGGGATTGTTATTGCTACAAAGATTTTTATGGAAGGCTTTGTAGCGAGATATTGCTACTTGATGAACTGTTGAAATCCTGAGGTCTCAATAGATTGTTTGATTTGGTATGTAAAAGGGACAATGAAGAATTTTTCTAAGAATTTTTGACTGAAGAGCTTGTATCCTCTGGGCATTGCTAGATTTTGTTGCTCCCCATATTTCAATACCGTAAGTCCAAATAGGCATAATCATAGATTTATACAGTAATAGTTTATTGACAGTTGTTAATTTTGAACGATTATCAAGTAAGTGAATTAAAAGTCTATAGCGTATGTTTAGTTCTGTTCTTTTCATTTTGGTATGGGGAGCCCAGGTCATAATTCTAAGCTTGAAAATTATCTAATTCTGACTCCAGCAGGAAAACTCAAGAGACTTTAAAATATAGCATTACAAATAATTTAAAAAATAAGTGATTTACAAAAGAAATTGAATGAGTTAGTTCCTTGTTTTCTAATACTCCATGTCTAAAAAATATACATAAAGTATTATACTGAACAATGCCTCAGAAAACAAGTATATGGTATTTGACCATGGGTACAGATATATCAAATTGTACATCCATGACAATTAGCTGTCTAAAGCATATAATTTTTTATATTATTAGTCTGAAATGAATACAAAACACAGCATAGGGTTAATCCTACGAATGAAAAAAATTAAGAAAAAGTACATCATGAAAAATTATTTACTTTAAGATTGTACTAATGAATTATCTTTAAAATTTCATAAATATAAAGTTTTTAAAAAATATTTAAATTATGGTTGTATGAATAGTTTTGTACGATACCTACAATAAGTAGGCAATTACTACTATACTAATTGGATATATGTGTATAAATATATATCCAATCGGTTGGTGCACGCTTCCACATCTCTACCCCTGTGTTTCTTCTGCCTTGTATTTTCTTCTCTCCTGAAGAAAAGACAAGAAGCCAAAATGATCGAGAATCGTGAGTGTTAGTTTCTCTTTTGTGTTTTCTAGTTATAATTTTAATTATGTATATTTATTGTTATTAAACGAAAAGATTCCACAAACTAAATAAACTAAATTTACAAAAAGGACACACATATAATAGAGAACACGAAAAATTCACTACAATATTTCCGTAAAAATATGTGAGTCGCTCCGAAGCTTTGACGTCTCAAAATCCGATGTGAGTCCTCCCTTGTCTGCGGAGTTACTTACATCCCTCTACCTGTTGACGAGGTAATCGTAATATAGTAGTGAGTTTTTCTGCTCTCTTTTATGCATGTTCTTTCTAGAAGTTTAGTATATATTATATATATATATATGAAAATATACTGTGACTGTATAGGAAAACTATAAATAAATACATGTGCAAAGTATTCTTTAAATGTTAAATGAATGAAAATATAAAAGAAGATATATTGCTTAAATAAATACAGTTCTAGGTAGAAAACTTTCCGATGATTTAGAAAGAGCAAATGGTTGTTTTAAAATATTTTTTTAAACAGGTGTTTAGACATTGGAAGAATGTACAGTTAAATAGAAAAAATAAACAGACTGAGCACTATAAAATCAATGTAAACTGTTGGAGACAACTTGTTCACATATTATAATTACAAATTATTGTAATTTGCCAGATGGTGAGATATAATTTGTTTCTCATTGTGAACATGAGTTTTAAAGGAAGGATCGGCTTTTATTGGAAAGGTTTCTGTTTTCATGAAGTGTTTAATTAGTTAATAAACTCATATTGGAGTAAAACAAGAAGGAAATGAAAACAGTGTTGAGGCTGGAATTTGTTGTTGAATAGGGTTATGGGGTGGGTTTTGGGCAGTTTGTTGAAAGAAAAGCTGGGGTTGGCGGCAGTTAGGTTGATGGGGCAATATTAACAGTTGCGATTACCAGGGGAGCGACAGGGCGCAAACAGCGCGCTCCTCCGGCCAGACTTTAAATCAGGTTTGTGGTTGGAGAGAGTGAGTGAGTGGGAACGTCGCCCCAAACTAAACACCACCAGCAAGACAGAGAGAACTGCTTCTCTGTTTAATTGTGTGAATAATCCCTGAATAATTCATCATTTTGTGCAGTCGGCCTGCTTTTATCTGATTAGCCTGTGCGTTCGCCTCTTTATTTCAGATCAAACATACCTCCCTCAGGCAGACACTAGTAAGGCACATGTACCCGCAAAGCCGCCCCGCAATTCCACCATTACTAAACCACTCAACTCTCAAAAAACCAGCTTTAGACCGACTAACAGCTAACATTTAAAATTCATTTCACTTTTTTATTGCAAATAAATTCCAAAAAAAAATTTTTGCAAATTGGAAAAAACTTTGTAAACGTTAATATTCAATTCAAAGTCCAATGTGATAGTAAAATATTCCATATTCTAATTAACTTAAAGCATGGTTTTGGTTCAAGCATGTTCATAAGAAACATTGTTTTGTAATCGACCAATATATTGTTATATATTGATAAAAGTATTAACCGTGAAATAGAAACAAAACTAAAGTTTATCGGGACTCGGTCAGTTCTTCAGGTTCAAATAAAACTCTCAATGCCAACGTTTCGGTTTTTATTTAAAACCTTTTTCATAAGCAGAAGTATAAATATTGAAACAGAAAAACTAAGTATTACATTACAAATTATTTTACAAAGAAAAAAGTCTGTGAATTTCAACAACAACTGTCTAGTTTGAATGAACACATAACACTGTGATATATATATATATATATAACTTCAAATTACACAAAGCACGACACAGAAAAAAGACTAAAAAGAACACTTACAGAATTCAATATTTTTAACTGTTATTCGTCACCAGGAGAGGTGAGAAGAGACGACGAGGTGAGAAAGATCTCCCCACGTCGAAGAACGTAGCGCGAATCAGTCGTTACCAGTTTTCGATGCGATTCAATTATATTTTCCCGATGATGAGGCCATTGAAATATAGTAGTGAATATCTGTTTCATTTATGTGTATACATATACACACACATACATACATACACATATACATTCTGAGTATACACACACATATATACCATATATATATAATATATATAGTTTATATATACATAAACTGAACTCCCAAAGAACTGAAGTTCGGTGGTATTTATAAAATTCCGTGCAAAAATTACCATAAAATTTAAATTGGTCAAACTTCAAAAAATTTCTGGTCAAAATTTGAATTAGTGAAAATTTCTGTAAATCTTTAAAGACACGTTTATAACAACACCAATACAACGAAAGTAGACAGGAAAAAAATAGCACCTTATTCTTGCATATAATATATTACCTATGGAAAATCGATGTTGTTAAGAAATATAATCGAATTCTCTCTAATTAAATTTAAAGATGAAATATTATAAACATTAGCAACGGGCTTTTCTAACTTGATTCTTTCGTGACGAGGGAAGTAGCCTCTTCTAAGAGGGTTGACAGTGGATAGTTTTTTTTATTCTTTCTTAATGTACTCTTTTGTTTCTCCAAACATCCCTCTCTGACTATTGTTCTTTCCTGCACATTAAATCCTTTAAATACCACTCTTCCCTTCTACTCCTCTCAACCATTCAAGTTGATGAAGTTGAATGAATGAACACTCCTACACAATGATGTTTCTGCATCTAGTGTTTCAGTTGGGTTTTTGACTCGAACGAAGACCGCTTGTTACGGTTGAAAGATCTTAGTCTTTTTTCTCATTTCATATTTTGGTTTGATCATTGATATTTTCTTATCTCGACCACATATATTCAGCACTACTTTTCTTTCTTTATCAAGGTTTCGTCCAGTTCAACCATTTTCGATAAAGAAAGAAACTAATATACGTATATATATATGATCAAACCACAATAAGAAATGGGAAAACAAGACTAAGATCTTTCAACCGTACCAAGCGGTCTTCGTCAGAGTCAAAAACCCAACTGAACACTAGATGCAGAAAACATCTGTGAGGAGTTGAGAAGAGTGGGAGGGAAGAGTGGTATTTTAAAAGGGTGAAAGCACAGGAAAGACTAATGTCCAGAAAGGGATGTTTGGGGAAACAAAGGAGTACAGTAAGAAAAAGTAAAAAACTGTCTGCTAGCTGTCAACCCTCTTTGAAGAGGCTATTGCCCTCGTGACGAAAGTATCAAGTTTGAAGAGACCGTTACTAATGTTTATAATATTAGATCTATTAAATTTAATTAGAGACGATTCAATAATATTTCTTAACAACATTGATTTTTCATAGGTAATAAATTTAGCTCCTGTCCAATCAATATGATGATTTTCATTTTTTATATGCAAGAATAAGGCACTACTTTTTTCCTGTCTACTTACGTTATATTGGTGTTGTTTTACACGTGTCTTTAATGATTTACCAGTTTGACCAATATAAATTTTATGGCAATTTTTGCACGGAATTTTATAAATACCAGCGGACTCCAATTCGCTTGGAGAGTTTTTTATTAACATATTACCCACTTTATTACGATTAGAAAACACTATATTAAAATCAAGTTGTTTGGCTAATCTTGGAAGGGGGTCCAATGATTCATGGTATGGCAAAACTATAGAATTTGATAATAAAAGGGGCTCTTTTGAAGTATTAGAGAAAGTTTTTTTAGCACCCTTCAAAGCTAAATCGATATAAGAAGGGGGTATTTTAATGAAAGGGCAATTGACCTAATGTTATTAATCTCTTCATTAAGGAATTCAGGAGATGAAATTCTTAAAGCTCTCAAAAACATATTTCTAAAAACAGAAATTTTAACATTTTTTGGATGCGATGAATAAAAATGAACGTATGCAAGTACATTCGTAGGTTTTCTATATACACTAAAGCGTAACTCATTAGGTAACCTATGGATCAGGACATCTAAGAAGGGCAAATTACCACTTATTTCTTCTTCCATTGTGAATTTGATTGTCGGCACTAATGAATTCAATTTTGTTAGGAAATCAACTTTATTTAAAGAATTGGGACAAATGCAAAGAATATCGTCAACATATCTATACCATTTAACATTTTTGGGCAAAATTGAGCTTAACATTTTACTCTCAAAAAACTCCATATATAAATTACTTAGGAGGGGGGATAAACAGTTACCCATAGCAAGACCAAATTTTTGTATATAATAATTATTTTCAAATTGAAAATGACAATCTACCACACATAACTTAATTAACTCTATTATAGTGGTAGATGGAAGGGGAAGGGAATAATTAATTAATTCCTCCTGGAGTAAGCTCAACAGATCATACAGGTACATTCGTAAAAAGAGACTTCACATCGAAACTGATTAATCTATAATTTTTGTTCATGTTGACGCTAATTAATTTTTTAATTAAATCCACATTTGTTTTCCCATTTCTTATTGTGGTTTGATCATTGATTGTTGTTTCACGTGTTTATGTGAAATTTTTTTTATGTATATATATATATATATACACTTTTTCGTTAAAAATACAATCCGGACAAATACAGTTCAAGGTACATAAAGAAACATAGAGAAATTAAAAACACACACTTACAGTCTCTAATTGTAAGTATAAGGTTGGGCCTCCAACCAATCTCTGTACCAGTGCGCTTGGTTTCCCTCTCTTATCTCTCCTGAAGACGGTTCAACCGAAAATTAGAGACTGTACATGTGTGTTCTTAATTTCTCTATGTTTCTTTCTGTACATTGAACTATATATATATCATTATATATATATATATATATAATATATATATATATATATATATATACTATATATATACTATATATATGTTATAATAAATAAATTTAAAAAATCTGGAGTGGCCTACACTCTACTTTACTATAAGTAACTTAATGTCAAATTTCTTGAGTACATAAAACATAACGTATCATTTAAGCATAACATAAATATCTAAATGGGATATAATTATTAGCATTTCATTCATGAGGTAGTACAGATAGTGATTGAAGGACATATCAATTTATAAGCTTATTTTTGTACATCACAAATAATTTATTATTTGCAAATAATTTCATTAGTATAACTACAGCAGTAATAACATTTTTGAAAAACCAAAGTGAACATTTCTTGATACGAAATATTCTCCTACAAGAGAACATGGCCTCTGTTCAAATAGCCAGTGGATTTCTTACACCGATTACTTGACATCCTTCTACATTGAATATTAAAGTAAAATTTTCAAATTTTAAACAGGAAAATACCCTTATTTTCTCTGAAAAACATCATAAAAATCGAAGAAAAAATGTTGCTTTAAGATGAATTATAATTAAAGTAGTACGATAATTACATTTATTAATCTCTAAACTAAAGATTTCAATTTTGAATTATCTTTTACATTTTCGGTCTTTTATAGAATTATTATACTGGTAATTTTATGGCTTCTTAGTATTTATTAAGAACATTTTCCTTCCCCTTTGTCAAATATCATATATACGAATTTTTTCTGAGTGAGTGGTATCCTTTTCCTGCCTTCTGTACTCTGTTTAAGTTTGCTATGAATGTATATTGAGAAAAAATATATTAGTAATTAGCCAGTTTACATACTCAAATCGAAGTCAAAGCCAGCTATTCAATATAATTTAAATCTTTTATAGTTGGGAGCTTCAAATTTTTGAAAATAATAAATATGAACTATTAGACTAGAATTGTAAAAAAAAAACTGGATATTTCTCAACAAACATAAGTCCTCTTTCTTGAGGAAAGAGTCCATTCATTACATTTCAATATCATGGAAAGGTACTACATTCACAATTATAATGTAATTTTAACTGATATTAAGTTTTGCTCAAGAGTGCAATATGTAGATTTATTAAAGCATTTTATGAGACAAATCCATCATGCCATGGAAGACAAAGGTAATTTATTTATGTTTATTGGTGGTGATTATTTTACATGTAACAATATTATTCCTCTTACATCTCATATAAGTCAATAAACAATTTAAATTGTTCCTTTATAAATATCAATTTTATCTCAGTGGAATCGCTCAAAAAAATTTCTAAGTCAATGTAAACAATGAAAAAAAAATATAAAAAATTCGACAAGTATAGCAGGTGATCTCTTAGTCTAAGATAAACAAACAGTTTTTATAGCGTTATTTGCTCTTTCTCATAATTGAAACTTCATGATTTTTTTTATGAAATTATGCTAATTTTTTGTTCCATTTTTGGTCAAATTTTCATTATTTTTAAATGAGCCGGTTAGCGTCAAAAAAACATTTTCTGAAAACAGAAATCGTACTGTAACGCCCCATTAGTGAATGTAATTTTGAAAAAAAATATCTCAACTCATTCTACACATAATGTTCTATTTATAGGCATAGTTTCATTCTTGTCCGTCACACAGTATGGCTTGTATCGCTCTCACAATGTTTGAGATTGAATTATAAGTCAAAATTTGTACATTTTATTGAAAAAAAAATATTTCCTGTTGTCTTAAAATTCTGAATATATTTTTCGTTTGTTCCATTTGTAACCTCAAAAATAATGTCAAAATTTCAAAACTCTAGGGTTATCAGTTTAGGAGAAATAAATGTTTAAAAAAAAACGGTTTTTGGCAAAAAAAGTGACTTTCCCATCATGCATAATTCTTCCCAAACAATAGGGATCTTCGTCTTTATGGTGCCCATTTTTGTGTAAAATATCAACTTGATCCATCAAAGATTCTGGACCGTAGCGTGGTAACAAGCAATGCTAACACACTCACCCACCCACCCACCCACCCACCCACCCACACACACACAGACATCATCGTAAAAACCTCATAAAACGACTTCTGGGACCTCAAAACATGTAATTCCGTCAAAATCTCGAGATCGAATTTTTTCACGATCACTATACTTTACTTATAGTTAAGTAAAAATTCCAATAACATTTGAGCTAGCTTATTGTTAAAGAACTGAAGAATAGAGTTGATAAAAAGTAGCAATTAAATAAAAAAAACTTGAAGTAAGGGAGGGGGAACATGAGAATATGCGTGGAGAGAGAGAGAGAGAGGGAGAGAGAGAGAGAAAGAGAGAGAGATTGAGAGCGAGAGGTAGCATTCAATCTAATGAAATATTATAGGACTCTTGGACAAGAGAAACTGCTAAGACCGGGGTTTCGTAATATTATCAACAACCAATGTTTACCTTATTTGAACATACCTGTGCTTTATTAATCAAAAAATGTAAAATATCTTTAATTAATGTTGATGCTATAATGTTACGTGTATTATTGACTATTTGTCAACTATTTCTTCTTTGGTTGTTAGATTGTTATAAAACAATGATTTCATTTGTGTTATAACTGATAAGATTAATACATCAATGGTAACATAAATGTAGTCAGACTGTAAGTTCTATAATATTTTTATACAGAGACACAGAGCATATTATTGCTTCTTCATGACAGTCATAATTAAATAAATCTAAAATTAACTTCTTTATCAACAAGCTTGATAATATGTTTACTTACAGTAAAATTGTGAATAGATCATTTCAGATTTATTTTACTAAGTTCTGAAGACAATTCAAAGAAGAAAATTCAAAGAAGAATAATAAAATTTAAAATTCTTCAAGTACTGATATGTTTTGTATTCCGATCAGTTAAAATATTACATTTAACAATGTATGTAGTAATATAAAGAATAATACTAATAATAATAATATCAATTTTTGCGTATATCGTTGAGTTTTTTTACAAGATCATATTATTTCTGCGTACTGTTTTATGCATTACTTACACTAGAATCGATACTATATTGAATGATTCATGTCCCAATTCTCCTTACATGATCATCAGGTTGCTACTATTTCTTGCAAATAATTTAACAGATATAATTTTTAACATTAACTTCTTGACTGCTTATTATTATTATTATTTTACAATATTAATAATTATTTGTTTGTAATGGATCCCAACTACAAGATTTTGAATTACTATCTTATGAAAAGAAGGTAATAAAAAAATGTTCTTCAAATTTTGCCAGATTTTCTTCAAATTGCCAGAACACATAAAGCATACTTTAGATACAAGTATATTGCAGAGCTAAAATTGAATTAGTGGAAATCTCAACGATATTAAACATGTTTGACGGTTTATGTGTGAATTTAAGTGTGCCACCACCATTATTCTCTAATTTAATTAATGTAAGCTTTACTTTATTAATACTAGATTAAATTTAATAACTTCATAGGCTCTTGGTTTTTTTTTTAATTTTACAAATGCATATATTTCACTGTGTTTGTTTTAGACTTTATGTGTACAATTAACTGTTTTCTTTAAACAAAATTAATGCACAATAGGTTAGTATTAACATTATCTTGTTTTGAATTTCTTTTGAAAAAAAAAATAAAAAACCATATCGTTCATTAATTTGTTAATTTAATTTATTTAAATTTTTGATTCAAACAACAAACATCTTAGTATTTTTTTATAGCAAACATTTTTAATTTATCTATATATGTATATTATATATATATTTTTTTAATTTCGTGACTTTTAACAGAAAAACTTTATTAAAATAACACTTAGTAAGTTTGTTGTTTAGATTTCAT